>JZKD02S1685177.1:317107-346672 GCA_000966675.3 Picea glauca | reverse complement strand
ATTTCTCCTCAACCATGAGGATCCACGTGACGTGAAACATACCACTGGAAACAACATGACATATACTATCCATTCATGGGTGTTGTATATGCATGTGTATTGTCCTTCATGTTCAAATACCTTTATCAATCTTGTGGTCCAAAACACATGAATAGGGTTGACATCAATGACAACAACCAATCTTCCAACATGTTCATGGTACAGGTTGAGTTACAGGTTGGTGCATGGTTGATGCACTTTTTTATGGTACAGGTTGAGGTACAGGTTGATGCATGGTTCAGGTTATTGGTATAGGTTGTTTGGTGCAGGTTGATTGGTACAGGTTTACAATAGTATATCTCACATTGATAGTGTGACCGTGGTTCCATCATTCCATTTATATGTCAAGGTGGTTGGATGGGGCAAGGAAAAGTGGTTGTATCCACCTTCCAGTTGTAGCCGGAGAACATAGGGGGTTGTAGCCAAAAAATTGGAGAGTTAGAGCTTCCTTCAGGTTGTATTCTGAGAAACTAGGGGGTTGGAGCCTCCTTCCAGTTGAAGCTAGGAAACAAAGGAAGTTGGTGCTTCCAATGAGTGTAATTCTTCAAGACATATAAGAAAAATCATTATGTGGTTTTCTCCCTCTTTGGGTTTCCACATAAAAAGATTGGCGTACTTTGTATGTGTATGATTGCTCATTTGTTCATTGTTTATTTACTCTGCAATCATTGGATGATAATGCTACACTGATATAAAACTTGCATTATATGGTTAAAAAGGATTAAATTTCTCTATTACTGATTCACCCCCCCTCTCAGTAATCCAACAGGTATCACTTCCAAGGTCTCATAGTTGATTCTCCTGAGATCATCAATTCCCATCACATGGAAAAGGTCCTCAAGAAAGGTCACTCCGGTATTATTGGTCAACTCCATTCTATTCAAGCGGTTGACATAGCCTATGTGCATCCCGACCTCCAAGTTATTCTCTCCAAACACCAAGTTTTTTTTTCCAATCCTTAGGGAATTCCACCTTCTCTTGGTGTGCATGATCATTCCATACCCCTTGTTCCTGGCAGTCTTCCTCCCAATGTTCGCCCTTATCGTCATTCATTTTCCCAAAAGAATGAAATTGAGAAAATAGTGCGGGAATTGCTCTAAGTGGGTGTTATCCACCCCAGTACCAACCCTTATTCTTCTCCTGTGGTCATGGTACTTAAGAAAGAAGGTACTTGGTGCACGTGTCTTGAATTTCGTGCCCTCAATAAACTCACCATCAAGGAAAAGTTTCCCATTCCTGTCATTGATGATCTCTTGGATGAGTTTAGTGGTGCTCAATACTTCACTAAACTTGATCTGCATTTTGGCTACCACCAGATACGTATGCAAGAAGATGACATCCCCAAAAATGCCTTTCGAACTCATGAGGGTCACTATGAGTTCTTGGTCATGCCCTTTGGCATGTGTAATACCCCCTCAACCTTCCAAAGCCTCATGAATCATGTCTTCTTTCCTTTTCTCCATCATTTTGTCTTAGTTTTCTTTTATGATATTCTCATTTAT
This sequence comes from Picea glauca, assembly GCA_000966675.3. Lineage (NCBI taxonomy): Eukaryota > Viridiplantae > Streptophyta > Pinopsida > Pinales > Pinaceae > Picea > Picea glauca. Next base: position 345,131 of record JZKD02S1685177.1, on the reverse strand, counting down.
AGTAAAACTTGGCAATCCCATCTTGCCCATGTGGATCAAGTTCTCCATCTACTCTCTCAACATCAAATTTTTCTCAAACACTCTAAATGTGCCTTTGACTCCTTGGAAGTCGAGTACTTGGGTCATAGTTTTTGCAAGGCAGGTGTCCAGGTGGATCCTAAGAAGATTGAAGCAATGAAGGATTGGCCTCGCCCCAAGACTATCAAATGCTTGTGTGGTTTTATGGGTTTAACATGCTATTATCGCAAGTTTGTTTAGAATTATGGAAAGATTGTGACACCTCTCACTTCTCTCCTTAAAAAGAATTCTTTCACTTGGACTCTTGTAGATGATCAGGCCTTTCAATCCTTGAAGGCGACTATGTGTACTACTCTGATATTGGCCCTTCATGATTTCACAAAGACCTTTGTCCTGGAAATTGGAGCAGTCCTTATGGAAGAGGGAAGACCTTTGGCCTTTACCAACAAACAATTTTCAGAACACCATTTGGGCCAATCAATCTATGAAAAGGAAATGTTGGCTATTCTGCATGCAGTGGATCTCTAGCACCCTTATCTCTTGGGGAAATTCTTCCAAATTAAGACAGATCATCAAAGCCTCAAGTATTTTATGGAGCAATGACCTTCCTCTTCATAGAAACAAAAATGGATAACTAAGCTCTTTGGATATGATTATGAGATCATTTACAAGAAAGGCAAAGAAAGTGTGGTTGTTGATTCTCTTTCTCGAAAATATGAAGATGAAGTGTCCCTTTTCTCCCTATACTTCATTGTACCAAATTGGCTCCATGCTATTCACTAGGAATGGCTATAAGATCCTAAAATTTCACATCTGATCCAACAATTTCAAGCCAATTCCCCAGTTTCTAGAGGGTACTCTTGGCATAATGATGAGCTTCGCTACAAAAGTCATTTGTATTTAAGTAAACAATCACAACTTAAATCCACGGTGCTTTATGAGCTTCATGCTACACCCACAACTGGGCACTCAGGGTTTACCAAAACCTATGACAAGGTCAAACGTTCTTTTTTCTAGGATGGTATGAAAAATGATGTTTTCACTTTTGTGGTAGAATGTGATGGTTGTCAATGTAAAAAGGGCGAAACAATCAAAGCTCTTGGCACACTCCAACCGCTTCCGATTCCACCCACTATTTGGAGGGACATCTCTATGGATTTTATTATGGGATTACCTAAATCAGGAAATAAGTCCGTCATCATGTTGGTAGTTGATTTTCTTTCCAAGTATACTCATTTCTGTGCTCTTCCACGTCTATTTATTGCATCCATTGTGGCTCAACTTTTCATGGATCATGTCTTCAAGCTTCATGGCATGCCTCATTCTATTCTTTTTGATCGAGATCCCACTTTCACTAGCAATTTTTGGCAAGAACTGTTCAGGCTACAGGGAACCCATTTGCATCTCAACACCGCCTATCATCCATAGACTGATGGTCAAACTGAAGTTGTCAAAACGTGTTTGGAGACTTATTTGAGGTGTTTTTCCTCTGAAAGGAAAAATCAATGGGCTCAATGGTTACCATTAGCTAAATGGTGGTATAACACTTCTTACCATACAACTACTCACATGACTCCTTTTGAAGCAGTATATGGACAAAAGCCACCTTTCGTTCTCTCCTACATTCTAAGTGTCTCGAAGGTCCAGGCAGTTGACCAAACACTTACAGTTCGAGAAGCTATTCTTCGTACCCTCAAAGAAAATTTGGTCATGTCTCAAAATCACATGAAGCAACAAGTCGATCAAGGTCACTCAGAATGTCAATTTGTTGAAGGAGACCAGGTATTTCATTGACTGCAACCTTATAAGAAAACTTCACTCAAGGCCGAACATTGTCAGAAACTGGCACCCAAATTTTATGGTCCTTATACAGTTCTCAAGTGCGTGGAACAGGTGGTCTATCAGTTAGCTTTGCCTAGTTCTTCTAAGCTCCATCCTGTTTTTCATGTCTCTTGCTTAAAGAAGGTGATTGGAACTAAGTGCCAAACTCAAACCAACCTTCCTGATTTGGATGAAGAAGGATCCATCTGGTTGCAACCACAATCAGTTTTGGACCAATGTGAGCATCGTCTTCATCAATGCACCATCAAGAAAGTGTTAGTCCAATGGAAAGATACAACTCCAACAAATGCCACCTAGGAGCCAGCTAACATCCTGCAACAATTTCATCATCTCAAGCCTTGAGAACAAGGATTATTTTAAGGGGGAGGGAATGTTAGGGACATAACCTACCTAACACCTCAATTGGGTAGAATAATATATTTCCATGTAATAAAGGTCAATATCAATAAGGCCTAGCAATAAGGAGGAATAAGTCAAATGTAAGAATACCTAATAGAAGCTTCCGCTTCTAGAAGGATTTTCCTCTAGATTGTTCTTTTGAATAGATAGATTTAATATAAATAGGAGTAGAGTGTATGAGTGTTAAGTACTTGAAGATAAATCTCAAAATAAACCCACAATATCAACAAGAATAATCCAAAACATTCACCAAATACTGAACACAAAAACTAGAGAAAACCCTTGAGGTAGGGTAACACCATATATTATTCCTTATGGAAGGAATGCACTCCTCAAGTAATAATTGCTTGTTACAATGACCATATTCTTCACTATGTTTCATTACATTGCTTACACTTCTTTATATAACTCTCTTTATCTCCTAGGAACCTTCTAGAGAGATTTCTCACATTTATTACATCTAACTACCATAGTGGGTATTTATTAATATAGTTGACCTAGTCCACCTTACATTGATTGATCACATTCTCATATATTAAATTAATTCCATTAATAATACATAACCACATTCCCATTGAGTACCTCACTAGGTACCCCATATTACCTCCCTAATTATACTACATTCCATCCCCCTTCACATGTTTTTTCCTCAAAACATGAGAAGAAACCATACAATATGACCGACTAAGAAATGTAGCTAACTGGTACCAAGTACGACCATCCATCCATCCCAATGGAAGTCAAACATGGTGCCCATTTGTTTCCTTTCCACCCTGATATTTCTCTACATCATGTCGGGGTTTCCATGGGATTGTTTCTGTAGCCTGATCTCTTTCTATAGTTTCGATAGTCCTCCATGCACCTCTTGATCAGTTTCCTATCTGGTGCCATGCTGGTGCATAAATGTGTTGATGCACACACCCTTGCCTTGATAACTGTTGTTTCTCTATATGGTGTGGATGGTGATATACAACAACTGTAGGAATCTTTTCTTTTTTCTTCAAATCTGCAACACTTTGTTCCTTTGAGTCAATGACCTCCTTAGCTTCCTGACTATGTCCTTCATGTGGTTTTTCTTCATCTCCTTCTATATACTCTACCTCCAATTCAACTTCAGATTCGACAATAACTTCTTTTTTGGTCATCGTGGACCCATCTTTTTTACTAAGAGACACATTCTGCAATGTGATTTTCTTTTTCTTGTACCACAACTTCAAAAACTTATTTTTCACATTAATATTAATGGTACCCACCGATTCTATCCAAGGATATCCCAAAACAATATCCACTTCATCCATATACATAGCATAAAACTCTGAATGCAACACATATTTATCCATACTGAGCTTCAAATCTTTAAAAATTTTAACATTTTCACCATCAACCTGTGTTCTTTGGATATTCTTTGCAGGAATTTGCAATCTATTAACCAACTGAACATTGATAAAATTTTGTTGGCAACTAGGGTTAATAGAAACAATGGAATTTTCTTTGTGAATACAACCATGAACCTGTAATATAGATTTGCCACCTGAAAATAAACTCTTGTTTCTCCCTTTAGCATCATGAGACCATTTATCTAAAAGAAAATTTTCAAGTGCTTCATTAGAAAGTGCCATCAATTGGCTATACCTATGTGATTGTCACCAAATGACTGCATCATCTTTTAAATAACACGATACCCAATGTTTCCAATGCTCTTTCAAAAATGACTTCAAGTATTTTATGAATTCTTCAATATTAGGGACATCATAGTTTCTAGTAAAAAACATCTTTCTTGGGATAAATCTTGAACAAAAACTAGGATTAAAAATAACTTACTGTAGAAAATCACGACTTTTTTCGGGAAAAAATCGTTGAATTTAAAATGCTCATAACTTCACTTCCCAGACTCCGTTTTGGCTGATGTTTTTTGAAATTGGGTATTTTTCCAAGAGGAATTAAAATATCGAATTGGTTTGGCCAAATTCTACACAGAAAGTTTCATATCTGAACCTGAAGTGCATCACCCTCTTTTTATTTTTCTAGAAAAAATCTGCAAAAATAGAAAAATATTCTCCCGTTCTCTGGCCAAGGAAAGTGTTATGATACCAACTGTTAAGTACCTGAATAGATATTAAGATAAATCTCAAAATACACCCACAATATCAACAAGAATAATCCAAATCATTCACCAAATACTAAACACAAGAACTAGAGAAAACCCTTAAGGTAGGGTAACACCATATATTATTCCTTATGGAAGGAATTCACTCCTCAAGCAATACTTGCTTGTTACAATGACCATATTATTCACTATGTTTCATTACATTTCTTACACTTCTTTATATAGCTCTCTTTATCTCCTATGAACCTTCTAGAGAGATTTCTCACATTTATTACATCTAACTACCATAGTGGGTCTTTATTAATATAGTGGACCTAGTCCACCTTACATTGAATGACCATATTCTCATATATTAAATGAATTCCACTAATAATACATAGCCACATTCCCATTGGGTACCTCCCTAGGTACCCCATATTACCTCCCTATGTATACTACAATGAGGAGTTTTGTCTTGAAGAATTATTGTAACATAGCTCTGCTTTGTTGGAGGTTGCCCCCTCGAAGAGGTAAGTGAACCTTGTTTCCTATAAATAAAGGTATAATTTTGGTGTTGTGGTTCCATATAATTTGTTGTTCCACTGTTATCTATGTAGTATTTTTGTATTATGTTGTTATCTAAGATTTATTTTCTGCATTATTTCTCTTCTTTGTTAATATAATAGACCTGGTAACTTACATAAACATTATTGCAATCGACATCCATATAACCGAGGTTTGATAATCTATTTAGGACTAAGAATTGAAACAATACACACACATATTCAAGTCATTCATAAAATACACATAGAGGATTAGAACAACCATATATTTATTTTTGGAAGTATTCCATCACAACTAAGACATACAATGTGTTGAAAAGCTGCTTATGATAGCCATAGAACTTCATATCATTGCTATATAAGATAATGGAAATACAACATATGTGTCATTCACCTTGCATTAGGACTCATACATACCAAATAAATAAGAATATCTTCAAAACATCATAGGATTACACCAGACTCAAGGTGAGATCGATACTGATAGCTAAGTTAACTCAAGGAATGTCATACTAGTCAAATAGCCAATCAATTGACTAATCAACCAACTCACTATCTATCTAACCTCGATCTGAGCTTAGAGATCCTTTTTATACATTCTGTTGTTGGGGAGCATTATCTTTTTCTTCTCTTCTCCACTCTCTTTTCTGATCCAATTGCCTCACATGCTTCTGGTGCCTGCCACCGCTCCACGTAGTCTCTCTGCATCAGGGGAAATATTAAATTTCTGGCCAACTCATTTTATGGCCTCCCCACGTATTTGTATGTTGCTATCAATAATCATTTGGGGATATTTCCTGATGTTTCCTTTATTGATTTCGATGGGCATCTTCTTGGAATTTGATGCAACTGACAAAAATTGGAATAGCTCACAGATGGTATTATTTATACTTGACACACTACTGGAAAAATGTGATCCAATGCACACTTTATGGCATTCCTTGCACATTTCATTAGGTGCATGGAAAAATATGGAATGAGAACGCACAAATTTGTTTGTTCATGCACACAAAACTGAACCCAAAACTTTGGGTGCCAACAATCCCCCACCACTATTATGTTGCTCATCCTCAAGCTAGTTTCTTAATGGAATGATATCAGTGACAAACGAATTTGAGGTTTTGCACAAATTCCAAAAGCTAACTCTTAGGATCCGAACAACACTATCAAATCATTTGGGTAAGTTGGACGGTCATTTCTATGACGTCATATGTGACTATCGAAGATGTGAGATCGATGTCATTGAGTTGCTCAATTAGGGGTATGGAAGCAACTTGTAGGTCTGAGAGCTGAGTATACCAGTCCATAGCTCCATCAATCATTGAAGTTATGAATTCTTTCATGCTCTGTTGTTCATCCCTAGAGAACGTGATCTCTTTTTTGCATGTAGAAACAATATGAATTTTTGTGGCGTGCTCTTTGGGGGGCAGGGCACCAACATCTCATTTTTTTGGCACAACCGCAACCTCTAGCACGTAGGTACGATCATAGAGGGTCGTGAGTTTGAGAGTGTTTTGTAAATATCAATTTGCATCGTTGATCTCAAAATCAGAAGAAATATCAAGCGTTGATCCATCAGGCCTTCCTTAGACCCGCAGATGAATTTCCATTGTCAATTACCAACTCGAACCAATCTAGGCCATTTCTTTTCCAAAACTACATCGATGATCGATGATCGAATATATCTTTGGTAAATCAAACTTTCTCATTGACTTCCTTAAACCCCGATCATTGACCATCGACCATCAGTCATTTTTATTAGCAACCAAAATTTTCCCATGAATCTCACCGACCCCTGATCACCAGAGATCAACCATCAACGCATTTCCTTGGAAACCAAATTGTTACAAATTCTGTTGAACCTCGATCATTGGCCATCCACCATATCTTGGATGATGTGTAAACTATGTTGATGTGACATTGCATGTATATGATGATGTGGCATGAGATGTGGATTCTGACATGCATTCTAGTTGATGTGTATGTTGACGTGGCATGACACATGGATGTTTACTTGGAAAGACACATCATCGTTCTCTTTCCTTTATAAGTGATTGACAAATTCTCTTGTATAATTTGAACACCTCACTAAATATGTCGACCCCTGATCATCGACCATCAATGATCGACGATTTCCTTTGGACTCATGAAACCTTTCGCCAAATTCTACTAATCCCTGATAATTGACCATTGACGGTCGTAGATTTTCTTTGGTTGAACCAATTTTTTTTCTCATTTCACCAACTTGACCATCGATGATTTTTGTTGGAAAAATAAAAACTCTTTTCCAAACTTTTTGATCCGATCATCATCCATCGACAATCCTTCTTGACAAACTCCAACACTTAGAAATTTTCAACCAAATCCCAGATGAATCTGGGTTGTCGATTCCACATCCAAAATGATTTTTTATGTTTATTTTCTAACATATCCCAACTCATCCAATGAATCTCGACCATCGGTATTATCCATTTCCTAGCTGAAAAAAATGAATCTCGACCATAAATTCTTAAACATTGTCAATTTGTGAAAATGAATCTTGGTTTTCGATTCTTTTCTTTTTGCAAAAATATGAAAAAATCATAAGTTTTTAATCAAATTACGATGAGTCTCAACCATTGATCTCAAAATAAAGCATGATCTTGTTCATCAATTCACCAAATTATCCCAGCTTCTTCGGTCATCATTAGAACATGAATTTCAAACTTCCATGTCGAATCTAACTCTAATATCCTACTGATTGATGCCATTAAACATATTAGATAATTATGAGGGAAATTTAGACTTAAATTTGTTAATTAATTTTGGGGTTTCACTATGGTTCACCAATTTCCCCAATTTTGACACAAATCCAAACTTTACCACAACAAATCTACCTAAACTTTGTGTTGGTGTTTGGCCCATATGATTCCAGTGTTGAACTTAAGCTCGTATACCACTCTGTAGCACCTAGCCCCAAGTTGGTTCATGCTACTGCTAAAATGACACAATAAAATTTCTGATACCAATTCTAAATGCAAAAATAACACACATAGTGACATCAGAACTATTTCAACTGTTTATGCTACTTAAAAATGTAAATTCGATTACTAATATGCACACAAAAATAAATAAACAACATACAACAATATTCAAGTACCTAAATAGAGATTTTAATGCATCCTTCTGCTCACAACAAGCAATAATAACCAAGATAACTCAGAGTAAAATGCATAGAAACTATATCATCATTTAACATGAATAAACACATCAATTACGAACACATATATTATGAAATATGCAACCATTGCAGAGGATGGATGTTCCTCCAAACCATAGACTTGTTGTTCCATTTCTCCACAACAAGTCACCCCCAAGTTGGGGCTACGAATCCATAAGAGACGGTGGTCCCTAAGGATGGCTATTGTTCCCCTCTCAACAATCAATTCCCAAAGCTAATTCCATACCACTCTTCCCCACAACCTACACAACCCAAGGATGGGATCACCTTTCACTTATCACAATCCCTCAGGCCTTCCCACTCCCCTCCAGGGATTCCATCACAACTTAGACAGGAAATATCTTTTGTTGGGACCTCAGGAATTCTATAACTACAACATGAATTCACACAATAGAAAAAATCTTACTTCTCTTGACAAATTTCAAACACAATATTGCTCGTTGGCCCACAACCTCTCTTCCCATGAAATTACAGCTCCAAAAAACTATCGTACATGCCCATTATGGCTACCTTCAATCTTCGACACTCCAAAATCTTTTGATTCCCAGAAAACTCCATGCCAAAACTACTCTCCATGCAAAAAATGTCAATCGTGTAATTGTGATACACTACCCATAAAAATTTCCTCTCTTTCACTTGCTTGCTTGTCTTACACTGTTTCCCAAGTTGATTGTACTCAACCCCATGCTCTCAATAACTATGGGATGTGACTTCTCACACCCACCCTCTTACATGAATTCAATAATTGGATTTGGAAACACTCAATCATAAAATAAAATGTTCATAGAAAGGAAAATTTAGAAAGAAATAGGTTCAAGTTTAATAGACATGGGTAAAATCTCCCCCCTTGGATGTCTTCCCTCTCTTGTGGAAACTAATACCCCAAATCTCCATCCGTGTCCATCTACAATTGGTGATACATTTTATTTATTATATTCAATTTACATCATTTACATATTACATCTCCTTTTGTAATATTCCCAAGGACGAGCCATGTTGTAATCATGTTTATGAATTGTAAATCATATTTTGTAGGCTGGTGAGCCGAGTATTGATAAGCTGGTAGGTTTATGTGTTTATTAGGATAGAGATCCTAAGTGTTAAGGCCATGAGTCTATTTTTGTATATGTAATATGTTGAACATTAATAAAGAATAAAAATCACTATGTGTAGACCGACCACGAAGAAAGAGTGATGGGGGACTAAGCTTCCACAAGGTGGGTAAGGGAAAAGGGGCTAAAAGGTTGGAAAGAGAGGCTAAGTGTTGAGCTTAGGGGTTGAAGTCCTTAGGAATAATAATTTATTATTATTCCAAAAGATATGTGAAATGTATTTCTTTATCCTAAGTTCCTGGAAAGCCTAACATGTGCAAAAAGGGAATGCATGCTGATGGAGCGCATGCAGCCTCATGGGAGACATGTGTCAGCCCAGGCACATGAAATTTAACCCAAGACTTGAGTCGTGATGGGGGTTCACCCTCCAGTCTACCCTTCCATCTGTCTGAATGAAGAAAGCTCTGCGTCTGAGTTCAATAAGCCTCACACAGTTCTGAAACCCGAAGCTGTGATGTTCCCTAAGGAGACCGATACACCCTCTATCCGAACTGTTGAGTCTGTGTTCAACCCCTGTGTGGATTCCTTGTCACGCACTCTGAAAACTAGTGGCAAACCTGTGGATTGATCTGTGTCATCTGTGTGTCCTGTGAGCCAGCCGATCCACTCTTGAGAAGTCAAACCCATCCCTGAACTATCTTTGAGTCGTTGCCTTCTGTGTTCCTGAGTGGAATTGACTAGTTGCAGTTGCGGATTACCTTCAACTTGGGGGAATTGGGTTGAAACTGGTTAGAGAAGTGGGTTGTTAGGTCCGTGGTAGAAGAGGCAGGTTGTTAGGCCTATGAGAAGCTCCCTCCAGATGAGAGAGTCTGTTGGGAAGTCGTTTTCTCCCAGAGAAAGTCTAGCACCAGCTACAAAACTCTGAGACTTCCTGATTCAGATTGTTGTCGAGGCCCAGAGAGGGAGGTGAAGCACCGATGGACTATTCTTGTGAAGGTGTATACTCCTAGGTGGAACAGACATGTGGTGAATGAGAGTCTGTGAGTAGTAGGCGTAAGAAGGATCCTGAAGATAATCCCTTCTGATTGCTTTGTGCAGTTTTCCTGTAACCTTAACCTATCCTAGGATTCCCTTGCTTTGGGTGGAGCTTAGTCCCAGATCAGGGGTGATCCACTGTTGAGCGTGATGAGAAGTGAGGTCTAAGGCTGGGAGGTTCATGGAAGGTCTGCACATGGTTGGTGGAGTTACTATAGTTCCAAAGATAAGTGTCATTATGTATTTTAATTTTGTACTTAATTAGAGTGCATGTCTGTGATGCTTGCAATATTATCATGTATTTCGTTGTAATGATATTTACTGCTGATTTCAATCATTATGTATATTAGCATTAATTATATGTTTACTCTATTAAGCCATTTCATTCTCATTTAAATGCATACTACATAAATATGAGAATGTTTTCGCATATTAGCGATGACCGACAAGTGGGTTGATAGCCCGAGAACGTTACATTATGGTATTAGAGCTAAAAAGACTAAGTTAAGGCTGTGTTGGTAGCATTGACCGACATGTGGGGTGCTAGGGATGTTACAGTATGGTATCAGAGCCCAGGCTTTCAACGCTGAACCTAGATGGGTCAGATAAGTGGTCTTTGGACCCAAGGTTTCGAGAGGAAATTGTGTCTGGAGGATTAATTTTGAACCTTAGATTGTCCTCTGAGTGCCAAGGGGTTACTTTGCTATGTCACGAAGATCAGGAGGAATAGCGATAGAATAAAAATGCAGTCATATATCAGTTGTGCGGAGAAGATTTGGACCGTCCAATCCACATCCAAACATTTAGGAGAGCGCGGAGAAGAGATAAGATATGGGCCATCAGATCTGAGCATGTGGACCAAAAGTCATTGGATCCAGGGAACGTGCACAAGGTTTGAAACCCTTTGGAGTTGCACAAGAGTGTGGATATCACGATACGTGAAGTCCCGACTTCACCAAGACCGTCCATCGGGAGGAACACGTGGAGAACGATCATCCTTTTGCTGACTCGTGACTTGAAAAGGTCAAAGGGAATTTTGTGAGAATTCGTGAAACACAAATTTGCAATTGGATCACAACCATTGATCCACGAGAGATCTGGAGCATTAATTGTCCAGGAAGAATTTTGGCATTTCAGGAATCGGGAGAAGCGGGGTGCGTGGAGGTATAAACGCCGAAACTCGAAACCCTAAAGTCCCGAGGGGGATCTACACCGTAGATCTGGAGAAAATATCGTGATCGTCGGATCGAGTAGAAGGGCAGATTATAATTCGAGACCTTCTTAAGCACATCACCCAAGGTAACATGGACCTTCTTAAGCACATCACGTGTCACCACCTTGGTTGGTGACAGCTGTGCCGTGGGCCCGAGAGTGAGAAAGGTCAGAAGTTCGAAAGTCGAGATTTGGAGAGGAAAGCGAGTATGAGAGCCTCCAGGATGGAAACCTGAAACCTCGAAATTATGTTTAGAGAACCGTGTAGATCTGGCGCTTGATCATGACCCTTGGCCGCATGGGGTTAGGCAAATAGAGGAAAAGGGATATGGCCTAAGTTTCCTACAGAGCCGAGTAGAGCTTGGAAAATTCATGGAATCTGAACGTTTTCTTGAATCAATTTTTTTATGAATGTTGTGGGATTTTTTAAGGAATAATTGCCTGACAAATTTCGATTGTCTTCACATTGTATTTGCAGAAGTTTAGTGAGTGCCATAAATGAGTAGAATTGTCATTGAGTGAAAAAGAAATGGAAAGGGCACTGACTGCTTCCAGTTCCGAGGACGAAGAAAAAGAAATGGATGTTCATTTGGGAGTTGAAGGATTGAACTCCAATGGACATGGAGAAGAGATAGATAAGGAAGGGAATATGATGAAAATCATTGAAAAATTGCAGAAAGATGCCCAAACTCGCCGAGTAGATAACAAAAATCTTAGAAAAGTTCAGGAAAAAAAAGGTGAATTTAACATAAAGATGTTAAAGAGTTTGGTGAGAATAGAAAATAAGTTGGATAAGGAGAGTGACTCGAGAAAAATAGGGAGCCACCGAACTTCTAATGAGAGAAGATCAAGGAGTGTTGATAAACACCATCATCACTCCCAAAGTCGCTCCAAGAGGAGGGCACACAATAGTTCAAGCCCATCTCCTACCAGAAAGCACAGGAGATCTGGAGTGGATGAACTGAAGGGAGAAATGAACAAGATTAAGCCTCCAAAGTTTGATGGAGAACATAGGAAGGAGGAAGATGCCAAAACATAGTTTCTTGGCATGAGGAAATATTTCCAACTGTAGAATTATTCCTCTCATGCAGAAGGAAGAATTGTGATGTATCAATTGAATGAAAATCATCTATGTGGTGGGATCAACTTGTGCAGGTACAACACATTAGAGAGAAAGATATCACTTGGAAATAATTCAAGAGGTATTTTGAGAAGAAGTATCTGACTAAGAGAGACTATGACAGAAAGATGAAAGAGTTCTTTGAACTCAATATGGGCAACATGACCATTGATGAATACGAGCGAAGATTTTTGGAATTACTGAAGTATGTTCCGTTCATCAAGGATGAAATTGTCAAGATTCAAAGGTATGTGAGTGGACTGCCACCTTCCATTGGGGACAAGATCCAATGTGACGACCCAAAAACTATGGAAGAAACGATAAAAAGAGCGAAATGCTTATATGAGAAGCAAAGAGAGAAGCCTACTTTCCGGAAGGCTTGGGAAGACAAGAAGAAATTCCAGATGGATTAGAGGAAGAAGGGAACTAAACCTCCCTTTTCCAGAAACAATCCTCAAGGACAACCATTGTTTAGAGAGCTGAGAATGGCTGAAGTAGGGGAACAAAGGTCAAGAAAGATGCCCATTCAGTGTTGGGGCTGTCAGGGAAACCATAATTACAGAGATTGTCCCCAAAAAAATGATAAAGTGAGAGCTACCCACAATGTTCAGCAAGATGAAACAGTGGAGGACATGGGAAGTATAATGCCAAGGATCTACGAAGCCCTGGACAACAAGAAAGTTGAATACCATTCGCACATGATTGAAGTGGAAGGTATGATTAACAACAATGCCTTTATTGTTTTAATTGATTCAGGGGATAACCATAGTTATATAGATCCTAGAGTGGTGGAAAGTTTTCATTTTTCGAGAACAAAACATGAAAAATCTTGGTTAGTGCAGCTGGCTATAGGAACCAAGAGGAAAGTCACTGAGTTGGTTAAGTCATGTCTTATGGACATGAATGGACTGAGCACGAAGGATGAATTGAACATTCTTCCTTTAGGGTCTTATGATTGTCTAATTGGGATGGACTGGTTGGACCAACACCATGCCATCTTGGACTATCGTAATAAGGCATTCACTTTCTTGGATGAGGAAGGGAATCAAAAAACAATCCAAGGAATTCCCAAAGCTGTTGCTATCAAAGAAATATCAGCAATGTAGCTGAAGAAGTGCTACAGAAAAGGCTGTCAATTATTTGTAGCCCATGTGGAGGAGACACCTAAGGATAAGGTGTCAGGTATCGAAGACCATGCGATACTAAAAGAGTTTGAAGATTTATTTCAAGAGGTACCAGGATTACCTCTGTAAAGAGATATTGACTTCTTTGTAAACTTGATGTCTGGAGTATCTCCAATATCGAAAGCTCCTTACAGAATGAGTACGCCAGAGCTGAAAGAACTGCAATTGCAGCTTGAGGAGATTTTGAATAAGGGGTACATATGCCCAAGCGTATCACCTTGGGGTGCCCTGGTTCTATTCATGAAGAAGAAAGATGGAACGCTGAGATTGTGTGTCAATTTCAGACAATTGAACACAGTGACTGTAAAGAACAAGTATCCTCGGTCGAGGATTAATGACCTCTTCAATCAGTTGAAGGATGCAAAGATATTTTCGAAGATAGATCTCAGGTCAGGATATCACCAGGTAAGGATAAAGGATGAATACATCAACAAGTCCGCCTTTAGAACAAGGTATGGTCATTACGAGTTCATAGTGGTGCCATTTGGGTTGTCAAATGCACCCATTGTTTTTATGTGTCTGATGAATGGTGTATTCAGGGACTATTTGGACAAGTTTTTCATAGTCTTTTTGGATAACATTCTAGTGTATTCCAAGTCGGAGGAAGAGCATGAACAACATTTGAGGATGGTTTTGCAAGTGCTAAGAGAGCACCAACTGTATTCCAAGTTGAGCAAGTGCTCGTTTTATCAGGAGAAGATCCATTACCTGGGGCATATTATTTCGAAGGATGAGATAGTTGTAGACCTTGAGAAGATTGAGGCCATCGGAGGATGGTCATTGCCAAAGAACGTGAGAGAAGTTAGATCCTTCATGGGTTTAGCTGGTTATTACATAAGGTTCATCGTAGGGTTCTCGAGGTTATCTCACCCTATCACTTCCTTGCAAAGGAAGGAGAAAAAGTTTCAGTGGACAGAAGATTGTGAGAAAAGATTTCAACGATTGAAGCAACTATTAACCAGTGCTTCAATCTTAAGGATTGCAGATCCAAACAAAGATTTCGTGGTGTGCACTGATGCATGCGAAGAAGAACTGGGAGGAGTCCTCAGTCAAAATGGATTTGTAATCTGTTATGAATCCATAAAGTTGAAAGAGCATGGAAGGAACTATGCAACTCATGATTTGGAGTTGGCAGCCATAGTACACGCTCTAAATAAGTGGAGGCATTACCTCATGGGAAGGAGGTTTGAACTGAGAACAGACCATAACGGAATGAAGTATTTGTTTGATCAACCAACCTTGAACGCTAGGTAGAGTAGGTGGTTGGAATTTCTCTGTGAATACGATTTTGATATCAAGCATATCAAAGGGAAGGAAAATAAAGTGGTTGATGCACTCAACAAGAGAGTACATGAATTACATGCTAAAAAAATTAGCATGTATCGAACTGATATAAAAGGTAGAATTTTAGATGCTGCAAATGCAGATTTGCAGTACATAGAGTGAGTAGCAAAGCTACAACAAGGTGAGATGCCACAGAAAGTGGAAAATTATAAATTGGAAAACGATGGAACACTTCTGTACAAGAACATAATTTATGTACCTAACGTCCAGTACTTGAAACGTATGATTTTGCATGAAATTCATAATGTGCCTTATGTAGGGCACCCTGGATATCAAAAAACCATGGCAACAGTCAGGAGCCATTACTCTTGGCCAGGCATGAAGAAAGAGATTGCATAATACATCGCCATATGTATGGAATGCCAAAAGGTTAAAGCTAAGCACAAACACCCAGTTGGATTGTTGCAACCTTTAACCATTCCTGAGTGGAAGTGGGAAGTGGTCACAATGGACTTCATCATAGGATTGCCCAAGATCAGCAAGCAACACAATTCAATTATGGTGGTGGTGGAAAAAATTATGAAAGCTACCCATTTCATTTTGTTAAAGACTACTCACAAGGAAATGGATGTTGTTGACATATTTATGAAGGAAGTGGTATGATTGCACGAGATTCCCAAGACAATTGTGTCCAACAGAGACCCGAAATTCACCTTGAATTTCTGGAAAGGGTTATTCAAAGGGTTCAGAACGAATCTGAATTTCAGTACAACTTATCATCCTGAGTCTGATGAACAGACAAAGAGGGTGAATAGAGTAATAGAAGACATGATAAGGATGCATGTGATGAACAAACCATCAAAATGGGAAAACTACCTGCACTTGGTAGAATTCACCTACAACAATGGGTATCAAGCATCAGTGAAGATGATCCCATTTGAAGCACTTTATGGTAGAAAGTGCAATACTCCATTAAGATGGGATAATCCAGCTGACAGGACAATAGTTGGGCCAGAGTTTCTCAAGGAATTGGAAGAACAAATGCTAAAAATCAAGCAGAATTTAAAGGTTGCCCAAGACAGGCAGGAAAGTTATGTTGATAAGAATAGAACCCACAGAGATTTTAAAGTGGGCGATCATGTTTTCCTAAAAGTGAAAGCCAATAGAATTTCCCTGAAGCTAGGAAACTGCGCCAAGTTGGAAGCTAGATTTTGTGGGCCATTTGAAATCCTAGAAAGGATTGGACCAGTTGCATATATGCTTGCATTACCTGCATCCATGAATGTACATAATGTGTTTCATGTTTCATTGCTTAAGAAATATATAACTGATGCTAATCATGTAATCGATTGGAATGTGATTCAGGTGGAGCAAGAAGGTGTCCTGCAAGTGCATCCTATGCGCATATTAGACCAGAAAAGAAAACAACTCTGGAATTGAGCCATAGGGATTGTAAAGGTCCAGTGGCCCTGGTACGGTCTCAAGGACGCAACTTGGGAACATGAAGATGTTATGCGGGCCGAATACCTGCATCTTTTTGAAGATTTTGAAAATCTTGTTGATGTTGTGTGAAATTTTAACTGAGGACAATGAAAAAATAAGGGGAGGGGATTGTAATATCCCCAAGGATGAGCCATGTTGTAATCATGTTTATGAATTGTAAATCATGTTTTGTACGCTAATGAGTCAAGCATTGATAAGCTGGTAGGCATATGTGTTTATTAGGCCGGAGAGCCTAAGTGTTAAGGCTAGGAGCCTATTTTTGTATATGTAATATGTAGAACATTAATAAAGAATAAACATCTCTGCGTGCAGACCGACCACAAAGAAAGAGTGATGGGGGACTAAGCTTCCACAAGGTGGGTAAGGGAAAAGGGGATAAAAGGTTGGAAAGAGAGGCTAAGTGTTGAGCCTAGGGGATAAGCTTAGGGGCTTAATTCCTTAGTAATAATAATTTATTATTATTCCAAAATCTATGTGAAATGTATGTCTTTATCCTAAGTTCCTAGAAAGGGTAACGTGTGCAAAAAGGGAATGCATGTTGATGGAGCGCATGCAGCCTCATGGGTGACATGTGTCGGCCCAGGCACATGCAATTTAACCCAAGACTTGAGCCGTGATGGGGGTTCTCCCTCCAGTCTACCCTTCCATCTGTCTGAACGAAGAAATCTCTGTGTCTAAGTTTAATAAGCCTCACGTAGTTCTGAAACCCGAAGCCGTGATGTTCCCTAGGGAGACCGATACACCCTCTATGTGAAATGTTGATTCTATTTTCGACCCCTGTGTGGATTCCTTGTCACACACTCTAAAAACTAGTGGAAAACCTGTGGATTGAGTCGTGTCATATGTGTGTCCTGTGAGCCAGTCGATCCTCTCTTGCAAAATCAATATCGTCCCTGAACTGTCTTTGAGTCGTTGCCTTCTGTGTTCCTAAGTGGAATTGACCAGTTGCGGTTGCATATTACCTTCACCTTGCTAGAATTGGGATGAAACTGGTTGAAGAAGAGGGTTGTCATGCCCATGGTAGAAGAGGCAGGTTGTCAGGCCTATGAGCAGCTCCCTCCAGGTGAGAGAGTCTGCTAGGAAGTGGTTTTCTCCCAGAGAAAGTCCAACACCAGCTACAGAACTCTAAGACTTCCTAATCCAGCCTATTGCCGAGGCCCGGAGAGGGAGGTGAATCACTGATGGACTTTGCTTGTAAAGGTGTATACTCCCAGGTGGAATAGGCATGTGGGGAATGAGAGTCCATGAGTAGTGGGTGTAAGAAGGCTACTGGAGAGAATCCCTTTCGATTTCTTTGTGCAGTTTTCTTGTAACCTCAGCCTAGCCTAGGATTCCCTTGCCTTGGGTGGAGCTTAGTCCCAGCTCGGGGGTGATCCACTATTGAGAGTGATGAGCAGTGAGGTCTAAGGCTGGGAGTTTCGTGGAAGGTCTGGACGTGGTTGGTGGAGTTACTATAGTTCCAAAGATAAGTGTCATTTTGTATTTTAATTATGTACTTAATTAGAGTGCATGCCTGTGATGCTTGCAATATTATCATGTATTCCATTGTAATGATATTTACTATTGATTTCAATCATTCTGTATGTTAGCAATAATTATATGTTTACTCTGCTAAGCCATTTAATTCTCATTTAAATGCATACTACATAAATATGAGAATGTTTCCGCGTAGTAGTGATGCCTGACAAGTGGGTTGATAGCCCGGGAATGTTACATTATGGTATTAGAGCTAAAAAGACTAATTTAAGGCTGTGTTGGTAGCATTGCCTGACTTGTGGAGTGTTGGGGATGTTACACCTTTTCTCTCTGCCATACATCACATTTACAATATACATTGCTAGTTTGCAATTTGAAAATGGGGATGTTACAATGTCCCGTAATGGCTTATTTGGGCCTCTTTTGCTGAGTTTTGGGGTTTTGAGGGTTGAAATGAAGGTCTAAATGGGTGAAATTTGTAATTATGTTTTAATGAAATTTATTTAGTGTTTTTTTTTATTTCAAATAATGGAATTGAACGAGTTAATATATTTTCTTTAATTACAGATTCCTACATACCCTAGACAAATGGTGTTTGTTATGCATGAAAGTTTGGCATTTGATGTGAATTTTATTAAGGGTTTATGCGAGATGAATAATTTTTTTTAGGAGTTGGTTTCTATCATGATTTTATTTTACATGGGCCTCTTGAACAAAGGAGGTAGCAAGTTTCCCCATACCCCTGTAAACATGTGAACACTAAGCATAGAATGTTATGTAACCATAATGAATGAGCCCGAGGATGGTTGTGAGGTATTTAATTTTGTCATAAGATGGTTTATAACCTATTTTGGCCTTAAGGCTAGTTGTTCCATGCTTTGAAGTTTGACGTCATTTTGTGTAACCATACATGTGTGAATGATGGGACAAAAAGCATGTAGACGAGAGAATGATTCTCTTATTTGTATTGTTAATTCAATTATCATTTATTTACAATTATAATCATGGAAAAGTGTGTTACATGCATAATCCTAAGGACATTAAAACTAATCCTTATAACTGACCTCCTTGGTAGATAGAAAAATGATCTGGATTTAGGAGAGGAATGAACTGATTAACAAACTGAATAAAATAAACACAAAGATATGAATAACAACACACATATCAAATGAACAATATCTTCTATTGAATAAATGAAATAGGATGAAATTGTAAAACTGTAGAACTGAAACACTTGCTCGAATGGTGGTAGCTATCTCTGAGAAGAGATGTGGCTGCTACGCACATCCGTCTGAGAAAAATTATTACAATGAGGCTCCAGAGGCATTTTTGATATTAATCATGAATCCCAAAACTCTATGCATAAAACAACCTAACCCTAGGATATGAAACACCAAAATTATGTGGGCCCCTATGGGTAAGTTGGTACCTCAACTTCCCGGGGTCGTAACTTTTTCATACGATCTCCATTTTAGGCATGTGATATCTTGTTGGAAAGGTATTTTAGAGAAATACACATTACGCCATCAAACTCTAACTCCGTCTATAGTTTGATTGTGGTGAACCAAAAAAACACTGCTTAGGGCCCCAAAATGGACCTGGAAGTATAACAAGATGTGTTGACATTAAAACATACAATATAAGCTAGTTGGATTAGGTGGGAGGCCACCCGTATCCAACTGGAAGATGTGTAGGGATTCATACAACCCCGAAAGTGTAGAACCCACAATTACAAAGAAGTACAAAAGAACATGTTGAACTAAAAAATGTCAAGAGGAGTCAGTTGGAATAGGTGGGTGGCCACCAATATCCACCTGGGTCACAATAACTCAACCATGCTAGCCAAAGAAAGAGACACGCTCACGCCCAAGTAATCTCTTCTTGTTGCAATCTTCTTGTTAGCACAATCGTCCAAATGAAGGTAATTCCTCAAATCACCTCCTTTAATCAAGTCACCTCTCTGCAACTCAATATCTACGATGAGTGTGGCCAGCATGCCCTCACTCCTCAAACGTCCCAACAAAATATCCAAAGTGCTCCAAGTAAAATGAGTCACCTCAAAGAACTTCTATGCCTTAGGCATGTTCAGACCAATAATCTACCAAATCCAACCAATGACCCTCCTGGATCTTTGATTCATTGCAAAATCATACAAAAGTCACCAAGGTATGCTTTGCCTTATCTAATGTCCCATACCAAAAGTGAGAAAACACCACCAAAGTCACTTGGTTTGTGATTTTCCCATTCATGTTGACTGCAAACAATTCTTGCTTGACTTCTTTGTTGACTCCATCCATATCCTAGAAAACAATTTCCTTCCACCTCACGAATGTCAAGTCATCGCATGACCCAAAAAAACTAGCTAAGGAACCAAGCACCAAGGTGCCTTACCCATCCTCTCAAACTTGGCACACACATACTTCACTTCCTACTTCATCGTAGAAACCTGTCTAATGCACCTCATCAAAGAGTTGGGCATCTTCCTCAATCCACCTCCATGAATGCATCCAAATATACCTAAGTCCACTACAAGACTTATCCAAGTAGGTTTCCTAAGCTCTTCGCACATTCACCCAATCAAGGAGTCCCAATTGCTACATGAATTCTTCGAATTTGCACCACTTGAGTCACCCTCAAGTCTGTTGGTTTTCACCGCGGAACATAATACACTTGAACCACCAATTCATCCATATTCCTTTCAAAGAACTCACCAAAACAGTTAGGAAATGCAAGAACTCAAAACCAACCTTACCTTCCCCAACAACATCCTTGGCTACACCCATGGTTTGAGTCTGATGTCTTAGAACTTTTCTTTCCCAAGCAACCAACTTTCCATATGAACTCCCCTCAATCAACATACCTAGCTCCACAAACCTACAAGACCTTCGTTGCGATACAATGCTGAGTCCATCCATCCACTTCATAAATCTGTCTAATTCCCAAAATTTGTATGCAATCGTCCAAAATCATCTATAATGTCTTTCCATCTCTACACCTTCACTACTTCTTCTTCAAGGAACCATGCACACATCGCCCAACTATCAAGTCATATTGTTGTTAACCAACTATTGTAACTCTACGAAGATTCACCTCATCCAAAGGCTACAGTCGACCCATTCGTCCAACAACCTAGCTCAACTCAACTATTGTTCTCAACGATGCACAACACAAAGACGTCATGATGGAAACACACCCAACCAACTTCTTGTTGTGAAGCTACTCTAGGTCGCCCTAGGTTGTCCAACACACCCAAGTGCTTCACCTTGCTACAACCCATAATTGCTCTCCATCGCGATCACTTCCATGATCACCCTCTATACTCGCCTTTGTGATCGCTCCTGTAATTAGATCTGCAACAAGTCATGCGACAAATCTCAGTTTCACTTTTCCAAGTGCTCGGTTCACGCAACAAACTCTACACCTGGTCTCTCCAAGGTGTGCACAATAGGTCTGACTCTAAATTATGTCCCAAACCAACCAAGTCTATACCCAAACTATCTCTGCGATCAAGTCTATAACAAGTTCTAAGATGAACTTTGCGATGAGATATGCTATCACCCACCCTATCAAAGTGCTTTGTTTCACCACAAACTCTTCTCTCGGCCTGTAGAAGGTGTGCGCTCAACTCAAACTTCCATCACAACATCAATCAAACCTCTATAATAAGTCTAATGCAAAGTCTACGATGAACCAGTTCACTTGATCGAATAGTTCACCCAGTTTGTGAATGTTCCCACCGAACTGACTTCGCAACGAACTACCTTGAGAGTTCAATCTAAAACCATATGTTACATCCCCACAATGTGCCTTACGATCATACACCTCTTAAGGGCCCACAACACCATGGAATTTCTCACTTCAATGCTTGGAAACACCAAGGATACTTTGTTTAGACTACACCTCTTCACCTAGAGAATACCCATAGTCTATTCTAGGCTACCGATGAGTCACACTCCTATTCTAGTGCAACTCTTGTATACTTAGACAATTGTTAACAACTTAACACTTAGCCATATATAAGCATACATCCATGAACATGAGAAACCAAGAGAACAACAATGGAACAAATGAAAAACATACACAAAAATAATGTGGGTAGCACAAACCATGCTTAACACATGGCTAAGTCTTTGTTATTGAGAAACAATTACAATATGAGCACTACTGGCTTGGTTTACAGCTTGGGAAGATTCAAACAACTCGCCTCACCTCACTAAGCCACTCATACATAGATTTGTCACACCAAGAATCTCTATCACAACCGTCTCCGCAACCTCCTGTGGTGCACCTAAAACGTTCCCTCAACTGCAGACTTGTTATCCCTTCATTACCAAAGACTTCACAGATTTTGGTTTTACCTCACACATGCCTCCAATAGATTTGCATTTCCAAACTTCCCCAAAATCAGCCCAAAAGAAGGTCGCCCCATCTCCGTCACAAAATCACCTTAAGGCAGCACAAGTCCTCCCATGTGGAGAGACTTGGATCCTTGAGGGAGCTCACCCCTCTTTGTCTAATCCTGCCTCGAAACCATAGATCTTCTCTTATTCTCTTCCAAGCTGCCTCCCTTGGTTGTGCTCCCTTGTGACTTTAGAGGCAATGATTCCCCAAACGATCCGTCTAGGTGAATGGATGTGACCCATGAGTCGCACCCCTTCGTAATGTTGGGCCGACCTCTCATGTGGGCACATTTGGGAGTCTTGTCTAGATAACCCACTGAATGCCTCGTTTCTTTGTCGGGATGACCCACCAAACTCCTTACCGACACCCCCATCTGTCCAACCGACCCTTCATTTTGGGTGAGACCAACGCTTAGCCAAGTCAAGTCGACTTGTCTAGGCATGCCCTCCTCATAACTTAGCCAATTCTCCCATTTGGTGGAGCAACCAAGTATTT
The DNA here is from genome assembly GCA_000966675.3 of Picea glauca. Taxonomy (NCBI): domain Eukaryota; kingdom Viridiplantae; phylum Streptophyta; class Pinopsida; order Pinales; family Pinaceae; genus Picea; species Picea glauca. The sequence continues at coordinate 322,241 of JZKD02S1685177.1, read as the reverse complement.
CCCTCAACCCTTCATCAAACCTCCTGTCATCTAACTTGTTTTGCAAGGAATATTGGGTGGAGTCACCCCTTGATGCATCACACACCCAAGGAACCCCAACTCTCCCCATATATGAATACTTTGTTTCTTCAAATGTACCAAGCATCCTTCTTACTCGATTTCCTTTGTTTCGATTTGTGATGAGAGTGCATGTGCCCGGGCTTGGTGCTCCAGGCCTTAAATCCTTAATTGAATAAAAAACTTGAATTGATTTTACTATCTAAAATAGATTCCTAACTAGATTTTAGATTTTTCAATTAGAGATTGATAACTTGACTCATGTAGATTGATATAAATCTAAACCATGTCATAGTAGAGAAGAGGAAATGTTTATTTTTGTAAATGATCTTACTTTATTGAAATTTGATTTGCATACCACTACCATCATTAAACTTTTAATCTTGAGAATCCTTCTTTTCATGTTGATAATGTAGTTAAATAACAGCTTGATTTAGATATATGAAATGAAGAGAGTTAAAAAGCATCCTACAATAATAACTCTAGTCATCTATAATTAATATAGAATAATAAATCTAACCATCTATAATTAATATCATGATAACTAAAAAGGGCTAGTACTAAGGCCTTAACACCCAATATGATAGACCCAAAATATTTTAGAATTTGGTTCTAAGAATAAATTTCGATTAAAAAATTTTAAATTTTGCTATGACAAAAACCAAAAGTATAATACAATCCTTATAGACGTTTATTTTTAAGGAGAAATCATCATTATTAATCATGGTCATATTGCAAAATCAAATTTTATAAATAGCATAAACTCCTTCTATCTTTATAGAATATATCCATTCCCAAATTCCAACCCATATTACCCTTAACGGCTAATCTAACACCATGAACATTTACAATAAAACCACCTTTTTCAATTGGAGAACAAAATAATGGTCTTCTAAGTGCTTTTCATAAGATCGCCTCTTATGATTTCATTTTCATCTCACATATGAATTCTCACTCTTATATTTTTTGGTTCATGTATGGTATCTCTTTGGAAATTGGGCCCAATAATACCATTATTATTGAACTCAAGGTTTCACCTGTTTCTTACATACTCTATGTTTCCCACATACTCGATTTTCTCTGTGAGGGTATCATGATAATCCGCATGGTTTAAGTTAGTCAAATCATGCCATTCCATATCATGATAATCCGCATGGTTTAATTTAGTCAAATCATGCCATTCCATTGTGGAAAAGTAGGTTGTTGGATAGACCACTCGAGAAAAAATGCATCATGGCAAGTACATTATTGAAAGGAAATGAGAGTAAGGTTGTGGTCCCAAATCCCACCTTTTTGTAGACATTGTCATTATGGACTAAAATTGAAACTTATGAAGAGGGGGAATTTTTTTTCCTTCAAATTGAAGCATTGATAAGTGTAAGTAGTGGTGAATTTTTGTGTTAAATTTGTTTTTTATTGGTATCTTTATGTGTAGTTTTTAAAAAGTTGTTAAAATTGATGTAGAATAAATTATTTAATTTGTAGTTTTTATGGGTTTGTAAAATATATTGTTTATTGATTAGAATGAAATGAAAGTGAATATCTTTTCATTGGATTATTCATGTGTTTTGGCAATGTAATTTCGACTACGAGATAGTTTTAGATGGATTTTATAAAGGTTATAGAAACAACGTATGGACAAGGAAAATGATTTTACATTTGAACATTGAATTGAGCTTCATTGGGGGAGCTTGTATCTTGTTCATGATCTTTTATTCCATCCACCACTAACTGCCCATATATTGTAGATAAGTTTTGTAGATGACGAGGTAGCGTGGAGTTGAAAAATCTAAGAACCCAATTCTTTGCATGAAGTATCAAACCAGGTCTCTATATTGTATTTGTTTTTATTCCCAACATTTTTTTATAGCATTTTGTAGAGATTCCCACCTCCTCATAGGTTTCTCATAATAAGATATGGAGAGATGAGCATTGGAATGATCGAAAGAATTTGCTAGATACAAAGTGAATCAATATCAACACATTGGTGAATGATGTTGATATCACAACCTTCTTTATGCAAACTGACAATATGGATAACAATGACAATAATTTAGAAGAGGTTAATGTTGTGAATGATCTTGTTTAAGGTGACATCAAACTCAACACACATGGTTATCAAGAACATTGAATTTAGGTTGAAGGTGTAAATAGATAAAAACATTGAGTCCACTAATGAGAAGGATAGCGCTAATCATTTGTTTTGAATTAACCTAGGTGAATTAATTAATCTTGGTGACGTATGGATGCAGATTATAATTTCTTTATAGACCATACAACTTGTTACAAGATTAACACTATAAATTTATATGAATGAAAATTGAAAAGATGTGAAAAAATTTGGTCATTCTAAATTTTGTGTTTGAGAATCAAGGGTGAATGTCAAATTTCAGCATTAGCTGCATGTGCATGCTAGGATATTATTAAAAGCACTACTAAAGGAAGAGATAATAGTGTCCATAGTAGAATCTAACCATGACATCTAAAAAGACAATTAGTATGGAAACTAGTTATTTCTCTAAGGACTATATCCAAATAATAATTCAGTTTGCTATTTGCTACCTAAAATGACAATTGATTTTGTTGTCCACTATCCCAAGTGATAATTAATGGTATTTTGTTATCCACTATCACAAGTGATAATTAATGGTATTATAAATGACTATAGGATGAACCTTTAGACATACACAAGTTAATCAATTCAAGGACAAGAAGTAATAAGCACTTTGAAGTGTTGCATTTAAGAATATATATCATCAATTCAAGGATACGAAGTAATAAATATTGCATTTAAGAATATATATCACATGGTATAAACATTGCATAATAAGGAGGTAAACTAATTTGATCCAAGTTTCATGCATGATGGTCATGGAACAATAGCTCAATAAATCTTTTTCCCAATTCTAAATCAAACTATGGTTCTAAATTCAATTAAAATTTTATCTTCATGGGAACTCTAACTTTTGGTATTAATGAATTTTGACGACAACAAAAAAAAAAATGCTACAAAATTAGATAACCCTTATTACAAGGTATATATTTTTGTGTTCAAAATCATATTACATGTAATATGTAATTAACATATATTTATTTTTCAAAAATATTTTTTTCAACAATCATAAATTTTATAAATAATACAAAAGCAATATCAATACATTCATTCATTAAAATATAAACACATATTATCACAAAATCATCTTATATTAATTTTGCAAATAATAATAATAAATAAATAAATAATATTTTTATTTAAAAAAATAATATGAATATAAATATTTCTAATAAATAAATAAATAAATAATATTTTTATTTAAAAAATAATATGAATATGAATATTTCTAGAATAATATTTATTTCCAAATTCCCACTAGCATAACCCATCTTAAAAAATCCAAGTTGAATTTAGAAAAACATAGACCCATCTTAAAAAAAATCCAAGTTGAATTTAAACATTAAATCACACATCGACCTAATACTAAACTGTAAATACACCTCTCAAAGCAACCAATACCACTACTTATACTAATCACTGATTAAACTATCCAATCCAAACAAAGCCATGTGTATAATTGTGCTTTCTGTTTTCCACTTTGTTTCCAAAGCTTTTCTTCACCAATCTAAAATTCTCAAAGAAAGAACCTAACTTTTGGTGAATACGGCGGCAAAATCAGTCCAAATCAGGCAATTGTCAGTTGGTACTATTTGATTTTCCCTCCATCGTCTTGGCAGTCGAGCTTGAGCTACAAGCCAAGCAACGAACAGAATCCATATGACAATCTCTTAATAAATCTGGGCGGTGACCTTTTCTTTCACGGAACGAGCTCTCTCAGATCTCCTTCGTTTCCCTGGACTGATCATCTTTTTGACAAAATTATATTCAAAATCGGCGGCCATTGATTGCCATCCATATATTCTTCTGGTTTTAAATCATATTCTCTGCTCTCTTCAACTGGGTATCAGTTTTCTCGATTTGGGTTCTAGCGTACTGGGATTTCTCAGCAGCTGGGTGAGTACCCATCATCAGCAATGACGTTTATGTGCGTGTATATACTCGGGGGGCTGAAGACGAAGGTGAGGAACCTTACAGAGAAACCCATCGATTTGCAGATAAGAGTGGGATCCACTGTAAAGAACGCGTACACTGTGAGAGCAGGCAAAGAAAAGACTTTGGATTGCAGAAAGATCTACATGTCCTATGCGTCTTCAAGAAGCCACGGCTCTGCTGCTTTCTACTACGATGAGAGTTGCCAGCCATACGTCTGGATCCACAATCCCAGCGAGTTCAACAGGCTGGTGAAGCAGCAGTATATTAGCTTGGAGGATTTGAGAGACTACTCCGAGATCAAGATTTGCAAAGAGCCAGGGAGAGGCAGTTTTGCTGTATATAAGAAACCCAGGTCAGATTTGTGCTGACGGAAAAAACAGTTTACACCAATCTGCTTGTTTTCTTGTAGCGATAGTGATGGATAATACTGTGTTTTGTTTTCGTTACATTGGCTGATTACAGTGGTAGATTTTCTTTATATAGAAGGTCGTAAGGTAGGCCTTCCCTTGGGATGTAGATGTAAGGTAGGTATTCCAATGCATTGCGGAATCTCTGTCTACCTTCACTCGTCTGCATGTATTTTTGCTTTTTTAAGGTTTGAAATATATATACANTCGCTATTTTCTTCTTTTTCCTTTAGCTAAATTCTCACCACTTCTTCCATCCATTTTCCCTCTTCAATTTGAATCTTTAGGCTAATAATAGTCTTCTCTATTTATTCAAGTATTTGTGACATTTTTTCTTTTGCATCACAATCCTCCTCTTAATATTTATGCACCTGCTCCTTTTCTTTCATTTTTTTTTTTATTAAGCTTATTTATTTTGCTTAAGGCACAAATGAGTTCTTCTTCAAGATATACTTCCACATTTGTTTCAACATTTTTCTCCTCTTCTGGATCCATCATTTCTTTCCCTTTGAATTCATTTTGCGAAGTATAAATCTTCATTTTCATTTCCACGTGTGCTCTCGAGATCTACCTTCTAGTGGTTAGACTGTTTTTGAAGGAATTTTATATAATACCAATTGTT
>JZKD02S1685177.1:268726-278745 GCA_000966675.3 Picea glauca | reverse complement strand
TTCTAAAAGCATTGTCTTATTCGAATGCATGATAAGATTGTCCATTTCATTAGTCATTGAGTTGTCCCATTGATCCAAGCATACCTAATTATCATATTCTTAAGTTACCAAGCATATTTGGCCTTCAACCCCAAAGAGTTTCTTGGAGAGCTAACGAATTGGCGCCATTGTCGGGGAGAGGAGATTGAAGCTTAGCTTTCTTGGGACACGACATAGATCTAGCTTTGATGATAGAAAAAGCCTGGACATTTATTGGTTGAAATTTTCTATCTGGTGACTCCATTGAAGAAAAGTGGCTACAAAAATAAGGGCTCATATCAGAGAAAATCAGCAGAGGCCACCAACAACTCCTATTGCTTATTCAAGAAGATCATCAGAAGAGGAAGAGCTCTACAAAGGAAATCTTCGAGAGAAGCAAGGACATCTTATGATCTTGACACTGTTTCAAAGACTCCACTGGGGGAAAATCCAGTTGACAAAAGATGAAGAGGCTAAAGTTTGATTCTAGATATCAGTTTATCAGTTTTCTTCATGAACTGTTGTATTTCTTTATCATCTCTTTCATGCTTTTTCCTTCGCATGTTAAGAGAATTATTTTATGTTTTGTATATTTAGAAACTTATCATTCTTCTTGTATATATACCACCCTAGAAGAGGAAATCTTGCAACCTGCTTGCATTGTAGAAGTAGATTCAACAACTTTACCTCAGCCCATTCATAAAAATGAACGATGTATTCAAATTCCTTTTGAAACTGATCAACCATTTAACTCCGTAGAGATTGAAATTGATTCTAAACCTACTCAGACTTCAGTACATGCTGACATTACTGCTGTAACTTTTCATCAACCTCTTATCCCTCAAGAGAAGCCCAATGCTTTTCAAACCAAGATCAGGATGAAGATGTTTAAACCTTTAAGGTTTCCCTATCCCCTTCATCATTATCCTATTGACTGTTATGAATATCTTCCCCAGTTTTCTGGAGAGAATCAAGTTTCAGCTGAGAGGCACTTGGAATCCTTTGAGGATTTTGTTGATCATTTTCAGATTGTTCATGAAGTTGTAATCATGAGATTTTTCTCGAAATCTCTAATCAGAGATGTTGTTCCATGGTTTAAAGGTCTGAGATCTGATTCTATTGGCTCTTGGATCGAGTTCTCTAATGATTTTGCGAAGTACCGGGGTGACTACAAATCACTAGATTCATACCTTGCTGATTTTTATGCTTTGAAGAGAGCAGGGTGAAATTTTGTCTATCTTCAATCGAAGATTTTACAACATCTACCATGACATGCCTTTGAAGGTCTAGCCTACAGAGACAACTTCCATGATACATTATGTTATGTGTCTTCATTCAGAACTTGCCCTTCTTCTGCTAGAAAGGAAGTCTTCATTTTTAATTCAGTTGTTTGAAGATGCTCATGAGGTAGAAGAGAACATTTGTTCTACCAAGAGGACTTATAAGCTATCATATTCTAAAAATCTGCATCCTTATGAGCAGAAAAACTGTCAGTATGTTTCCATTTTGGATCAAGAAGACAGTAAGTATGGTTCAGATTTTGAACATGGAGATTATGAATGTAAAGCAGTTTGTGAACAACAACGAGCATGTGAGTCTATTTCAGATTCAAGTCGTAGTTTTTCAATATTCGTTGAGTGCTCCAGAAACAGGTATGAGTCAGAATGTTATGATCGGTTTGCTAACCAGGATGAGCCTATGGTAATCAATGATTGCATAAGCAATTATATTTTTTTAATTGATCTTTATTCTTATGATCTTGAAACTGTTTCATCATCATCCTTTGACATTTTTCTGAAGAGAAAGTCATTATGATTAATGATCACAAGTTAATCTCAAGAGAACTGGAAGGTGATCAGTCTTCTAGCAAAAGAACAGTCACGGTTGAGCGGGAGGCTACTATAGATGTACAGTTTTTTCCCGAGGATCAGTGTGTTTCTGATCTCTTTTTCCAAGACCCGGTGGTAGCCTTCATGGAATCATACATTTCAGGAAACTTGAATATTTCAGATTTCTTCAGATCTCTCATGTTTACAGGTAAGTATAGTTTCTTGAATGAGTTTTATTCACTATTGTTACATTTCAAACATCAGTTGTTGAGAAGTGACAGAGACAAGGTTTCTTCAGTTTTGAAGTTACTTGGATGGTTTTTATGGAAGTCAACATTTATTTAACCAAGAGGCAGTATGGTTGGTTAGTGTAGGAGTAGATAGAAGAATAATCTCTTCATATGAGCACTTAGATTGTTTTCATATTTTGGTTGAATAAGCAGAACAGGTTACAGGTTGTCCGAAGATAAGTTGCTCAGGCCAAATGACTCCATAACCCAATGGACTAGACACAACAAAAAATTGTGAATGATTGCTGAGCATGTGGCGGATTTTTCAAGTTAAATGGACAGGCACAGGTCTGCTTGTTCTTGGAACCTCACTAGGAGGATTCCATCCCCGAGTAGGAGCCAGTTGTTATCTCCTAAAATAACACTACCATTTTTGTCAATTTTAGGTGATAGTGAGAACTCTAAAAAATTATTTCTAAAATTTTATAGGCTTGTTAGAGAGCCTATTATTTGTAAATAAACTTGAAACAAACACCGGAATTGATTTTCTTAAGCAAATGGGAGAGTTACAGGTTTCGGTGGTTTAGGCGAACCTGTGAAGAGTTCATTAACCACCGAAAGCCTTGGCTTTTGGTGGTTAAAAGAGAAAAATAAAACTCATTTAACCACTGAAAACGTGTCAACGTGGAAAGATCAAAGCCCTTGTTTTCACATAATCCAACACAATAATGGATGGATAACCACCAAAAATTAAGATAATTGGTGATGTAATGTGGTATGATTGTTCTTGATCGAATTTTCATGTGTTGTGGTACTTGTTAAACCCCATCTGTCCATTCGCATTTAAAACCTTGCATACACAGAAATCCCTGATTAGTTCGATCCTCCCTAACTATTTAAATTCACGTGGATTTAATAAATTCAAGTTCCAAGAGATATCACCGTGATGATTTCCCATTTAATTTTATCATTTGAAATCCCTTTGATTTAGGAATCAAATCCTAGTTTGTTGTTATTCCTCATCTCTATGTCACAAAAGATGAGTCATTGTGATTCTCATGCAAATTAATTCGCCACAGATCCATTTTTCGAAAGTTACAGGTTTCGGTGGCTAACAGGCCTAAAATCTGCCTCTCTTAACCACCGAAAGCAGAGCTTTTCGGTGGTTAACAAGCCCAGATTTTTCTCCCTTAACCACCGAAACCTGTTACATGGCAGCGAAGGGATATTTTTGGCCAGATCGATGTTTTTCTCAACCGAATCTCTTGAAAAATCTTTCTAAAGATAGATATTGAATTATAGGATCCAATCTAAGATCCACTTTTGATGCAAAGGAGTTAGAAGAGGTGTTCAAGTTGATTTGGCACCTATTTTTAGGCAAATAAATCAGGGTTTTTTCTAAACTTGGCAAATTTGAATTTCATCTTCCTCAAGAGATATCAAACAACCTTGGAAGGCTTATCTACACAGCACAAAGGTTCTACATGATCTAAATACCATAGAATGAGGAGTTGACCTCATTTTGAGGATCTCTTCCTCTCTTTTTGTAAAAATTGTTTTGACTTTCTATCTTTGGCAAATCTGATCCATTTTTATAGGATCTGAATATTTTATTGTAAATCTATAAAGCTAAAGATATGAGATGAACAAATGGTTCAATCTTGGATACATTTTGCTACTGTAATAGACTCTTATTTTGATAATAGAATCACAGTCTTCTTTTGCCTTCAATATCAGATTTTTCCATGTACTTCATTATTCTATACTTTACTTCAGTTTGTGTTAGCTTCTAAGGACTGTCATCTCTTTATTAAGATCATAAAATTGAATTAAAGAACTTCTTTCTATCTTGTATGACCTTGAACACTGTTGTATTTGGTTATCAATGTTAGTATTCTTCATCCCCTATTAAACTATTCTGTTTGATTATTGATTTCTAAAAGAACTGTCTTATTCAAATGCATGATAAGATTGTCCATTTCATTAGTCATTGAGTTGTCCCATTGATCCAATCATACCTAATTATCATATTCTTAAGTTACCAAGCATCTTTGGCCTTCAACCCCAAAGAGTTTCTTAGAGAGCTAACAAAATCCTCATTTCGTATATGAGTCTAGGATTCATAGTGTTATTATTACTTTGGACATGAAATTATATAGGATACTCGAGGTAGTCCCATCTACTACCATTTCCTTGATCTCTACCAAGCAATGTAGGAAGGTCATCTCTTAGACCAAGAAGCTTTTATTCTTCATGATTCACACTCAAAGTGAGAGGAAGGTTGCAGCCACATCCATGACCTCTAAGACAGGTCTCTCCACGCAGAAGAAGCAAGTGGATAAGGTTGTGGAAGAATACAAATACATCTTCTCCTCATCCACTAGGGTAGCTCTGCATTGTCAGGTAAATCACTCAATCGATCTGGCCCTTGGTGCACCAATACTCAATGTTATAGTCTGTCACTGCTCTCTATCCAAAAATGAGAAAATCAAGTGCCATATACAATAGATGCTTGAAAATGGGCACATCTGACCAAGCTCACCACCTTGTGGAAGACCAATCATGCTTGTGTAGAAGAAAGACGAGACCCGGCGAATCTACATTGATTATCGGGATATCAATAAAATCATAGTCAGGAACTGGTACCCAATTCCCTGAATTGACAATATCCTTTACCAACTCAATGGGGGGAAATACTTCAGTAAGATTGATTTGAAGTCCATCTACCACTAGGTCCCAATAGAGTAGACTGTTGTATGGAATACTGCCCTCAAGTCAAAAGAAGGTCTTTTTGAATGGCTAGTCATGCCCTTTGGTTTGACGAATTCCCCAACAACTTTCATGAGGATGATGGATGATATATTGTGGCCTTTCACCAATTATTTTGTGGTGGTGTATTTGGATGACTTCCTCATCTTCAACAAGAGTTGAGCAGAACACTTGCAACATATTCAGTAGGTTCTTCACACTCTGCGACAAAACAAGCTATATGAAAATTTGGAAGAATTCTCCTTCGACATGAACATGGTCCAGTACCTAGGCTACATTGTTGATGAGCGGGGTGCATGTCAATCCATCCAAGATCTAGTTCATCCATGACTGGACATCCTTGACCACACTCACAGAGATTTGGAGCTTCTTAGGCCTTACCAATTTATATCACAATTTCAAGTTAGGATTATCCCACATTGCATGGGCCCTTATCCAAGTGACCATGGGCGGTGGCAAGGAAAAATTCATGTGGGGCCAGTTGCAATAGAAATTGTTCGATGATTTTATGCAACTCTTGTGCTCAGCTTCGGTGCTTTCATTACTCGACCTACAATAACCTTTTGAGATTGAGACAAATTCTTTAGACTATGTTTTGGGCACAATTATCACTCAAAATAGAAATCATGTGGCCTATAATAGTGAGACGCTATTAGAAACCGTCTGTAAGTACCCCACTTACGATAAAGAAATGTACTCAATTGTACAAGTCTGCCACCAGTGGAGGCATTACATTCTCAATAAGGAGGTAATTATCCAACCTGATCATAAGCCTTTGTAGTTCATGTAGACACAAGGAAAATTGCAGAATCATCGCCATCAAAAGTGGTCCACACACTTGAAACAGTTCCATTTCAACATCAAGTATAATACAAGGAGAAAGAACCATGTCATTGAATTCCTCATTCGACCTCCAGTTGCAACACTAACCACAGTGATACAATCCTGTAGACATGAGACCTATATATGGCCCCAAGTATACGAGAGAGATCCTGACTTCATCACTACCTACCATATGTTGGGAAAAAACAAAACTATCACTTATTTTCATCTTTAGGATGGGTCATTGTGCCATTTGGTCCATCTCTATGTTCCATCAAGCGAGTGCATGAAGTTGATTTGGGAAGCTCACTATAGTAAGGTGGCAACACACTTCATCGTAGAAAAGACAATGGCAGTGCTGCAACAATATTTATATTGGATGAAACTTCTTTAGGATGTCATCAAGTATATTAGGTCCTACACGGCCCATGTCATTACCAAACCGTCCATTAAGAAACAAGGCATGCACACTCTTCTGCCTATTCTTGATAGGCCCTAGGAATCCATCTCGTTGGACTACATGTCGTGCCTTCCTTCAACCAAGAAGGGAAATGGTTGTGTTTTCTTGGTTGTTGATTGATTGTCCAAGATGGCGATTATGGTCGCCTACAAGAAGAGCATCACAATGAAGGCCAATGCTAAGCTCTTCTTCGAACAAGTGTGGGTACATTTTGGGATACCAAAAAACATCATCTTAGATCGAGACAATTGGTTCCTCAGCACATTCGGGTCTAGCCTCTAGTCATGGCTAGACACCAAGGTCACAAAATCCACAGTCATCCAGCACCAAACGAATGGCCAAAATGAGTTCGTCAATAGGATGATTGTGCATATATTTCACATGTACAATTCTAATCATCCACACACATTGCATGAGAGTCTTACCTATATTCAACACAGTTACAACATATCCATACATATCTCAACCGACCATAGCCCCTTTTAGGTGGGGTTGAGATTTCAACCATTGGGTCCCATGGATGTTGCACTACCCCTTGTGTCTAGACAAGAATAATCATCCCATCCACAAACCAAAGCTGAAAAAGCCACTTGATTCATTGAACGAATCCAACACATCCACCAACAAGTTCAAGATATTTTTCAGAATTCCAATGCCAAGTACAAGCAGCGCCATGATCAACATCGGGTGCCACAAAATTTTTAGGTGGGAGATAAAGTTTGGTTGCACTTGCAGAAAGAACTCATTATAGGACTCCATCAAAATCTTCATCCACTCCACTATGGACCTTACACCATCACCAAGTATATGGGTAACAATGTTTTTGAGCTCAACATTCCCCCCTTCCTTGGATTGCACCCAATGTTAATGTGGACCTCCTTCGGCCATACTTTCCACCCTTATTGGACACCTCAGAGATAGAAGAACAATTGACATCGACAAAGCTCATGATCCAAATCATTTTTAGAATAAAATGAAAGCAGAGATATTCAATGAAATATTCATGAAAATTGACAGAAGCAAAGAAATACAACAATACTTGATTTATATTAATGAAATAATTGTAAAGAGACTATAAAAATACAGAGTGCAACTCGCTAGAATGGTGGAAACTTTATCTCTCAGAATATATGTGTGTTGACGGGCGAAATTGACCGTCCGTCAACTGGGAGAGTGGAACCGGTCGGGGGTTGTCTAAATAACCCAAGACGTTTGGAATCGACCACCCTGACGAGTTTAACGGCTCCGTTGGCCGCTCTAAGGTCTTCTATGAAAACCAAAGAGAGAATTGATCTGAGCTAAGTAATCTAACTAAAGTAAATAAAACAATCTAAACTATAACTAAATACAAGAAACTAACTAAAATAAAGGAAACTAGCAACTAATAAAACAAAGAAAAGGAACTAATATACTAAATACTAATTATTCTATACAATCCACTAATTACTATTATAATAACTCAAATCAACTATCTAATTATCAGCTACAATATTTCTTATTCACAAATGTACACTATGAACAATCTACAAATTTAATTAAAACCTACAAAACTCATGTATATTCTGCCCTAAGACAGCCAAGAATCTTTTTTTTATTTTTTTTTTATTTTATGAAAAGGAAATAAACATTATTGAAATTAAACAATCTACTATATTTACTGAAATTAAACAATCTAATATAAATCTAACTAAGATTATATCTAAATTAAACTACTTAATCAAAACAGTAAACAACTAACTAATTGACCTGGAAACGCTCCAAATCTTCCCTGTGTATGATGACTTCTTAGCTGGTCGGGGAGGAAACTCGCACCGTTTTAGCCCTTAAGCTTTATGTAAACGATCAGCTATGCTGCTCCTTGAAGTGTTTTACAGGACAAACAAGACATAAAAGAAAATCATAACAATCTTCTGATTATAAATTCCTGTAATAAGGGAAACCTGTTATGCAGGAAACTTATATATAACAATTCGATTTATGAAGAAGACAAAGCTATCATTCACAAAATGAATTAACAATTGTTATGTCTTTTATCTATTTGGAAGAAACAATATATGAATCACAGTAATGAAATTATATCATTTGCATTTGATTTAGATAGCTAAAGTAATCATAAATCATAAACAAAGTGATATACAAAACTTGAAACAAAATGTTGATATATTGAGAAGCTAAAGCTATGACAAAACATCAATTCTGCTCCAGTTTGTATCATAATTACATATCCTTGTTCTCCCTTTGTTTGAGGATGATCATTATTACAAAAATCATAAGTATATATAGGTTTCTCCACAGGGTAAAACATCCCTGTGGATAATTATCAAACAGTTTTACATAATCAGGAAAAGATCACAAAATCTCCTAAACTAAGTAACTAAAAATGCAAGTGAAATCCTTGAGATATCCTCCAACTGCTCATAAACTCAATTGCAATTCGTATTTACCTACAATAGAACACAAATATCAAATTAGAAAGATATTTGAGTGACAAAATATAAAAAAAAATGATTCTACAGACTTAGCTACAGAATCATCTGATTATGTAGCTAGTCTAAAATAACATATGGAATCAGATAGCAATCAAATAAAATCTTAAAAGAAATCAAATCCAATTTTATTTTATTTTCATCATCAAAACGAATTACTAATAATTCAAGTGAGATTATCTTTTAAATTAAACAATATCAAAATAAATGCAATCAAAACAGGGTAAAGAATGCTTTGTTTTCAGTTTCCATAAAACATGGTCAAACCTTGACAAGCCTGTTTCGTATCAAACGAAATTAAGCAATGATTCGAGTCATATGAGATACGATGAAATCGTAATCAATAAAACCATAATCGACCAGAATAGTAATCAATACAATCATAATCGAAATCATATAAGATATGATTTGCCACAACATAATTATAATCGATATCAATTGAATAGATTTGTTACAGCTGTAACAATATACATAAATCTTATGTCGTTTCAATCAACAGTAAAGATAGGCGAGCTGTAGATATTATGCATAAGATTCATCTTGTTGTAATCAAATATGGGACGGCTGTTACGATATAGTCTAAACAAAACTGGTGTAACAATATTGAGCAAAAATCGCCATGGATTTTGATTGTTGGGTGTAACATAGTCAAGATCCAACAACATTGATAACCATAAGCTGGACAGAAATCAAATAAAATCGGGTCTGAGCCAATTATAGCACAATTCATCATCCTGGGCATGATCATTTTTGTTTTGCAAATCCATTCGTAATTGAAAATACACTGTCATTCCAATTCAAAATAGAACAGAGTTGACTGACCACAACAAATTGAACGGTTGGGAGTTGTATGACTGTTATGATTTGAATCACTTCACGATTTGGGTAACTATAAAACAAAACCTTTTTTAAACATAATCCAAATCGTATCCGGGCTGGTCAAAGTCATAAAATTGTAACAAACAACCATCGTTTATGTGCATCATAACCGATTTGGATTTAAAACATAGATCGTGTTCCAAAATGGAAATGCAAAACAGCTTGCAACAGAACATTCAATCGCAACCAATTTAAAACAATCAAATCCCTATTATGATTTAATAAAATCAAAACCAAATCCAAACAAAATTCGATTTACCAAAACAAACTATATACAGCAGTGCATGCTTATGTGATAGAGCAGGTCAACGATGTACAGAGTTTATGAACATGCCATATAAATGGGTGAAAGTTATACCAGCGTGGTTGTTGAGGCTATGTCAATTTCGAATTGACAATTGTTGTAGCCGACTCGACATTTTTAAACAGAATTGAACCAGTAGTTCGTTGCTTCTTGTCCATGGGTTGAACCTTCGTATTATGACCAGTGAGCTTTGCCACTTGATCTTCCAAAGCATGGATTTTG
>JZKD02S1685177.1:225632-267625 GCA_000966675.3 Picea glauca | reverse complement strand
TACCAATGCGCTTGTTGCATAGTCAAATGTTTAGATTCAAAGTTTTTAGAACATTGCAACAAAAGATCTCATAAAATCGATAAGTCAAGAGCTCATAACAATAAGGATCATAGAAAATAAAACCAAAATCAATCATAACCCTTATAGGATCAAATGTAACCAATAAATTTTCATGCTCAATGGCTTATTAATCGAATTGCGCAATCAAAGTGAAATGGACATAGTTTGAAAAGATCACTCCAGCCACTTAATAACAAACCAAGGGTAGGTGCTTTCCAGAATATCGATAAGAAGATGATAACAGTCCAAATAACGATGGAGGGGTTTTCACACTTTCAGTTGTGAAAACTAAATCGAAAACAAATTGCAATTGTCGCAAGAAATAAATAAATGTCTAGTTGCAAAATGCGACGATGACTTGTCTTTTAGAAGACAATAGGTGTAGGCAGCTTTTTTTAGGCAATTAAAAAAAAATGAATTGGCTGCCAACAATGGCGACACACTGGGAGAAGCAGTTATCTCTGTCAAAAGAAATGAATTCATATCAGGACAGCAAAGAAAAATTTGACTTAAAACAACAACCAAAAAATCGTACCAACATCATCATTTACTATCTTTTTTCAGCGATGCTTTAAAAAACGCAAGCCAATAACAATCTTAAGATCAGCAAGTCATGATTTTTATGATGAAATCTTGAATACTGTTGGCATGGCCACTACTGCCAGTAGGCGTCCATAGCCTCGACAGGGTTGCCATTTACCCCACTCGGACGTCTTTATCCTATCAAGAAGTTCTAGATTAGAGTAAAGGACTTTTTTAAAACAGGTTTCTTATAATTTTACAGATTTTCATTTACCCGACATTGCTTCGCTGCCAGCAGGCCTATTCAGTACCCCGACGAAGTTGTCTTGGCGCCATGCTTGCATTTACCCACTGCCAGCGGACCTGTTCAGTATCCCGGCGGGTTTACAAACACTTCCCACAGCTCTTATTAATATTTTTATTTTGTTTTTCTTTTATATATAGCTGAGCGGGGTGACGCTGAAAATTCTTGATATTTTATCATATTTTTCAGACCTCATCAGAATTTTTTAAATACTGTCCTTTATTCAGCTCCAGAAATGTTTTATTTCTAAAACAACTTACTTTGACAGGGAGACATCCTTTTGAGTCATTCCTTTACGGAAAAGGGACAACGTAAAAAGATAAAGATGATCATGACAAAATTCACTCAGAGATTGAAATTAGTAAACTTCTTTCAAACACCATTTTCTAATATCATTTTCAGCAATATATCATTGATGTTTGTACAAATTTCCAGAAGTTATTTCAGCGAAGAAATTTCCTTATAGTCTTTGTCTGAATGGCTCAGCGCACAGACATGCATATGTTTCAAAACACACAAAACTGATCATTCAAATCAAAATAAAAAAAAAAAATAAAGTAAAAGGAAATACTTATATAATATACAAGGATAGAAATCAAGAAAAGTATATTTTCAGGGCTTGGCCATTCACCGGGTAGGTGTCAAGCTGCCCTTCAAGATTCTGCAAACAAAAGGAACTAGGACCCAACTTTTCAACAATCAAAAATGGCCCAAGCCACAAGTTTTGAAATTTAGTGTGTTCACCCTTCCCTTTGTGTGGTTTGTCCCACTTTAAGACGAGATCGCCTACTTCAAAATTTCTATCAGAAGCAGAATTAGAATCGAACCAGCTTTTAATCAGTTGTTGATGTTGATCTAGTTTACGCTTGGCTTGGGTTCTTACTTCTTCTAACTTCATCAAAGCGTTAATACGGCTTTCTAAAGGGGGACATTCTTCTTCTTGAACTTTTTGTGACAATTGAAGCGAAGGAAGAAGAATATGGGGTGGCAGAATGGCTTCTCTGCCATAAACGAGAAAAAAGGGGGAATTACCTATAGCGGCTTTGGGTGTTACCCTATCAGCCCACAGTGCATTAAGCAGTGCGTTGTGCCATTTCTTGTGATTTTCAGCCACGGTTCTCTTGATAATTTTGATCAAGTTCTTGTTTGTTAATTCTGCTAAGTCGTTACCTTGGGGGTAGTAGCTCGCAGAATACTTCATCTTTATTCCCTGGTCTAAGGAGAACTCACTCATTTCAAGAGAGGAAAAGTATGAAGCATTATCAAAGACTAGAAAATCAAGGATACCAAAACGGGTGATGATATTCGAGTTTAGAAACACGATCACCTGACTTGTGTTAACAGTTCTTAGCGCGGCGGCTTCAGACCATCGAGTAAAATAATCAGTGGCTGTCACAATATATTTGTGATGTTGTGAGGATGGAGGGTTAATAGGACCAATGATATCAATGCCCCATTGTTGGAAAGGAGAATCGACTGAAACGGGTTGCAAGGGGAAGGCTGGTTTTTGCAATTGCCCTGATGCTTTCTGGCAAATGATACATTTACGACATAAGGCATGGGCGTCTCTAAAAAGTGTTGGCCAGTAATAACCGGCTCTTAAGACTTTATGAGCAGTAGTATTGCCACCAAAGTGACCACCAGCTTCTCCTGCATGCAACTCAAGAAAGACTCTTTCTGCTTCGTCTTTTTCAAGACAACGCATCAGTACGCCATCAAAATTCTGACGAAACAGTATACCATTAACTAGATGAAAGGAGGCAGACTTTAGTCTCAAAGCTCTTCTCTTGGTG
This sequence comes from Picea glauca, assembly GCA_000966675.3. Lineage (NCBI taxonomy): Eukaryota > Viridiplantae > Streptophyta > Pinopsida > Pinales > Pinaceae > Picea > Picea glauca. Next base: position 264,946 of record JZKD02S1685177.1, on the reverse strand, counting down.
GGGTCAAGGTGATGGGGTGCTGATCCATGTTCAAGATAAAATCTAATATCGTCGTACCAAGGACTTACGAGGTTTTGTGTGCAACAAATCAAACTCTGATCGCGTTGTTCTAGGTCTGACGTATCACTATCTTCTTGGTGTTTAGTTTCTGAATCAACTACCAATTTACACAACCCTTGGCCTCTCACAATCTGAGCTGGGGTGATTTCTAAGTCATACTCCTGTAAGGAGGTGACCCAGTTGGCTCTTTTCTCTCCTAACTCCTTTTGCACTAACAAGTTCCTAACGACAAGGTAGGGGACAATGACCTTGGTCCTTGACTTCAAAAGATAAGACCGGAAGTGCTTAACTGCTTTGAAGACAGCGTAGGCTTGCCGATTGACCGCTGGGTAATTAAGTTCAACACCTTTGAAAGCAGAGCTCATAAAGGTGATGGGTACTTCGTTGTTCTCGACATTCTTCTGAGTTAGGACTGCGGCATAGGAACGATCAGAGGCAAAAGTATAGAGTGTAAAGTCTTGAGAGAAATCAGGGCTCATGAGAGACGGAGCATCAGATATAGCCTTCTTTATATCGTTAAAAGTTTGGTTTTCAGTGGGTCCCCAGTGGTATTGGGTGTCCTTCTTAATCAGGTTCTGGAGAGGTCTGACCATTTCGGAGAAACTGGGGACGAATCTTCTCACGAAATTGATCTGGCCTAGGAAGGTCTGCATGGATTTTTTGGAGGTAGGTGGAGGAATTTTAGCGATGGCTTGGGTCCTCTCGAGGTAAATAATCATTCCATCACTAGACACAATGAATCCTAGTAGTTTACCCTGTTCCACTGCAAAGATGGACTTCTTGGGGTTCAAGGAGATGTCGTATTTATGACATCGTAGCAGAACGGCTCGTAAGTGAGCTAGATGATCGTTTTTGTTTTTAGAGTAAACGACCACATCATCTAAGTAGACCACTATGGAGTGATTGATTAAGCTTCTGAAAGCAATGTCCATTGCTCTCTGAAAGGTAGCACCAACATTAATCAATCCAAAAGGCATTTTGCGATAAGCATAAGTGCCCCACGGGGTACGGAAGGTAGTTTTTAATTGGTCTGACGGAGACATCAAGACTTGGTTGTATCCAGAGAAACCATCTAGTAAGGATAGCCTCTCGGAACCAGATACTTGTTGAAGAATCTGTTCTTTGGGGGGACAGGATAATTATCTTTGTCAGACGCTTTGTTTAGGTTCCGGAAATCGACACAAAGTCGAATTTCTCCATTTTTCTTCTGCACTGGGACGAGGTTGGATACCCATTAAGTGTGTCTAACAAGAAAAATTATTTTAGCACTTAGGAGTTTATTCAATTCTTTTTGTACGGTCAGTTCTAGCTTAGGATGCATTTTCCTCAGTTTCTGTTGGAAAGGCAAGGTTTGGGGCTTCATTGGGATGACATGCTGTATGATGTTAGGATCGAATGTCTTAAGATCATCATAAGTCCATGCAAAGACATCCTTGAATTCTTTAAATAATTTAACAAAAGCAATTTTTTCTTGTCTAGAACATCCCAAGCCTAGGTTGATACACTGAGGATTTTCACTAGTCCCTAAGTTGACTTTTTCATAAGACAATGAGGAACTGTTGGTTTTACAATTGACCGTCTTTTTAAATTTATCTTCAAAATCATAAAACTTTTCTAGTCTAACAACAGATTTGGGTAAGGAATTTACCATGTCCGATAGAGCCTCAAGAGATTTTGGATTAGGTATTACCGTAAAGTCATGCAAATTGTCGTCATGTGTTTGTTCATCTATCACAGCACCTTGAAAGGTTTCCTCCATATGCAAAAAGTTGATGATTTGCTGATCATTATCAAATACTCTCCAGTTTGTGATATTGTTTGGAACAGATGGTCGAAACAATAGCTCCACAGAGAATGCGTTTGGGGATATGCCTTCTGCAGGAAGAAGTTTAGAAGCAACATTAGCTAGTAAATCTGCTTCAGTATTATTTGATCTAGGAATGGAATTTATATTAAAAGCAGAAAATTTGTTCATTAAACTCCATACCTCAGACTGATAACATTTGAGATGCAGGGTAAGACAATGTATAGAATTTCTCACCTGTCTAACCACTATCTCAGAGTCGCCGAATACAACTAGATTTTGAATGTGCATGTCTAAGGCTTTTCTGAGACCTTGTAATAAATCCTCATATTCTGCAATATTGTTAGTGCATTCAAATTCTAGCCTACAAGCCAATAATGTTTTATTACTTGCCGGATCGATAATGATGCAGCCTGCACCAGCTCCTTCTTTCGACTTGGAACCGTCGAAATATAAATACCAAATTTGATTTCCATCGGGCTCACGGGATTGTTGATTAGAATTTGTTGGTTGCGTACATGCTAAGATCTCGGATTGCTGTTCTGGATTGTTGATAGGCGAAAGTTCAGCCATGAAATTTCCGAAGTAGGTGTCCATCCCTTAGACTTCAGGTGAATCAGCCGGAGGTGTATACGGTTCATTAGGATCGTTCAAGTCTGTTATCGTGAACTTGAGGTAACGCTCACGATTCACCCTGATCTTGTTAGGATTGCCGTTTTCTGGAAGCCATAAGTGAGACCAGTCCATTGCGACGTAACCATGTAGCTGCTCCGACCAGTCCCTGCTAAAAAACATACCATACACTTCTGGAATATCCACCACAATTATATCAATAACCTTATGAACCTTTGGGTTAGACGATAATCTAATCAATACATTTTTTAGCTCGACCATAACTTTAACATCTGTTCGATCAAGTTGTATGATTTTCAGAGAAGATGGTTCTACTTCAGCGTTAATCTTTTGGCAGACCGACCAAGGCATCACATTTGACGATGCTCCTGAGTCAACCATACAATTATGCACATTCCTGTTGAAGATTTCGAAAGTTAAAAGAAAAGGAGGAACATTCTTGCGAGTACTTAGAGTGGTAGCTTGTGTTTTATTACTCGCAGTTTCTAAGACTACTTTATCTTAATTATTCACACTATTTACATTGTTATTGTTATTTACATTATTTACAGGAGTTACAGGAAGGCTTCCTTTATCTTGAGGATCAAGATTATTTTTTGTGGACGTCTTCTGCGGAACTTTTCTTTGCACAACCTTATTACCGTTTGAATTACCATTCTTGCCATTGTCTAAAATATTTTGCAACATCTACTGTAACAAAAATGGAAATTTCAACAACTCATAAATAGAAATGTTAGCCCGTAATTTCTTAAGATCCTCAACAACATCATAATCTATTTTAGGGCTAGCATTACTCTGTTTAGTTTCTACCGATTTAGATGGCTTTGGAGGTAAAGTTGTAGTGTTCTCGGCAGGAGTTTTGTTCGCGGTCTTGCTCCTAGTATTGTAAGGGTGCACAGTCTCAAAGTTAGCTTGGAAGATATTATCCGAGAGGTGACCAAAGATGTTTGGAGAAGACTCTTCTTCTTGAGATAATTCCTGCTCGACTTCCTCTTGAGGAATGTCAGGAGGGATCAAGTCATCTTGGGCTCCTAGAATTGTCTGTAGAACACATTGCAAACTTTCTAGGTTCAAGCCTTCAGGGTTTAGATTAGGCCGGTTAGGGGGAAAAGGATTTCGTAAAGGGGGTTTGTAGGGTCCTTTGCTCGAAGAGGCTTCCTCAGTCGACCTTTTTAAATTGATAACTTGATTAGATAGTTTTTGTACAAATTTGGTTAAGTTTTCCAAATCAGAGTTTTCGGGTTGTGTTTTGTTTTGTGTAGGTCTGGGGAGAATTTCAATCTTCTTCTTGGAAGAAGAAACAGTCTCAGTTTCGCTGCTAGAAGAGTCCTTAAGACTAAGAATGTCCTTTTCAATTTGCGTAGCCTCTTCAAAGGCTTCTAACAACGTAGCCTTTTTGGATATTTTCACCCAAATAGCTATACTTTGATGTAGATATTTGGTGTAGTAAGCTATTACAAGACTCTCAGTAGGCATAGAGTCTACAGGGATTCTATTCTTAAGTGTTAAAAATCTTTGATTAAAATCTTTAACTTTTTCTTTTGCATTCATTTTTAAGTTTGAAAGATCCATGACTAAGACTTCAGGAGGTTTGCCATCTCCGAATTTTTCCAAAAAGCAAGACTCAAACTTTTCCCAACACACTATAGTATGAGGTTGTTGGGAAAAGTACCAAGTGGACGCATTACCCTCAAAGGTGTAAGGGAAAAACCTACAGACAACATCTTCATGTTCAACATTACGAAGTCTGATGGCTAACATAAACTTTTTGATATGATCTTCAGCTATCTGTTTTGAATCGAGATCAAACTTAGGAATCCATTTCTCCGAGTGCTTAGGTAAAGGGTGTTGGTCTCCAGGTACAGCTACAACATCCTGGTCCAACCAAGGTCTAGCAAGTTTGTTCTGATTTGCCATTGGGGTAGTGGGTGTAGAAGGCTGAGAAGGTGATTTGCCTTCGTCAGAAGAGGAATCTCCTCCAGAAGAAGAAGGAGATGAGGGAGGTGGTGAAGGAGGTATCCCAGATCCTCCTGCAACAGGATTTGTGTTTGGATCTGTAGGATTCACAGTGAGGTCTATGTTGCCTAATTGTTCTCTGATGTCAGAGAAATCTAAAGGTTGACCCCACGGGCGGTTTGCTCACCTAAGACTTGCTAAGGCACTATGTGTTCTGATAAGAGATTGACGAACGATCTCTTGAAAATCACCAACTGTAGGATTAGGGGTTGCTGGATCAACTGTGATTTGTGGATCTTCGGTTGAAGTAGTTGTTGCTTGAGGGGGGATATTATCTTGTGAACGGCTTCTAGTCACTATGGGAGTGTGATTAGGTGGAGGAGGAGTCTTGCGACCACCTCGTGCCATTAATTAAGCTTAGGCCCTCCTTCTAGCACCATTTGTTGAAGGGAGAAATTGACCGTTCGTCAACTGGGAGAGTGGAACCAGTCCGGGGTTGTCTAAATAACCCAAGCCATTTGGAATGGACCACCCTGACGAGTTTAACGGCTCCATTGGTCGCTCTAAGGTCTTCTATGAAAACCAAAGAGAGAATTGATCTGACCTAAGTAATCTAACTAAAGTAAATAAAACAAACTAAACTATAACTAAATACAAGAAACTAACTAAAATAAAGGAAACTAGAAACTAATAAAACAAAGAAAAGGAACTAATATACTAAATACTAATTATTCTATACAATCCACTAATTACTATTATAATAACTCAAATCAACTATCTAATTATCAGCTACAATATTTCTTATTCACAAATGTACACTATGAACAATCTACAGATTTAATTAAAACCTGCAAAACTCATGTATATTCTGCCCTAAGACAGCCAAGAATCTTTTTTTTTTTTTTTTATATTTTATGAAAAGGAAATAAACATTACTGAAATTAAACAATCTACTATATTTACTGAAATTAAACAATCAAATATAAATCTAACTAAGATTATATCTAAATTAAACTACTTAATCAAAACAGTAAACAACTAACTAATTGACCTGGAAACGCTCCAAATCTACCCTGTGTATGATGACTTCTTAGCTGGTCGGGGAGGAAACTCGCACCGTTTTAGCCCTTAATCTTTACGTAAACGATCAGCTATGTTGCTCCTTTAAGTGTTTTACAAGACAAACAAGACATAAAAGAAAATCATAACAATCTTCTGATTATAAATTCTTGTAATAAGGGAAACCTGTTATGCAGGAAACTTATATATAAAAATTCGATTTATGAAGAAGACAAAGCTATCATTCACAAAATGAATTAACAATTGTTATGTCTTTTATCTATTTGGAAGAAACAAGATATGAATCACAGTAATGAAATTATATCATTTGCATTTGATTTAGATAGCTAAAGTAATCATAAATCATAAACAAAGTGATATACAAAACTTGAAACAAAATGTTGATATATTGAGAAGCTAAAGCTATGACAAAACATCAATTCTGCTCCAGTTTGTATCAGAATTACATATCCTTGTTCTCCCTTTGTTTGAGGATGATCATTATTACAAAAATCATAAGTATATATAGGTTTCTCCACAGGGTAAAACATCCATGTGGATAATTATTAAACAATTTTACATAATCAGGAAAAGATCACAAAATCTCCTAAACTAAGTAACTAAAAATGCAAGTGAAATCCTTGATATATCCTCCAACTGCTCATAAACTCAATTGCAATTCGGATTTACCTACAATAGAACACAAAGATAAAATTAGAAAGATATTTGAGTGACAAAATATATAAAAAAAATGATCCTACAGACTTAGCTACAGAATCATCTGATTCTGTAGCTAGTCTAAAATAGCATATGGAATCAGATAGAAATAAAATAAAATCTTAAAAGAAATCAAATCCAATTTAATTTTATTTTCATCATCAAAACGAATTACTAATAATTCAAGTGAGATTATCTTTTAAATTAAACAATATAAAAAAAAATGCAATCAAAACAGGGTAAAGAATGCTCTGTTTTCAGTTTCCATAAAACATGGTCAAACCTTGACAGGCCTGTTTCGTATCAAACAAAATTAAGCAATGATTCGAGTCATATGAGATACGATGAAATCATAATCAATAAAATCATAATCGACCAGAATAGTAATCAATACAATCAGAATCGAAATCATATAAGATATGATTTGCCACAACATAATTATAATCGATATCAATTGAATAGATTTGTTACAGTTGTAACAATATACATAAAGCTTATGTCGTTTCAATCAACAGTAAAGATAGGCGAGCTTTAGAGATTATACATAAGATTCATCTTGTTGTAATCAAATATGGGACGGCTGTTGCGATATAGTCTAAACAAAACCGGTGTAACAGTATTGACCAAAAATCGCCATGGATTTTGATTGTTGGGTGTAACATAGTCAAGATCCAACAACATTGATAACCATAAGCTGGACAGAAATCAAATAAAATCGTGTCTGAGCCAATTATAGCACAATTCATCATCCTGGGCATGATCATTTTTGTTTTGCAAATCCATTCGTAACTGAAAATACACTGTCATTCCAATTCAAAATAGAACAGGGTTGACTGACCACAACAAATTGAACGACTGGGAGTTGTATGACTGTTATGATTTGAATCACTTCATGATTTGGGTAACTATAAAACAAAACCTTTTTTAAACATAATCCAAATCGTATCTGGGTTGGTCAAAGTCATAAAATTGTAACAAACAACCATCGTTTATGTGCATCATAACCAATTTGGATTTAAAACATAGATCGTGTTCCAAAATGGAAATGCAAAACAACTTGCAACAGAACATTCAATCGCAACCGATTTAAAACAATCAAATCCCTATTATGATTTAATAAAATCAAAACCAAATCCAAACAAAATTCGATTTACCAAAACAAACTATATACAGCAGTGCATGCTTATGTGATAGAGCAGGTCAACGATGTACAGAGTTTATGAACATGCCATATAAATGGGTGAAAGTTATACTAGCGCGGTTGCTGAGGCTATGTCAATTTCGAATTGACAATTGCTGTAGTCGACTCGACATTTTTAAACAGAATTGAACCAGTAGTTCGCTGCTTCTTGTCCGTGGGTTGCACCTTCGTATTATGACCAGTGAGCTTTGCCACTTGATCTTCCAAAGCATGGATTCTGGATTGCAACATCAACACATCTAGGTAGTATCTCTCCAACCATAAACCACACTGATCGCATGGTGGAACAACTGGTTGAGCAGAAGAGGGTTTCGATGAGTCACCGAGGGTTCCACGAGGTATTTCAATGCCAGGAAAATTAGGGTCATCCCGCAAACAAGGTGGTAAATTCTTGACAAAGTCATATGTAGGTTGTCACACAGCCCTCCTGGGTAGGGATACTCATTTGCGAGAAAACGTTCAATCTCCGAATCAGAATCTTGACTGACCACGATAGGCTCAGGGTTGGCAGGGGTTCGAGGTTTATTTCTCTCCATGCGAGAGATCAATCGAGCGTTTTTATTACCTTTAGAATTAGCACCAGTTTTAGCTTTAGGCTTTTTGTCTACGGGTTTATCAATTTCGACTTGTTTGGTCACAAACATGGTCAAGTTCGTAGGAGAGTCGGGTAGAGGTTTGGGTAGCAAAACATTGTAAGGCACAGGGGGGAAAGGCTTGCTCTCGGTCACCACAGATTTATCGACTTGTGGTGGGCTTGAGTCTTTAAAGCCATTGCGACTGAGAAAATCACCCCAACAGTCACGACGTAATCCCAACTCATAAACCATAGACATTTTAATTAGCCCCAAATGGAAGAGGCTGGTATCGGCCTGGCTGCGTTTGTACCTTTTAGCCATCTTAAACAGACTTCTATGCAGGTAGTGTGGCATATTGAGGTCGTAGCCTATAAAAACCATCAATAGACGAAGGTGAAACAAGAAAATGAACCCATACCTGCCCTCGCAAGTAATGAATTGCTTGATTATCATTAGCAGGTCATGCCAACGCTGTTTTAACATTTTTGCAGGCAAACCTTTGTCGCAGGAGTTCACCATTCGGGATTGGAAGAGCAATGTCCACAAGACATCTTCCACCTTGCAACTCTTCGACCACTTCTGTCCCATAGTAGGCAGACTGGTAGCCGAGCTAAGAAATTGCTCATTAATATCCAGTTGCACATCCCCAACTTTGGCTCGGCAGCCATCGAATGATAACGCAAATTGTCGAGCCACGCTAGGGTTATAACCATCGAATTTCATTATGAACGGGAGCCATCCACATTTCTCCAGGTCGCTATAAGCGCCATCGAACATTAGAAATGCTTGGCAACCATTGGGGTCGGCTCTTACGACTGGATCCATGACTTCTGTGCATAGTAGGGTTTTTATTGAACAAAACAATACACAGGGTCGAAAATGGTTACGGCTAACAGTTGCACAGCTCAAAGGGGAAAGATTAATTGTATGCGTGCGAAGGTGGTGGGATTACCACCGCCATGAAAAACATTAATGGCATAGTACCAACCCTGTTCAACCTATCATAACCAATATTAACATTATTCGGCCAACCCAAGGTTTAAATGGTGGACAATTATATCAATGTGCCAATGTATAGTTTGAAACCATGATCATTCAATGTAAAATCAAACCCACAAAACAATGCGCCAAGCAACGATTCAAACTATAAAATCAAAATCCAAAAGTTTAATCAATGCGCCTTTGTAAAACCTCAAACCATTGCCATTCCATATCAAATCAAACTTATAATATTACCAATGCACTTGTTGCATAGTCAAATGTTTAGATTCAAAGTTTTTAGAACATTGCAACAAAAGATCTCATAAAATCGATAAGTCAAGAGCTCATAACAATAAGGATCATAGAAAATAAAACAAAAATCAATCATAACCCTTATAGGATCAAATGTAACCAATAAATTTTCATGCTCAATGGCTTATTAATCGAATTGCGCAATCAAAGTGAAATGGACATAGTTTGAAAAGATCACTCCAGTCACTTAATAACAAACCAAGGGTAGGTGCTTTCCAGAATATTGATGAGAAGATGATAACAGTCCAAATAATGGAGGGGTTTTCACACTTTCAGTTTTGAAAACTGAATCGAAAACAAATTGAAATTGTCACAAGAAATAAATAAATGTCTAGTTGCAAAATGCGACGATGACTTGTCTTTTAGAAGACAATAGGTGTAGGCAGCTTTTTTTAAGCAATTAAAAAAAAATGACTTGGCTGCCAACAATGTGACGGCTACACTCATTCACAAGAATATGACTACAATGAGGGTCTTAAGGCCTTTTTATGATAAGCAGGAATTCCAAAACCCTAGACATCCAAAAACCTAACCCTAGGAGATGAAACGCCAAAAGTCATGTGGGCCCTGTTTGGGTAAGTTAGTACATTAACTTCCCGGGGTCGTAACTTTTGCATATGATCTCCGTTTTAGGCGCGTGATAGCTCGTTGGAAAGGTATTTTTGAGAACTACCCATTACTCCATAAAAATATACCTTTGTCTACATTTTGACTGTGGTGAGCTAAAACAACATTTTTTAGGGCCCCAACACGGACATAGAAGTAAAACAAGATGTGATGACATGAAAACATACAAAATAAGCCAGTTGGATTAGGTGGGAGTCCACTAGTATCCACCTAGAAGATGTGTAGGGCTTCAGACAACCCCGAAAGTGTAGAACCCACAATTACAAAGAAGTACAAAAGAACATGTTGAACTAAAAGCTGACACGAGGAGTCAGTTGGAACAGGTGGGTGGTCACCAATATTCACCTAGATCAATCCTCCCCCTTTAGGAAGAAATGGTCTCCATTGCGTTGAGTGCCCAGGGTAGAGGGGAAATCATTTTCTGAATTTGAAGCTTGGTGAGTTGTGTGCCTTATTGGAGAAGTTGTTCTTCTTGAATTGTGGCAAACTCTCACAAACCTGTTGCTGGAGGTGTTATATTTTTTCCATCAATCTGTTGTCTCTAGATTTGATGGGGCATTGTGTAGAAACCAATGTAGGTGAAGAAACAATATCTTCTTTCTCTTCGACAATATGTTTTTTCTAGATAGAAGGTGTTGAAGATGTAGTGGTATTTTGTGCATCCTTTGAATAGACTATGAAGAGGATGAATTTTGTAGTATGAGAGATTACCTTGTGGTGTTATTTTGGTGGAGCAGTAGTCGAAACTACCTCTGGTATCCTGTAGAGATGACCTCCCATAGTAATAATGACACTATGGGGTCTAGACTCATAGACAACATAATGTTTCTACATATACGATTGGACCAAAACAACATCGCAGTCATCAAGAGGGGAAATATCACACACTACCTCATCCTTGAAGGGATGGATACCATAAGACATGTGACACTGTTGGCTGATGCGAAGATCCCATCCCCGGTGAAGCCACTAGATGTTGTATGGTTGCAGGTTTGGTGTTGTCGACAAACCCAACTCTTTGATGACCTTAGCTAATATGAGGTTCTTCTGGCTATCGTTATCAACAACGAAAATCAATGGGGTCCCCTTCACCGACATCTGTGAATGGAATAGACGATCCCCCTCTTCAGGATCTACTGGTTCCTCTAGCTGAATTATTGTGGTCACAAAACTAGAAGTGGGGTCTGCATCAATGATATTTATGTTTTCAATATTTTCTGGATTAGATTTTGAATCAAGGTTCGGCTCTGTGTCCTTGACCTCGGCCACCAATGACTGTTTTGAGCGACCTTCATTGGTGTTGTTCCAGGGGATTTGTGGAAGTCACACCACTTCCCAGTTTCATTCTTTGTCTTTACTTTACCCTTTTTGTCGTGTGTATTGGACTAGTTGTCTAGAGGTTGTTGGTTAGGGCCATCTTTTCCATGGTTTGGTTTTTGCAGATTTGCAGACTCAAATTCCCATTTGTTCTGGTGCCTAAATTTTTGCTCGATTTTGACAACATATCCACAGGAATCTCCCAATGATGAGATGTTTAGGAAATCCATTTCAGTTTGGATGTACCTATACATAGCCCCATGATATTTCAGAACTAGATGTCACTCAGAGTCTTTGATACCTAGCTTGGTGTGCAAGGTGCACAAGGTATGGAAAGTATTTGTGAACTCCGACATTGTTTGGCTCTTCTCTTCTCGTAGTGTGGTCCATCTCATGTATTGGTCTTCATATTTATCAACAGGATAATACTCTTCTTTGACCGCATCCAAAAAAAAATCCCAAGTGGTCTCGACCCCATATATTCCAGATTCCTCTGTGGAAATTTTCTCCCAGTAAGTTTCCCACCAATGTTTGACATCGGGGAGAGCCTTTACGAGTGCGAAGGTGATATTTTCCCTATCGAAAAATTTTTGAACAAAGAAATAACCTTCTAATAGATTTAACCATTTTTCTAGGGAATATGTATCTATATGACCTTCAAATATGGGAATATAAAAATTAACTTGTACCTTGAAGGGAGAGGTTCCTCCAAAATCATCGTTGGATGAAGATCTGCATGTTTCTATCGACATGCATTGAAGAATGTGTGAAACATTCTCCATCATTTCGTCCCTCTTTCATGCGAGAGCTTTCTCAAGCAATAGGTTAATAGAATATGTTGCTCCGTCATTTTTATTTTCTACGACCATCGAGGGTTTCTTGGGCATGCGAGAGTGATTTTCCTCAAGAGAGACAAACTCGAGACCCAACTGGCTATACTCGAACCTCGTCAGGGACATGCACCGAAAAATGATCAAGAGCAACCTGCTCTGATACCACCGATCCAGATTATTTTTTGGAATGAAATGAAAGCATATATATTCAAATAAATATTCAAGAAAATTTCTAGAAGCAGAGAAATACAACAATACTTGATTTCTATTAATGAAAGAATTGTAAAGAGACTGTAAAAATACAGAGTGCAAGACTCGCTAGAATGGTGGCAGCTTTATCTTTGAGAAGAGATGTGACGGCTACGCTCATTCACAAGAAGATGATTATAATGAGGCTTTGAAGGCATTTTTATGATAAGAAGGAATGCCGAAACCCTATACATCCAAAAACCTAACCTTTGGAGATGAAACGCCAAAAGTCATGTGGGCCTCGTTTGGGTAAGTTAGTACATTAACTTCTCGAGGTCGTAAATTTTTCATATTATCTTTATTTTATGCACATGATAGCCCGTTGGAAAGGTCTTTTAGAGAACTACGCATTACACCATCAAACTTTGACTTTGTCTACAGTTTTATTGTGGAGAGACAAAAAAACATTGTTTAGGGCCTCAAAACAGACCTGGAAGTAGACCAAGATGTGATGACATGAAAACATACAAAATAAGCCAGTTAGATTAGGTGGGAGGTGATCCAGATGGATTTCGGTGGCCTCCCGCCTATTCCAATTGGATTATTTTGGCAGTTTTCCAATTCAACAATTTTTTTCCTAGTTTTCAGGTCCTTGACTTTTAGGACCATTTTGAGGCCCTAAACAACATTTTTAGGGATCGCCACAATCAAATTAAGTAAGTCTTGCCATAGGAAACATATGTATTCCTTGGATAGACCTTTCCAATAGGATATCATGCACCTAAAACAGAGATAGTATGAAAAAATTACGACACTAGGAAGTTGATGTACTAACTTACCCAAACGAGGCCCACATGACTTTTGGTGCTTCATCTCCTAGGGTTAGGTTTTTGGATGTCTAGAGTTTTTGACATTCTTGTTTATTGTAAAAATTTCTTGAGAGCCTCATTGTAAAAATATTCTTGTGAATGAGTGTAGTCATCACATCTCTTCTCAGAGATAAGCCACCACCATTCTAGCAAGCTTGTTTTTCGCTGCATTTTACAGTTTCAACTTATTTCCTTATTGAATAGAAACCAATTTTACTATATATTTGTTATTCTATGTTAATCATATTTTGATAATAATATGTATTCATTTTGGTCTGCTCATAAAATCCAGCATAGTGGTATCATAGCATTCTGCTCCTTATCGTTCTTAATGCATGTCCCTAACGAGGTCAGGGTACAAAGAATTGGGTCTCGAGATTATTTCTCTTAAGGGAAAAATCTCTTGCATGCCCAAGTGACCTCTCGTGGTGGGAGAAAAGAAAGACGATGAAACATGAGATCCCTTCAAAATATTGCTTGAGGAATCCCTCATGCAACAGATGAACGAGATGATGGATAGTTTTGTGCAAATCCTTCGACGACTACCAAGAGGCGACACATCTTCCTCAAACGGAGGCACTGCCCCCTTCAAAGTACAAATAAAATTCGATATTCCTATATTTTAAGGTCAGATAGAGGTAGATGCTATAGACAAATGGTTGAATATGTTAGAAGGGTATTTCTCTCTCCATAACTTCTCGAATAGAGAAAATATTACTTTTGCGCTCGTCAAAGTCATTCCCCATGTAAAAGATTGGTGGGAAACTTTCTTTGAGCAGAAGGAAATAGAGGAACCCTCATTTTTACAGTTGCGGTCAGCTGAGAGTCCTTCAGGGATTCTATTAAGGAAAAATACTACCCTATTGGAAGTTATGACGTCTTGTATACAAAATGGACCACATTGCGGCAAGAAAGAGACCAAGCAGTGCCCGAGTTCACAAATATCTTCCATACCTTCTGCACCAAGCTGGGTATCAAAGATTCTGAGCGACATATGGTGCTCAAGTATCATGACGGTTTGCATAGATACATCTAGGCCTAAATGGATTTTATGGACATCCCATCCTTGGGCGCGACCTACTGATATGTCATCAAAATCGAGCAGAAGATCAAACAAAAGATGCGTAAATTTGGGCCTGGGAACCCCTCACTGCAAAAGATAGGAAAGGGCGGCCCCAACCCAAAAAACAAAGTAAATAGCAGAGACAGACCACCTCGAGACAACCAGTCCAGTCCACAAGAAAAGAAGGACACCGGAAAGACAAAGAAAGATACCAGGAAGTAGTGTGAATTCCATAAGAGCCCTTGGCGTAACACTGTTGATTTTCGCTCAAAGAAGTTATTGGTGGCTGATCCGAAAATATATTTTATATGAAAATGGTTGAGTTATTATGCATGTGCTAATTAATCATTTAGGAATATGAGTTAAAGAGGAATACTTATAGAAGAAACGTAACATCCATATGCACATATATAGATATGAAATAAAACAAGAAGACCAACAAACCATAGAGCACCAAAGTGATAACGGAGTTCGGAAATATCTTCTACGTCTTAGTGCCAAAAATGTTACAAACTGATCCGGTCTTGTTCTACCAGATCTCTGGAACCCAAAAAAACAGACGACACTGAAAACATATGACCAGAGCTCCCAGAAATGGCCCGCAAAGGTGCACTCCTCAATAGCTTCTGTGCATAAAAATGGCTTTGGCTTCGCAAATATTCAACATAAACCTTCTATGAATATCCTCATATGGCTTCAATAAGCCCTGGTTTATATAGATATGAATTTGGTAACCATCTCCCAACTTCCCCCCAAGATCTGGCCTCAAAAAGGGCCCAATATCCCCCAAAAAAGACCAAAATTTCCAAAGCTGCTGAGAAAATCCAATTAAAATCACTATAATAAAGTATTTAAACCCACTTTTGAGAAATAATAGGGTGCAACCCCTTATTCGTTGGCCCCTAGGAATATGAGATCCCTCCATGTGGCCAGGTGCTAATCTGGGCACGTTGGCCCCTTACCCATTCTGCTCCCAAACTCCGCTCTTGGTCGTATGTAAGGCCATGTGGCCACGGGGTTCACACTCCACATGTTGATTGGTAGTTTTAGCCCCAGACAGTTTATCCCCTGGTCAGTGGGCTAGCTCGAATGACTGGGGATAACCCATAACCTCTACACTAACCAATATAACCACACTCTGAGTCACATGTGACAGGTGTCAAAACCTAAGGCTTGGAGCTAACAAATCCCGTGCCAAAAACTCAACGGGCATTTGCGCTAAACAATGGATACAGGTCATATGGTGGCACTGAATTTAGAGGCTAGAATGAGGGTTGTACTCCACCATATGTGCACCAAGCAACATACAAATAAGGTCTATGGTAAGGTTTTATAGGTGCGTCGAGGGCTAGGGCTAGGCCCTAACCCATACCTTCATCTGAAACCACATGGCTACAAACTTAAATAGGAGTGGAACTATTATAGGTTAAGTTCCACCTGGTAGGCGAGATGGTGGCATGGCCTACAAAAAAGTTCTGCGCCTAAATAGGTCATGGGTTCGAACCCGGTGAACCCAACAAAATTTTTCCAAATATGTTATCCAATGCAGCGATGCCACGTGGCAACCCATGACTGGGCCATGTGGCACCACGATATTCTCCCACACAAAGAACACTTGTCAGGCATCGATTGGACCATGTCTTCCACCTTCCCAGTCAACACATCTTCCTAGGTGTCAGCCATTGTACTTGCCACGTGTCGGACCCTGCCACGACATCAGTACAGACATGCCATGTGTCATCCTTTCAGTGGTGAAACACATCACTCCCTGATTGGACCACATGTACCCTTTATAGTCATCCTTTGTCCACGTTAGTGCCATGTACTATGTCATGTCAGCACCACGTACTCTTCCACATCGGGTGTATGAACATACGGCCTGTACATTCAGCTGACACACGACATTGTACAGACTCTATAGTCATCCAATTTTTTTTTTGCCTATTTGGCCAAATGAACAGATTGTGATATCTGGATCATATGATGTTCATTTGAGCCCATTCAAGTTATGTTGGGTTTGTATCGACGAGGCCTACGCATACATCCGTTTTGAGGCCATTATGAGAACTTTGATTTGTAGGCCTTTCTGAGCCCCATCAAGCTCTTGGATCTGATTTTGGATCACACCTCCAAACTAAAGACCTTTTGGTCCCCAAAAGGTTACTAACCAGTCATCAAGCTCAGGATAGGCCACTCATCTTGTTCTCTGTCTTTGAACTTTGTCCTGTGCACCTGTCTCATCAAGTTCAACTGTAACACAATCATGATAACTGACAGCATATTGTTAGTCATTTGCACCATGTCACATCTTGTTGAAGCCACTATCATCCATTTAGACAAAATTACTAATGATAGCATAAAAAATATGACTGCAAATGAGCTAATTTGTTTGTAATATTTGCACGACATTAGCTTATCTTGAAGAAAACTGTGATTGAGTTTCCATTCTATAATCATCTCATGTTTTTTCTTAAGATCGATTACTTGATTTGAAACAATTATAGGTGTGTTTCTTGCATGAGCCGCCTTTCTTAATTGTTCCACAGTTTGAAGAGATTTATTTGTCTTTACATGATGAGTATGAACCACATATTCTTGACCTCCTTTAGTTAAATGATATTGATTCTTTGTCCTGTAGAAGATTGCTTTACGATCATACAAGTATGGACTGCATAAGACCATTCCACATTAACTTAGTGGCACCACATCACATGTTACCTCATCCACATACTTAGATGAAATTGCAAATTTTAATGTGCATTTCTTTGTTATGTGCAACTAATGATTGTTTCGTATCCATTTAAGTGGGTAAGGCTTATGATGCCGCTATGTTTTTAATCCCAACTGTTTAACCAATTCCTCTGAAATTAAGTTAGATTGAGATCCACTATATATCAATGTGTCAACCTTAGTGTGCCTCATGATGACCCTTATGTGAAACAATTTACTTCTACAATCAAATTCTTCACCAATTTTACCTATCATACCAACCAATGAGACTTTAGATTCGTCACCTGAATATGATCCCAAGTCTGTTGGTCATGTTGTTGTTGCAACTGTTTTCCTCCCTTTATTTTCCTTGAACCACTTTGACCTCTTCTCGGGATGCAATTGCCAACAACGGTCCTCATCATGCCCCTCTTTCTTGCAATGCTTGCAAGAGGGCTTCTCTTCCTTTCTTGCCACTGAATTTTCCTTCTTTCCATTCCACTTCCTCTTGTCCTCTTTCCTTGAAGACAATTCCCCTAATACACCAACACTTGTTTTCCCTGCTTCAATGTATGTCGCTTGAATAGAAACCTTATCAAGATTAGTTGGTCCAAAAATCAATACAGTATTTCAAATATGTGTAGGTAAACCTCCTATATACTTCATAAGAGTTTCTTTGGTATGTAAAGGAATATCTAACATCAATGCCATTTTACGAAATTCATCGGTGTATTCTTGCACCGTTTGTCCTTTTCTTGGTTTTAAAGTTTTCCATTCAATTAACTCTTTCTCTTTATAACCCAAAGAATAGAATTGTTTTCTAATTGCAGAAATAAAACTTTGCCATGATCGAAATACATTACCCACTTATTGCGTGCCATTTTGAAACTTGCTTTTCCACCAGATGAGTGTTGTTCATGCAAGTCTCAATGATGCCAATTTGATTTGAGTGGCTTCATCCTTGATTTGTTGCACATTGCAATAAACCTCCATCTTTCAGACCCAATTGTCAAATCTCTCTGCATTAACTTCACCATCATACATGGGTAATTCGAATTTAACATCAAGTTTTAGTAAAGGCATTTCATTCTTATGTTTATGGACATGTTTCTTTGCAGTGGATTTACAACTCTAACTTGAAGAAGAAGGAGGTGAAGGAGGAATTTGAGGAGGATCCTCTCCTTATTCACTTTTTCCCTTTGAAGATTCACCCAGATTTGTTTTCTTTCATTCCAAGTAATCTTCATACAAAACCTTCATCATCTCCGAGATGGAGAAGAAATTTTTTCGAAACTCTTTCTCATCCTAAGAAAGCCCCTCTTCCGATGCCATCTTCTCGCTTTGATAAGTTCTCTTTCTCAATCCATTCAATGGATTTTCTTCAACAATATCGCCTTCACCATGATGTCTCTTTTCCTTGGCTAACATGCAAATTCAATTCCAAACGTCAACTAGCTCTGATACCACTTGATCTGAAAAGATCTTTTATACGACAATGGTTGAGTTATTATGCATGTGTTAATTAATCATTTAGGAAACTGAATGAAAGATGAAGAATTATAGAATAAACATAGCAGCCATATGCACATATATAGATCTGAAATAAAGAAAGAAGAAAAATAAACCATAGAACACCAAAGTGATAACGGAGTTCGACAATCTCGCCTATGTCTCCGGGCCTTTGTCTCAGTGGGTGAGGCTTTCTTATTTCTGTTAAAATATTTATAAGTACATCAAAATAGTGCCAAAAAGGTTACAAACTAATCTAGTCTTGTTCTACCAGATCTCTAGAACCCAACAAAATAGACAACATTGAAAATGGATGACTGAAGCTCCCAAAAATGGTCTGCAAAGGTGCGCTCCTCAATAGCTTCCTTGCATAAAAATGGCTTTGGCTTGGAAAATATTCAGCATAAACCTGCTCTGAATATCCTCCTATGGCTTCAAGACGCCATGGTTTATATATATCTAAACTTGGTAACCATCTCCCAACTTCCCCCCAAAATATGGCCTCAAAAAGGGCCCAATATCCCCCAAAAAAGACCAAAATCTCCAAAACTGTTGAGAAAATCCAATTAAAATCATTATAATAAAGTATTTAAACCCACTTTTGAGAAATAATAGGGCACATCCCCTTATTCGTTGGCCCCTGGTCATATGAGATCCCTCCATCTGGCCAGACGCTAATATGGACGCGTTGGCCCCTTACCCGTTCTGCTCCCAAACTCCGTTATTGGTCATATGTAAGGCCATGTGGCCACGAGCTTCACACTCCACATGTTGACTGGTAGTTGTATCCCCCGACAGTTTAGACCCTATTCGGCGGGCTAGACCAACTGACCGGGGCTAACCCCTTAACCTCTGCACTAACTGATATAACCACACTCTGGGTCACGTGTGACAAGTGTCGAAACCCGAGGCTTGGAGCTTACAAATCCTACACCAAAAACTCAATGGACATCTGCTCTAAGAAATGGATATAGGTCAAATGGCGGAGCTGAAGTCGGAGGCTAGACCGAGGGTTGTAATCCACCATACGCGCACTGAGCAACATACAAATCAGGCCCCGTGGTAAGGTTTTATGGGTGCGTCGAGGGTTGGGGCTAGGCCCTGTTATCACTCCAGGAAACTCTTCTAGGTTGTAGCTCGAAGATGCCTAGTAACTTAACTATTTTCTCAATGTTGAATATATAATTGGATCAAGATGGATAACTAACTCACTGAATCTTACACTCAAGACAGTCTAGGTATATTCAACATTACAAGGCCTTCAAGAGAAATTATCAGACAGGTTGTGTATCAAATAGAATAGAATCTAATCACATAAACCAGATCACACATATATAAAACAATAGGTATGATGGGTCTAGAAACTAGTACAATAGCTTATGATCCTTTGCCAAATAATCAAATAGTGGGATGACAAACACCTATGGATTATATAAGCATAGACAGAGAATGGCATTCACTCATAAACATAGACAGATAAGAAAGAAGGAATCTGATAACACCAATGAAAGAATCTTGCAAGTCTCATATATTAAAGAAAGTGTCTCAACACAAAATACAATAGTATAGTATCCAAAATCGAACCAATATTCCTCAAAGGTTTATGTCTTTATAGCCTTTACATGAGAAATATAGATCCTAAAAAGTTGGATCAGATTTAGTTGAAATAGTAAGTCAAAATCTAGTATAAGAAAATAGGAAGAGATGCTAAAAACAAGGTCAATCTCTTCATCCTTGACGATCTTCATATCCTTCAAAACTTTGACAAGTGTAGAAATCCTTCCAAGGTTGTTGAGTATCCAGAGAAGATAAGATAAGTCGAATCTGCTATTTTTGGAAAACATTGTTTCTATACCCAGAAAATAGGTAGCTAATTCCACATTGCTACCTTGATAAACACCTCAAATATCAAAACAAAACCTTAAATCTGATGTGTTTAATTATTATCCATCTTTTGAAACTATCCTCGAGGCATCTGATTAAGAAAAACTTGGATCTGGGCGAAAATACAACCTCTCTGCCCTGTCCGTAACTTTTGGTGGCTAGAAGAGTTAAAATCTGAGACTATATGCCACCGAAGCTCTGCTTTCGGTGGCTAATGAACAATGAAATGTTCGCCTAAGACACCAAAAATCTTGTCTTAAAAACAGTTCACAAAATTGTAAAAATGTGTTACCTCTGTGCTTTAAGAACTTTAGGGCTACTCCTCTAGAGTCTCTGTAGTCTAAACAAGGTTCTCTGCGGCTGCTACTAGGTCCTCCAGGCCTGAGTGAACAATAGGCTTTGGCTTTTGAAGCATGAGTTTAATCTTTGAACACCTAGAAACCTTATATGCCTTTTGGTTTTCTTGAATTAGTTTTCTGGTTTTTTTCTCTAGCTTGACATACATCTTAGCAAGTATATGGAAAGAATCATACAATTCAACATTTCTTTCTTCTAAATTTTTATTCCTTCTCTTGATTTCTCTTTCAAGAATTTCAATTTCATATACTTTCCTAAGAAGTTGATTTATCTTTTGTGATGAAGACTTCTTTGGTTTGCCAGTTGATGCTTCAACAACTTGTTGGTCTTGATCTCCCTTAGGTACTTGTGAAAGCAAGTCTTCATGCTCTATAATCGGCTCTCCTGCTGGAACTACTTCTAGAAGACCTTGCTCTGCCACAACTTCCTCATTCTCTGATGCAACAGGTTGTTCTTCATCCTCAGAGTCTATGTAGGGGAGATTTAGGATGTTTTTATCTCTTGGAGGAGATTATGTTTTCCCTGTATCATGACTGAAATCCAATTACTTCTTAGCTTTCCCAGGCTTAGAAGATGGAGAGGGTTGATCAAATGCAACTGGAGAGATGGCTCTCCTCTTCCTCTTTCCACTTCTAGGAGTAGAAGACTTCTTTGAAGAAGGCTTCTCCTTATCTTCTGGCTGAAGGTCTGTCTCAAATTCATTCCAAAAGAGGAAATGATTTCATTTCTTGGTCTCTCTCTTCAACAACTCGCAAACCATGAGTGTGATTAGGCCATGATGAAAAAGCCTACCCTTAAATTTACTTGGTTTTGCTTTAACTTGGTAGGCCATTTTCGCTAATCTCCTGTAGAGGTAATAATACAAGTTCAAAGGAGTTCTTCCAGTGAAGTGGTTCATCAGTTTGAAATGATAGATCATTACCCTGTAGTATCTACCTTCATAGGTTATATAAACAAGGATGGCTTTTAACAAGTTCTTCCATTTATCCTCAAGAAAATACATGGGAATGTCTTTCTTCCAAATTAAACTTTTATGATTTGGTTTGAGATAGGACCTAAACTCCACATCCTTGGTGACTGTAGTCTTAAACCAACTCTCTCCAGTTCTGGGAAGTTCCATCACCTCTGCTATGAGAGCTTCATCTACTATGAATTCATCCTGTCCAATGACAACTTTTCTCCCATCAACAGTTAGAGCAAAATCCTTTGCTACCTGTTGGTGAGAGTTCTGCAAATTTTCACAAAACCTGTAACACCCTGCATCTTTGAATAGATGACATGCTTTTGGATGCGACTCTAGGTAGTGTATGTCATTTATCTCTTTCCTGAGAGAATTTTCTCCTCTCCTCATCTGGTAAACTGCTCCTATACACCTGCAAATGAAAACTCGAGCTTGGGGGAGACCAAACAAAGCAGATGGGTGAAGGTTATGGCTCAACTACGACAGAGGCGAAATATGAGGAAAGTTTACAAGTTGGCCCTGACTTTGAGGGATTTGAAAGAAAATGAGGATTTGAAATGGTAATGATTAGCAGATCAATATCAAAGGGTAGAAAGTTACAAATATCCACGTGATTTTGTTGGCGCTGAATTTGGAATAATTTAATTAATCTCGCAGATCTCAAATCCTAGATTTTAGGACAGGTGTAAGATAGAGAGGGTTTAGGGTTAAGTAAATCACCTCAATATTCATAATGAAACTAAAACACCTCTTACCAAGTAATCATCAACCACTTCCTGTCTTTTCGGCGGCTAATGAGTAATCATAATAATTTAAACTTGATGGTTCATGCATGTTGAAGAGACATGCTAGCCTTTTCCAAGCTCCTCCACTTTCGGTGACTAGAGTAGCCACGAATTTCACGTTTTAGCTTCCAAAAGCTAAGGCTTTCGGTGGTTAATGAACATTTGAACAGTCTTCCTAAGCCACCGAAACTTGATATTTTACTTTTTTGAAATGAAAACGAAACCAAATGTTTTTCAAACTTTATTCCATGCATAAAGCTCTAAAAAATGAGCCTTAAAAATTTAGAAATGTATTTTTAAAATGACATCCTATCACCTAAAATAAAACAACTTGACTAATTTATTTGAGGAGATAACACTAGATCCTATTGGGGGTGAAATCCTCCCTATGAGGTTTCAAGAACCATAGAACCAATGCCTTTCCTGTAAAACAAAAATTCAAACCTATCTGCTAGTGTTTCCATTGGGCATGGAGTTATTTTGCAAAAAACAAAAACTGAAAATAATATTTACAATGGCAAGACTTTGAAGCCTTAGATAAAATAGAGTTTCAGAAAATGCCCATTGACTGGGCCACCAAACATTTCTTCACCTTCCGGACTTTGTAGAATGAAAGTGTTGTTATGTTGTACTTGAGTTATCACGAAAGGACCTGTCCACAAAGAGTCAAACTTACCATGCTTTCCTTTATCTTGTCTGAGAGCATCCCATTTCAGAACCCAGTCACCAACCTGAAAGTTGTCCACCTTTTATTTTCTATCAAAAGTATCCTTGATCCTCTTTTGATGAGCTCATGATTTGTCCACCATCTGTTCTCTTACTTGCTGCAATTCTACCAAGTCAAGCATTCTTCTCACCATGTCATTTGATTCAGTTTGTTCTTCCTAAAAGAACTTAGCCACTAGTAGAACTAGTTGAATGGGGAAAATGGCATCAGTGCCATAAACCGGTTTGAAAGGAGAAGTCCCTAAAGATTTCTTATTGGTCACTCTGTCAGCCTAAAGAGAAAACTTTAGTTTAGAATCCCAGCTCTTTTGATTATCCTCCAACAGCTTTCTGATGATTCTGAATAGACTCTTATTGGATGACTGAGAAAGGCCATTTCCTTGAGGGTAGTAGAAGGTAGAGTGTGCCAATTGAATGCCCATCGACTCACACATGTTAACCAATGCATCATCTTTAAAGGTTGTTGCATTATATGTCACTAGCCTTTTTGGGAAGCCAAATCTGATCAGGGTGTTTTCATAGAGAAACTTCATGATGACTTGATGAGTGGCATTTCTAGTGGGGATTGCCTCTATCCACTTGGTAAAATAGTCACTGACTACCAAGATCCACTTATTCTAACCACTAGATGAAGGATTAATATCGCCTATGAAATATAAGCCCCATTGTTGAAAGGGACCATTCACTACAATAGGTCTCAGGGGCAGAGATTTGAGTTGTTGCTTCCCTGTGAATCTTTGGCACTTATCACAAGATTTCACAAAGGTACACACATCTGAAAAAATAAAAGGCCAATAGTACCCATCCCTTAGGATCTTATGAGATGTGGTCTTCCAGTAATAATGGCCTCCACAAATACTTGAATGGAACTAATGCATGACTTCAACTGACTCGTCTTTGTCCAAACATCTCAACAGTAAACCAAAAGGATCTTTCCAATACAAAAGATTATCATTTATGCAAAATTTAATTGCTCTAAGCTTAATATCTCGAGCTTGAGTCATGCCAAGTTCAGGAGAAACCTCTAACTTCTTCAAAAAATGAACAATACCCGAAATACCACTCGCATGAAGACAAATTCTCGACCACCTGTTGGTTTTCATGTTGCTCTTCTGCTGCTACCTCTGTCTGCAAGCTTGTTGAACTTACCCCAATGAAATTTATGCCTAAAAGATCACAATTCTCTTCTTTCATGAGATTGGCAAGGCCTTGGCCTATTACTAGCTTGGTGGGCTTCACTTCTATGTCAAACTCAATCGGCTTTGCAATCCATTTGGCTCTCTTTCCATCAATATTAGGCTAGGTCAAGATATCCTTCACAGAGGCTGAAGGAACATAGGCAACAACCTTTGCATGGAGGATATAAATTATGAAACCTTTTAATGACTTAATGAGAGCATAGGCTTTTTTTTCTATAGGATCATACCTTATTTCAACATCCCTAAGTGATTTGTTGAAGAAAGCCATCGGGTGATCAATACTTTCATCATCTTTCTATAACAAGACTGTTGCCACTGTGTCATAGGAAGAAAAAGGGAAAATATAGAAGTTCTTGGTGTAATCTGGACTGATTAGAGTAGGAGATTCCATGATAGCCTATTTGATATACTAGAATGAACTTCTTTCACTGTCTGTCCATTTTATCTTAGATCCCTTTTTTAGCATAGAGGTTATATGTTTCACTAACTCAACAAAATTAGGAATAAACCTTCTGACAAAATTGATCTTACTGAGTAGGGATTGGATATCCTTCTTTGACCTTGGTGTGGACAACTTCCGAATTGCTTCAACCCAAGCTGGATCAATTTTCACTCCCTCTGCTGAAACAATGTGGCCTAGGAGCTTACCCTCCTTGAGAGAAAATTAAGACTTTTTGGGGTTCAGTGAAATCCTGACTTTATCTGCATTTCAATAATACTCTTTTTAGATGCTTCAGATTCTCTTCATGGCTGTTGGAATAGACTATGATATCATCAAGATAGATGAAGACAAACTTGTCCTTCTCTCCCACAAAGGCTATGTCCATGTCCCTTTGAAAGGTGGCCCTAGCATTCATTAGCCCGAATGGCATCTTGGCATACATGAAGGTACCCCAAGGAGTAGTAAAGGAAGTTTTCTCTCGGTCATAAGGGTGCACAGAAACCTGGTTATAGCCTGAGAATCCATCTAGGAAACACATGACACTGGCTCCTGAAACTCTCTGCAACAAATGCTCCATATTGGGTAGGGGATAGTTGTCTTTCTTGGAGCATTTATTCAGGTTTCTAAAATCAATGCATAACCTGATCTCGCCATTTTTCTTCCTCACTATCACTAGGTTTTCAACCCATTTAGAGTATCTCAGTAAAATTATGATTTTGGCATCAAGGATCTTTTTGATTTCTTTTTTTATTACAGGCAATAAGAGAGGACTGATAGGTCTCAATTTCTGTTTGAATGGGATGGCATCTTTCTCTAGGGGAATCTTATGTTGAATGACATCAGTATTATAGGTTTTTAGATCACTGTATTCCCAGATGAATACATCAGAAAATTCCTTCATAAGATTGCAATATTCTGACCTCTGATCAACAGTTAACTCAGTGGACAGATTTATGAATTTAGGATGACTCTGGCTTCCTATATTGTGCTCATGGACAGCAGAATCCTTCTCCTTCTTATAAGGTTTGTAGGGGACATCATTTTGGTCAAAAATCTTCTCAAGAGGCACCCAACCCCGAGGTATATGATTGTTGGGCAGTTGAACAATATCATGTTGACCCATTTTTCTCTTCAAATTAGGCTTTTTGGATTCCTCTACATTTTGATTTTCCTGGTCAATATGCATATCAGAAAATTCATCTATGACCTGGATAAATCTACTAAGCTCATCATCATCCTCAAAGACTTTCCAATACTTGACATTGTCAAGTAGGGATGCTCTGTATTTGAATTGGATTTCATAGTTCAATCTAGGAGGCATGGGAGGAATGAACATACTGGCCGAGACAACAAGGGAATCATCTAGGTGGTTCATAGCTCTGGGTATATAAGAAATATCAAAAATGGAAAAAGAGTCCCTGAGTTTCCATACCTCATCTCTGTAACCTTTCAACCTGACATGTTTTTCTTGGAAAGTATTGTTCACTTGCTGTATGATGAGATCTGCATCTCCAAACACCTTTAGACCTTTGATTCCCATCTCCTTGGTAGAATTTAATCCCAATAGCAAAGCCTCATACTCTTCTATATTTTTAGTAGTCTTGAAATCAAGTTTATAAGACAAATGAATAACCTCCTTTGAAGGAGAAATCAAAACTACACCTGCACCTGTTGAGTCATTGGTACTGGCACCATCAAATAACATGCTCCAGATGGGAGTAATCTCTCCATCAGACTATTTATAAGTAGGCTTTGTGAGTTGCAAAGGAGTTGGATGAGAGTCATCTATTTGTAGAATGCATGCCCCAAAGTCTGTGTCCAATGCATAGATGGGATGGTTTACAAAACTCTTCTCATCACTAATGATGTAGGCAAGTTGATTCTCTCTATAAAGTCTCTTTACCTCTCCTCCAAACACTGGTACTGTGGCATAAGAAAGATCCATATGTAGGGTACCACCTAGCCTTTTGCTCCATGAACGTGACAAGAGGAGGCCAAACTTGGGTGGGATATCAACCACTACAATATCCATTACCATGCTTCTCATTGGCAGCTGGGCAAGGTTTATGACAAGGTCTTTTCGGAGGCCGAGGCATCTAACTTTCCTAGAGTCGAAAGAGAAGAGATCATGGTAAGGTTTTGTGATGTCAAGCCCAAGCTCATAAATCACTACTTTAGGCATAAGATTGTGTGAAACTCCCGAGTCAAGAAAGCAATTGTGAAGGATCTTGTCATGGATATTCAGGGATATGTAGAAGGGTGGAAAAGAATCATCTCAATTCTAAACCATAGGTCCTATAGTAACTGTGGACTTATCATCTTGAATATTTACATAATAAACAACTATGGGAGTCTTTGGTTGAAGGGACTTGAGGATAACAGACTTGAATATATAATTCTTCATGAGTTCTGTCAATGGCATAGGTATTTTTACCTTTTGAATTTCTGATTCGAAATTAAATGAATAGGATAATTTGTCAGAAGGTCTTACCTCGTTAGAGGGAGATCTGAGGGACACCTGATCCTTAGCTTGGGGCTGCAATGGCTTCTACTATTGTTTTGCAGGAGTGGACATCTGCTTTCCAGGAGCAACAGGCTGCTTGGCAGCAACATCTTTCTTCTTTCTGGGGCAGCAAGCAATGGCTTTGAAGCAACAGTCTTGGATCTTAAATTATAACCTCGCTGATCATCTGCCTGATAAAAATATTTTTCAATGCTTGTCTCATTAATATTCTCATTCATGAGGGCCTCCTCGTAATCTATTTGTGTCAAGAAAGAGGAATCAACATCATCCTCCAAGCAATTGATGTCATCTTCTTCTTCAACTTCACCATGAGATAGCTCCTACTCTTCTTCCAGAACAACATTTTGGAAAGGGGCCCTGATCCTTTGGTCTTCAGCTGCATTCTTATCTCTCTGAAGGATCCAGACCTGTTGGTTGTTCCTTCTATAAGGGAATGCATTAGGATTCCTAGGAGCATAGGCATTATGCTCTCTAACTCTTGTTGGTTACTGACCTTGAATTTTCAGTTTTGACATCTCCGAGGTCAAGCTATCCAACATCTTGGCCATATTTTCCATTTTGGTATTTGAAAAGAAGGAGGATCAGCATATGACTTATTTCTCTCAAACTTACCTTTAAGTTTCTAGGATGCCATAATGTTAGATTCAACCTCAAGAGAATCATATTGCATTAAGGTGAGTGTGGCTAACCTTATTTCTCTAAGGATCAAGCAGAATCCTGGATCAAAGGTAGAAGAGTAAGTAACATTTGTTGATGTGTCAGTTGACTTGATCTCTACAGGGATCTTTCCAAACATCTTATTGAATCTTTTGGTGAATTCTGAGACAGATTCACCATTTTCTCTTTTTAGATTTCCAAATTCAGTAATATAATACAAAAGATCTCTTCTTTCTCCCCAATGTTTCAAAAACACTTCATCTAATTGCTCAATACCTGCCACTGAATTAGCTGGCAGTTCCTTGAAACACTTCCTAGCTTGACCATCCAATCTCTGCACAAATACTCTGTTCCAAACATCTTCCTCAGAAATGTTAATGTTCTCATCATATGCATAGAAATCCTCTATGTTCTCTTCAATAGTATAATCTCCAGATCCAGTAAACTTGGGCATGTACTTCTGATAATCTCTTGTTGGCATGGCTGACAAGGGATTGGGAAAAACAAGAGGAGCATACCTATTTTCTAAGATCTGTTCCATTTTTGTCAAACGAGCAGCCATGGCAATCTTAGGGGTTGATTCAGAGGAATATGTTTTTGTAGATGATGATTGATATGGGACAGTTGGGACTATGGACAATGATGGTGGTTTTACTTCACTGAGGAATGAAGTGGAAGCACTAGTAGAATGACTACCCTGGAATGTGGTTTCTTCAAAATATGAACAAGGTGGGAAATAATAAAATCTGTAAAACTGGCCAAGCAGCAAGGCCAAGTTTTCCTCACCCTTAGAGAAAAGGTCTTGTAAAATATCTTCAAGAACGGGAAAACTGGTATGGGTATAGAAAAAACGTTTTTCAAGCTCAGTTTGTGAAGAATTCAAGGAAGAGGAAGATTCCTCTTCTTAGATAGATTCTACAAATTCTTTTCCTAAGTCAGATATATTGATATGCTCAGAAATAGGATCTATAACATTAGAAGAAATTGAAGTCTCATCACCCTTCAAGCTTTCTGACTCAATTACAATTTTCTGAGAACTAGAATTTTCAGCGAAAGTGGATTCCACAAGAGGTTTTCTAGATACAAATGAAGAAGTGCTTACTTGAAATACCTGGTCTAGATGCTCTTGTAGATATGAAATTTTGTCTTTGCAGTGCTCTTCCACTTCTGATGATCTTCTCAGACTCTAAAACTGGTGTTGTTGGTGGCCTTTATTGATTTTCTATGGTATGAACCCTTCTCGGAGCCACTTCATTCCAATGGAGTCGCCATATAGATGATTACAACCAAAATAGTGTCCACACTTTTTCTATCATCAAAGTTGGATCTATGTCATTTCCCAGGGAACCTGAGCTTCAATCTCCATTCCCCAGCAAGGACGCCAATTTGTTATCACTCTAGGAAACTCTTCTAGGTTGTAGCTCGAAGATGCCTGGTAACTTAACTATTTTCTCAATGTTGAATATATAATTGGATCAAGATGGATAACTAACTCACTGAATCTTACACTCAAGACAGTCTAGGTATATTCAACATTACAAGGCCTTCAAGAGCTATTATCAGACAGGTTGTGTATCAAATAGAACATAATCTAATCACATAAACTAGATCACACATATATAAAACAATAGGTATGATGGGTCTAGAAACTAGTAAAATAGCTTATGATCCTTTGCCAAATAATCAAATAGTGAGATGACAGTCACATATGGATTATACAAGCATAGACAGAGAATGGCATTCACTCATAAACATAGACAGATAAGAAAGAAGGAATCTGATAACATCAATGAAAGAAGCTTGCAAGTATCATATATTAAATAAATTGTCTCAACACAAAATACAATAATCTAGTATCCAAAATCGAACCAATATTCCTCAAAATATTATGGCTTTATAGCCTTTACATGAAAAATATACATCCTAAAAAGTTGGATCAGATTTACTTGAAATAGTAAGTCAAAATCTAGTACAAGAAAATAGGAAGAGATGCTAAAAACTAGGTCAATCTCCTCATCCTTGATGATATTCATATCCTTCAAAACTTTAACAAGTGTAGAAATCCTTCCAAGGTTGTTGAGTATCCATAGAAGATAAGATAAGTCAAATTTGTTATTTCTGGCAAAAATTGTTTCTGTACCCAGAAAATAGGTAGCTAATTCCACATTGCCACCTTGCTAAACACCTCAAATATAAAAAAAAAACCTTAAATATGATGTGTTTAATTATTATCCATCTTTTGAAACTATCCTCGAGGCATATGATTAAGAAAAACTTGGATCTGGGTGAAAATACAACCTCTCTGCCCTGTCTGTAAATTTTGGTGGCTAGAAGAGTTAAAATCTGAGATTGTATGCCAATGAAAGCTCTACTTTCAGTGGCTAATGAACAATGAAATGTCTACCTAAGCCACCGAAAAGCATGTATTAAAAATAGTTCACAAAATTGTAAAAATGTGTTACCTCTGTTCTATAAGAACTTCATGGCTGCTCTTCTAGAGTCTCTATAGTCTGAACAAGGTTCTCTGCGGCCACTGCTAGGTCCTCCAGGCCTGAGTGAACTATAGGCTTTGGATTTTGAAGCATGATTTTAATCTTTGAACACCTAGCAACCTTATATGTCTTCTGGTTTGCTTGAATTAGTTTTCTATTTTTCTTTTCCAGCTTGGCATACATCTTAGCAAGTATGTGGAAAGAATCATACAATTCAACATTTCTTTCTACTAAATTTTTATTCCTTCTCTTGATTTCTCTTTCAAGAATTTCAAGTTCATATACTTGCTTGAGAAGTTGATTTATCTTTTGTGATGAAGACTTCTTTGGTTTTTTGGTTGATGCTTCAACAACTTTTTGGTCTTGATCTCCCTTAGGTACTTGTGAAAGCAAGTCCTCATGCTCTGTCACCGTCTCTCCTGTTGGAACTGCTGCTAGAAGACCTTGCTCTGCCACAACTTCCTCATGCTCTGTTGCAACAAGTTGTTCTTCATCCTAGGAGTCTGTGTAGGGGATATTTATGATGTTTTTATCTCTTGGAGGAGATTCTGCTTTCCCTGTATCATGACTGAAATCCAATTTCTTCTTATCTTTCCCAGGCTTGGAAGATGGAGAGGGTTGATCAACTGCAACTAGAGAGATGGTTCTCCTCTTCCTCTTTCCACTTCTAGGAGTATAAGACTTCTTTGAAGAAGGATTCTCCTTATCTTCTGGCTAAAGGTTTGTCTCAAATTCATTCCAAAATAGGAAATGATCCCATTTCCTGTTCCTTCTCTTCAACAACTCACAAACCATGAGTGTGATTAGACCATGATGAAAAAGCCTGACCTTAAATTTACTTGATTTTTCTTGAACTTGGTAGGCCATTTTCACCAAGATCTTGTAGAGGTAATAAGGCAAGTTCAAAGGAGTTATGCCAGTGAAGTGGTTCATCAGTTTGAAATGATAGATCATTACCCTGCAGTATCTACCTTCACAAGTTATATAAACAAGGATGGATTTTGACAAGTTCTGTCATTTATCCTCAAGAAAAGACATGGGAATGTCTTTCTTCCAAATTAAACTTTTATGCGCTGGTTTGAGATAGGACCTAAACTCC
The DNA here is from genome assembly GCA_000966675.3 of Picea glauca. Taxonomy (NCBI): domain Eukaryota; kingdom Viridiplantae; phylum Streptophyta; class Pinopsida; order Pinales; family Pinaceae; genus Picea; species Picea glauca. The sequence goes on along the minus strand of JZKD02S1685177.1, from coordinate 233,406 downwards.
ACATCCTTGGTGATTGTAGTCTTAAACCAACTCTCTCCAATTCTGGGAAGTTCCGTCACCTCTGCTATGAGAGCTTCATCTACTATGAATTCATCCTGGCCAATGACAACTTTTTTCCCATCAAAAGTCAGAGCAAAAGCCTCTGCTACATGTTGGTGAGAGTTCTGCAACGTTTCACAAAACCTATAACATCCTGTGTCTTTGAATAGCTGACATACTTTTGGATGTGACTCTAGGTAGCATATGTCATTTAGCTCTTTCCTAAGAGCAGCTGCTCCTCTCCTCATCTGGTAAACTGCTCCTGTACACCTACAAATGAAAACTCGGGCTTGGGGGAGACCACATAGTGCAGATGGGGGAAGGTTACGGCTCAGCTACAATAGAGGCGAAATATGAGGAAAGTTTACAAGCTGGCCCTAAATTTGAGGGATTTGAAAACAAATGAGGATTTGAAATGGTAATTATTAGCATATCAATATCGAAGGGTAGAAAGGTACAAATAGCCACGTGATTTTGCTGGCACTGAATTTGGAATAATTTAATTAATCACGCAGATCTCAAATCCTAGATTTTAGGATAGGTGTAAGATAGAGAGGGTTTAGGATTAAGTGAATCATCTCAATATTCATAATGAAACTAAAACACCTTTTACCAAGTAATCATCGACGAATTCCTGTCTTTTCGGCAGCTAATGAGTAATCATAATCCTTCAAACTTGGCATTGCATGCATGATGAAGAGACGTGCTAGCCTTTTTCAAGATCCTCCACTTTCGATGGCTAGAGTAGCCCTGAATTTTGCGTTTTAGCTTCTGAAATCTAAGGATTTCGGTGGCTAATGAACATTTGAACAGTCTGCCTAAGCCACTGAAACCTGAGATTTGACTTTTTTGAAATAAAAACGACACCAAATGTTTTTCAAAATTTATTACATGCATAAAGATCTAAAACATGAGCCTTAAAAAAATTAGAAATGTATCTTTTAAATGACATCCTATCACCTAAAATAAAACAACTTGATTAATTTATTTGAGGAGATAACAGGCCCCAACCCATACCTTCGTCTGAAACCACGTGGCTGCAAACTTAACTAGAAGTGGAACTATTATAGGTTAAGTTCCACCTGGTAGGCAGGATGGTGGCCTTTCCTACACAAAAGTTTTGTGCCCAAATAGGTCATGGGTTCGAACCCGGTGAACCCAATAGTTTTTTTCCAAATATGCTATCCAATGCAGTGGTGCCACGTGGCAGCCCAGGACTAGGCCACGTGGCACCACAATATTGTCCCACACAAAGGACACTTTCCAGGCACTGATTGGACCACATCTGCCACCTACCCAGTCAGCACATATTCCCAGGTGTCATCCACTGTACCTGCCACGTGTTAGACCCTGCCACATCATCAGTACAGATGTGCCACGTGTCATCCTTTCAGTGGTGACACGTGTCACTCCCTAATTGGACCACCTGTACCCTGTCCATTCATCCTATGTCCACATTAGTGCCATGTACTCTACCACATCAATTGTATGGCCATACAACCTGTACAGTCAATCACCATGTGGAATTGTATAGACTGTACAGTCATCCATTTTTTTTTGCATGTTTGGCCAAATGAAAAGATTGCGATATCCAGAGCATATGACGCTCGTTTGATACCGTTGAAGTTGTTTTGGGTTCGTATCAACGAGACCTACACACACGTCCATTTTGAATCCATTCTAAGAACTTTTATTTTTAGGCCTTTCTGAGCCCCATCAAGCTCCTGGATCTAATTCTAGATCAGTGGCTGAGGTGAAAGCCTTTTAATCATATGCAGTTTCTAAATCTAAGCTAGAACAAGAAATGGGGAGAAAGATGATTGATTCAGAACCCAGTGCTATTGTTGATACCACCAAGCTCCATCCTAGTGAAGCAAAGCGGCCAAAGGAAGACGAGCGCCTTTTTCATTCATATATGTGGGTGATGGGTACCCTGTTGCACTTCATCATTGATAGCAGTAGCCATAAGAACCTCATCTCAGCAGAGGTTGTCAAGAGACTCACCCTGTCGACAACACCGCACCCGGAGTCCTACACCATTGGATGGCTCTGCCAAGGAAGTCACATACTAAGCAAGTGCATCCTTGTGAGCGATGAGTATGAATTGGGGAGGAAGGAGGTTTCCTTGAAATATTTAAATGTGTCACATATGATATTGACAGAGGGAAGAAAAGAAAAAATATACAATTGGTGACTTCCCAGGTACGAATATGTGACTTCATCAAGGACTTTGTCAAAAAGAAACGACAATATGTTCAACATGTCCATGTGGCTCGATGGCAAGACAAGAATTTTAGAATATGAAGAGATACATTTCCCATTGGTACTGACGTATCAATGGTTGATTTTGCTGAGAACTATACCCTTCAACTGCAAAATGAGATTCAAAACCAATATTATAACTCAGAGTAGGTCAACATAATGGTCCATATCACATACAGGAATGGGTGGACAGTAACGAAGAAAACAAAGTTATATTGAAGGAGTATCACTTATAGATAAGCGATGATCAGTGCCATGAATTAGCCTACGTACAAAATTGCTTTTAGTTGTTTTACAATCACCTTAATGAGAAGAACATACAGATGGATCAACATTGGATTTGGTCAAATGGTTGCATGAGCCAGTTAAAAAATGCTCATGTATTTCAATGGTTGTGTATGTTGCACAAAAAAATAAAGCTACCGCATATTTGGAACTATTTCAATTCTGGGAATGGGAAAGGGGAGCATCATGGAGCAGGAACATGCATCAAAAGAGAGTTACGTAGAAAATAAATGAAGTTCACAACTACTTCCCTCATTCTATATTCAAAATCCATTATTGAATGGTGTTCTTCAGTAATGGGAGAGGGAACAAGAACCCATGAAGACCAATCACCGAGGAAAGGACATGTAAATATATATTTTGCGGAGGTGGTCGATGTAGATTGATCAAAATGGTATGAATGAAAAAAAATCTAGGGAACTCGTGGATTCAATAGACTGGGTAATGTCTATGTCATGTCAAGAATCCAGGATCCCATCTATCTGACACTTGTGAATGCAAAACAACCTAGGATTTATTTCTCTACTTACTCACATGAACTCTTTCTTGCTTGCTTGGCTTGTATACTTCTTGCTTGTCTTGCAGATCTCTTCCCTTCAATTTTCTCAATGAATCTGAAAAAAGAAAGGCACAGTTTGGTCCAAATGGGCATAAATTGCACCCGCGATCCCTTAGAAAAAGGAATGACAAGAACTTGCACACATTCCTAGGAACATGCCTATGTGGCACGCTGAGTGGAGGTTCAGGGTTTTTCAAACCTCTAATATCAAGAATGTGTCTGTGTTCCTAGGAACTCACATGTGTTCTTGCGGGTGCATATTCCTACTCACCCCCTTGCCACTTTATCATCCACCAACTCCGTGCACTTACCCTAATGTGAGATATGAGATTAGCCTACAATTTTTTTGTCTTTTCAATTTATTAAAGATTCATATTCTTTTATCCATCTCCATTTACTAACTAAGATAAGTTTATCGACCTAGATGCACCAAGTTGATTACTTTATACTTTCAACATTTTGGCGATCAATATTTAAGTTATTTAAGTTCACATGATATACGTACAAGGTGTCATGGAACTAAATATTTCCATCACCTTATGCTCATCACATAGTTCATTAACCTCCTTCTCTCTTAACATTTTCATTTAATTGATGTTTCTGATTTTTTAATTTTTTTTCTTTTCTTTTAAGTTTTTGGAATATGCTTACACCTTCCACCTGTCACCATTAAATATCATATTCCTCACAATTTCATGAATCAACTGTATTCTCTAATAAAAATTAACATTTAAATTAAATTTTAAAAAATCAAAATTATATATATATATATATATATATATATATATATATATATATATGAAAATTCAACTTTTAACAAATAAGAGATGAAAAATTAAACATTTAAAACATCGCCATTAATTGGTACCCATTCAATTTATATGAAATGTGTTTAATATATATGAAGTGTGATTGATCTACTTGGTATATTTACTAGAAGAAATTATGTGTATCACCTAAATTTGGAATAACATTTTAATTCCTTCCTTTAATTCAGTATTTATATTTATAATTTTAATTCACTATATAAAAATAAATTAATATTAAATTATTTAATTTGAATTTTAAATTTGTTTTAATTCTTTATTTTAGTTTATTATTTTTAAAAATAATGTATTTATTTTAATTTATTTAATAGTTATTGTTAATTGAAATGGATATTTAATGATAATTAGAATATAATGTTTATCTTTTTTAGGAAGACTTTGAAGCAGAAATTTTAAAAATTGGAGGGTCAATCTTCATTCCTTACATCCATAAGTTCTTCAATTTAGTAGTTAGGTGGGGCTTCCCTAAACCTTGAACTCAAAGCCTCATTGTACCTATGTTTTAAAGTGGGGATAAAATAAATCCCTCTAATTATAGGAYCATTTTGATTACCCCCTTTTAACCAAGTTATATGGAACTATTTTGAAAAATAATATTAGGGTATGGCTACCTACCATAGAGGACTGTAACATTAGGATTAGTAACCATAGGTTTATAAATATTTAGGGATAGTCGAAAGAAATTAATTGTAATATAGGATTTAAGAAAGGTTTTCCCTTGTCCCCTACCCTTTTATCCATATACATTGACAAGTTAGAGGGTTTTCAGGAAGAATCGGGTTCTGTCGGTCTGACTCTAGCTATTATAGTCATCGTCCTCCTTATTTACAATGATGATATTGTTCTTATGGTGGGGATTCCTTTTGGTTTTAACAAGCAACTAAAAATTTTCAATGATTTATACTCTAGTACAATTATGAATTTTAACACTAACAAAATGAAGGTTATGATAATTAAAAATAAAAATATCTTGGAGGAAGTGACTTCATACAAATATCTCAAAATCGATCTTCATCACAAGAAGAAGGGAAAGAGTTGTAAATTACTTTTACATTATTCTTAACACTTGTAATTTCACCTCCAAGTTGTTGGCACCCAAAGTTTTGGGTTAATCTCATGCGTGCACACAAATGGAGTTGTGCACAACCATTATGGTTTTGTGCACACCCAAGTTAATGTGCGAGGATTGAAAAGAAGAGTGCACTAGACCGATTTTTTATATTTCTTGCAAAGTCCAAGGTCTACCAAATGAACTCCGATATGATTTTGAGAAGAACACCATAAATCAAGAATATGGTCATCGGAATCAAGAAAGGAATCGTCAGGAAATCTCCACGAATGATTACTACCAGCAACACAAGGGAACTTGGAGCAGAGTTGTCGAGGAAATTAAGATTTCCCTGGTTCCAAAAAGGATATGTGGAATGTAGGAAGGTGGTCAAAGCATGCGAGGTGGTTAATCAGTAGAGAAAGTGGATCAGAATCGATAGAGACAAAGCTCCTAGAGAAGAGAAAAATATAAAAGGGAGCAATGAAAACATAAATAGAGTTACTCATTCCATGCATTCACTAAGTTGTTGATTTTGTCCATTGTTGCAGAGCTCACTCTGAAAATCTGTAGTGTTGTAATTTTTCAATGCTTCTGATTGTAAGTATGATTATTTCATATGTCTAAAGTCTGAAAGGGTGCACAGGAAGCAGGGTGTTGTAATTCTAGGAAATTCCTAAGGGAATATGTGACGCAACCCCCCCTACCTCAACAGGTTCTGCCCAACCTCTCGGTCTTAGGACCGTTCTAAATCTTCCCCTGAGTCAAATTGACTCTTTGATTTCCCCAGGGGGAATATCTCATATAGGATAAATCTGCACTCCTAACCAACAAATATGATCGGGACTTTTCCGAAAGGAAATTTCGGATTTCGTGACTTCGGAATCCTGATGTCGAGTTCTCTCAACTCTTCAAGCTTCGAAACCTGAAATTCCAAAATGATAAAATGTCAACAATGGTTGAATCCTTCAATGCACCCAACACACGCCACTTGATGTCCACTGATTTCGGCTTTTCGAGACTTGAACGAACAACCAACAATTTTTCCTCTTCCCTTGTGATTTCCCAAATTCCGAAATCTCTCATTTGGCTTCCGTCGCACGTATCCACTGATGGATACTTGGGGGCCCACTTTTCGACATTTTCCTTTTCGCGATTTATGGAGTTGGATGACCATGCAACTCCACCTCTTGAGTCCCGGAATCCTGAAACTCGATTGGGGCCCACGACTATTGTCCTCCAATCTTTCGGGAATTTTTTCCTTTCATTTTTCGGGATTTCGCGACTCGCGAAAATCCACAGTGGCGAGTTTCCTTAACTTTCGAAACTCTGATACCCGAATTTCTGAAGTCTCGCCTCCCACGTGATCTACAGTTGAGATCTTCCTTGATCCAACAGTTCTAGGTCTTTCAGGATTTTGCGAATCAAGAGTTGAAACTCTCGATTCCAAAAATCGCAGCCTCCTCTACTTCCTGAACTTTGAATTGCCGAAATGTCGAAATGGCTTCCTCTGTGACCACAACCTTTCTTCAAAGGCATGTCGCATTTCGCAACTTCAGGATTTTCAATGTAAAGAGTCTCGGCTCCTTGTCACCAGAATCTCCAAAATATCAAACCCCGAATTCTTGAAATATCGAAAATTCCACCGTTCGACTTCACACTCGATAATCCCTTTCGTGATTCTGAGGTTAGAGTGACCAAGTATTTTGGCTTGCACTCTAGACTTACGAATCCCAAAATACCAAAATGATCGAACGGTCGAACTGACTACGATCAACGGTCCATGTTGATTCTTGATAACAGGGTGTTGGGTTCGTCCAACTCCTAACCACCTTGCAGCTCCACTGGATCCTACGGTCCCCACGATTTCGCGAGTTCTCCTCGGAGAATTCTGACCACCCGATTCACTCCTCCATGACTTCTGCGAGACGAATCAGTGTTCTCCCTCCTGAACTTGACTTTTATGAGATGATTTCGACTTTTGTCTCCCTTTGAACACTTCAAAGGTACTATCCCTCCTGAGCTTTCACTTGCAAACTCAAGTCCCCAAAAGGAATTATGCTCTCACTCCTTGCGGAAATCTTTCAAATAACCTCTAGTTATCTGAGTCTTCGACCCTGTGCACTCCTTGCAACAACAATCTTTCAACCTTCACCTTAGTTGATAAGTTCTAAGGCCTCGACCAGCCTATGCACACCTTGCATGGATCTGTGCCTCACCTGCACTTATGTGGGTTATGAGAACAACGATATCTCTCTTGAGCTTTCTAAGATAAAACTCAGATCCTCGTCAATGCACACCTTGAGGACGTTCACTTCACTCCTTGCAGGAATTCTCAGGAAGAGAAACAATTGAAACTCATTATTCTCCTTTCTCAGATTTCATACATTCAATCATGAAATCATACACCCAATGTAACATTGAAACAAATGCATAACAAAAGAAATAAAACAATTGTAAACATACCATTTAACAAATGTAAACAGTAAACCTCATCACACCATGAAAATTTGAGTCAAAGTTTTATATATTAACTCAAGTGCTCCTGTACATGGGTTCTTCTCTACAGTTCTCTGCTACAGCTCAAAAGCTGTTAAGGTCCTAACCCGCACATAGTTAGATCAATGTATTCGGATGTCATAAAGGTCAATATTAATAAGACCTTTCAATAAAATAAAATAAGGCGGATGTAAGAAGACCTAATAGAAGCTTCCGCTTCTAGAAGGATCTTCCTCTAGATGCTTCTTTTTAGTA
>JZKD02S1685177.1:210024-225622 GCA_000966675.3 Picea glauca | reverse complement strand
TGATACAAGGGTGAGGGTGTCTATATCTGTTTTCCCTCCTACGCTTCTAAACTGTCTAATCTATTAAATCAAATCTACCTACTTTCATTAAATAGACTTAAATGCCTATTACATCTGACAGATGAGATCAATCGCTCAAGATATTCTTACAACATCTAGAGATAATATAAGTATGCTTCCCTTAGTTGTTACAATAATTTACATTTATTAATTTTTCAAAGCAAAACATTTCAAAATGTGTGCTAGTGTTTTTCCAGCTGTCTTCTGCCTTTATGCTTGCTTGGCTGGCTACGTACAATGCTCCTGCATCATACTCCCTTGCTTGAAAATTTTCATGAACTCCTATTCATGAGCTCTTGCACGGTCTGTCCATGCCTATGAATTGTTGCTTCATCTTCCCAACTGGCATCTTCAACTGGATGTCCTTTCCACTTGACCAAGTATTCAAAATACTCTTTCCTCCTGGTCTTTCTTCTAATCCTCTTGTCAATTATGCTTTCCATCTATGGATTTTCATCTACAGGCATTTGATTTTTCCATTGAATCTCTTTCTATTCCTCCTCTACTCATGCTTCTTTAGCTTTGTAAGGGTACAAATCTACAATGTTGAATATCGGTGAGATTCCAATCCCATCGGGTAATTCAATCTCATATGCATTTGCCCCAAATTTCCTTATAACATTGCACGGTCCAATCTTTTTCATCTTCAGTTTGTTATATGTTCCCCTTGGGAACCTCTCCTTCCTCAGATGTGCAAGAATCAAATCAACAACTTCAAATTTAAGTTCTCACTTGTGTTGATCTGCTCTCCACTTGTATTCTTGATTTGAACTCTACAATCTCTCCTTGACTCGGTTGTGAAGCTCCTTCATTCCTTCTGCAAATTCTTCTGCACTAGCACTCCTGAATTCATTTTGTTCTGAATCTTTGGGTTCAAAAACTCCCCTTGGCTACATTCCATATACAATCTGGAATGGACTCTGCCCTATGCTTCTATTGAGTGAATCATTGTAAGCGAATTCCGCATGTGGCAGAATGTGATCCCATTGACTGTGGTGTTCAATCACTAAGCTTCTTAACAAATCTCCCAAGCTCTTGTTCACGACCTCTGTCTGTCCATCCATCTGAGGATGATATGTTGAGCTAAAAGACAAACTTGTCCCCAACTTCTTCCATAAGGTCCTCCAGAAATTCCCTATGAACTTGGTATCTTGATCAGAAACGATACCCTTTGGCAAGCCGTGAAGTTTGACGACTTCCTTGAAAAACAGGTTCGCAATATGAGTTGTGTCACTAGTTTTCTGGCATGGTATGAAATGTGCCATCTTTGAAAATCTGTCGACTACCACAAATATCGAATCACATTCTCTTTGTGTCCTTGGCAGTCCTAATATAAAATCCATGCTCACTGCGTCCCACAGCCTTTCTGGTATGGGTAATGGTTGATATAACCCTGTGTTCTTCCTTTTTCCTTTCGTGTGCTGACAAATTCTACACCTGTCCACGAATTTCTTGACATTTATCCTCATCCCTAGATAAAAATATGAGCCATTCAACTTTGAGAATGTCTTATCATGACCGAAATGTCCATCCAATCCTCCACTGTGTTTTTCCTTCAACAGGTTCTCTCTCATGCAGCATTTTGGAATACATAATCGATTGCCCCGGAATAATAATCCATCATGGATCATGTATTCAACCCATTGGCTTATGTCCCTAAGAATTGGATTCTCAGATGCTTCATATGCTTCCTTGAAATCTGGATCATCCTTATACATTTCTTTGAGGTTATCAAAACCCAAAGTCTTGACTCTAAATTCCTACATAAGCAAACATTTCCTGCTCAAAGCATCAACAACTTTGTTAGCAGTTCCAGAAATATGCTTAATCACAAAATTAAAATTCTGCATGAATTCAACCCATTTATCATGTTTTTGGTTTAACTTCTCCTCTCGAGTCACGAATTGTAAAGCATGATTATCATTGTACAAAACAAACTCCTTGGGAACCAAATAGTGTCTCAATTTCTTCAGTACTTGTATGACTGCATAAAATTCTTTGTCATATGTGGAGTAATTAATCTTCGATTCATTCAGTTTCTCGTTGAAATATGTGATTGGCCTGTCATCTTGGCTCAAGACCGCTCCAATTGCAAATCCACTCACGTCACACCTGACCTGGAATGTCTTGCTAAAATCTGGTAAAAATAGAATTGGTCGCTCAGTGATCTTCTTCTTCAGCAAGTTGAAGCTCTTCTCTGCTTCTTCTGCCCAGTGAAAAGATGTGTGTCTTTTCTTCACCGTATCCATCATTAGTGCACTAATTCCACTAAAGTTTCGGACGAATTTCTTGTAGAAGCTAGCCAAACCATGGAAGCTTCGAACTTCAAACACATTCTTTGGCAATGGCCAATTCTTAATCGCATTTACCTTTTCTAGATCCACTTTCAATTCATTTGCAGAGATAACAAAACCCAAATAAATGAGTTCTGTCCTCATAAATGACGATTTCTTCATATTTATCATCAATTTCTCTTGTTGTAACCTTCTCATTACTGCAGCTAAAGTGTTCTGCTCCTATTTTGCTAAAAATTAATATATCATCAAGATATACAATGACGAATTTCCCAATGAAATCCTTCAGGACTTCGTTCATCAACCTCATAAAAGTATTGGGCGCATTCGTTAAGCCAAATGGCATGACAAGCGATTCATACAGACCCTCATTCGTCTTGAATGTTGTCTTCCATTCATCACCTTCTCTCATTCGAATTTGATGATACCCGCTTTTCAAATCAATCGTTGAAAAAAACTTTGCTCCACTTAAGCAATCCATCAAGTCATCCATCCTTGGCAATGGAAATATGTATTTGATGGTAATATTATTGATTTCCCTTGAGTCAGTACACATTCTCCAGCCTCCGTCTTTCTTTGGGCTGAGCACCATCGGAACAGCGCATGGACTCAAGCTCTCTCGAATCAATCCTTTGTCCATTAAGTCTCGGACCTGTCTCTTAACTTCTTCATTTTCCTATGGTGTCAACCTATATGCTTCTTTGTTCAGTAAACTAGATCCAAGTATAAGATCGATATGATAGATTATACTCCTGATAGGTGGCAACGAACAAGGTAGTTCATCCACTACTATATCAGCAAACTCTCCCGGTAATTCCTGGATTTCTTGAGGTAAATCATCTATTCTCGTACTGGTCAAAACAATTTTGGGCTTCCTGACCACAATAAATTGTGTGTATTCCTTCTTCTTAACCTCCTTAAGAAGTTCCTTCCCACTCATGAGAAGTACAGTGTTGCTCATCTATGTTTTCACCTCTTGGTTCTTAATCGGCAGCAACATATGAGTCCTACCATTTTTTTCCAAGGTGTACGTGTTCTTTCTCCCATCATGAATCACGTTTCTGTCATATTTCCACGGTCTACCCATCAATAGATGACAAACATCCATGGGAATGACATCACATAATATTTCATCTTTATATCCTCCTATTTTAAATTCAACTAAACATTGTTTGATGACATTTACTCGATGTCCTTTTTGTAGCCACGAAACTCTGTATGGGCTTGGATGTACAACAGTCTCCAGCTCCAAATTTTCTACCATCTCTATAGATACGAGATTGTCTATGTTATTGCTGTCCACTATGACCTTACATACCCTATCTTTGGTTTTGCAAACAGTCTGAAACAAACTGTTTCTTTGGGCTGGGTTCTCTGCCTCCTTCTCCGGCTTTAAGAGAACCTTCCTCATCATCAAGGATCTTCCACCCTCAGCATCTTCTGCCTCAACATTCCTTCCTTGAGCTTTGGTAATGTGAGTTTCACCACCATCTTTCCTCTTATCTAGACACTCATAAGATTTATGTCCGACTTTTCCACAGGTAAAAAATTTCACTTCACCCCCTCTACCTCTTCCTCTTCCTCTCGCTCGAGGAAAAGTATTTCTATCAGCATATTGCCTTCCTTATGAGCTCCCTCCTCTCTCAGGTTGAGTTTGAGGTTTCTTCCCCTCTTCCTTAGGTTTCTGAGTCCTGTCTTGGGCAATTGTTTTGCCTCTAGCTAGACTTCTACCTCGACCTCTTTGACTTTGCTTCTGGCTCATCTTCTCTTCAGCTTTCAGAGATATCTGATAAGCATCTTCCACATTTCAAATAGTCATCATGCTCATCTCATCTTGAATGTCATATCGCAGACCATTCATGTACCTGGCAATTTTTTCATCATCGCTTTCCCGATGACCTGCTCTAATGTTTATCCTATAGAACTCTTCAGTGTATTCTTTCACTGACATCAGCTTCTGTCTCAAATTATACATTCTTCAAAACAGAGTGTTTTGATAATCCCTGGGTATAAATTTGGCTTTCATTTTTGCAACCATTCTATCCCAGCTCTTGATTTTCTTCTTACCCTTGCAGTGTCTTCCATCTTGCAGTTCATACCACCATAGTGTTGCATTCCCTTTAAGTCTAGTAATGGCATGTTTGACTTTCTTATCTTCTTCAACATCCTCATAGTCAAAGTACTTGTCTAGAGCTCTAATCCAGTCTAGAAGCTCTTCAACATCCAATTTTCCCTCATACACTAGAATGTTCATTTTTTCTCTGGCACCTATCCATGCAACAACCCTGAATAGACGTTCATCTGCAGCATCTTCGACTACAAATTCTTCTCCTTCGTTTCCAGCTTCATTTTCACTTTCAAATTTGTTGATATCCCCAACATCAACGGTGCGCCTTTGTGTTGTCTCCATAGCATCAAGCCTGGCACGTAACTCACACATTTCTCTTTCCACTGTTGGATTAGGCATTGGCCTGTCTCTTATTCTAGATGGCATGGCTGTAAAATTTTCCTCTTTTATCTCTGCTATAGAAAGAAAAGAACTTGTTTTGAGTTCTGATACCACAACTGATGCATATCAGACTACTCTTTTTCCTCTAACTCCCTATGCCTGAAATATACAGACAAAATCAGGCTCTGATACCACAACTGACGCATCCCCCCTGCCTCAATAGGTCCTGCACGACCTCCCGGTCTTGGGATCGTTCTAAATATTCCCCTGATTCAGATTGACTCTTCGATTTCCCCGGGGGGAATATCTCATATAGGCTAACTCTACACTCCTGACCAACAAATATGATCGGGACTTTTCTGAAAGGAAATTTCGGATTTCGTGACTTCGGGAATCCTGATGTCGAGCTCTCTTGACTCTTCAACCTCCGAAACCCGAAATTATGAAATGTCGAAATGTCAACAAAGGTTGACTCCTTCAATGCAGCCAACACATGCCACTTGTTGCCCACTGATTTCGGCTTTTCGGGACTTGAGCAAACAACTAACAATTGTTCCGCTTCCCTTGTGATTTCCTGAATTCTAAAATCTCTCCTTTTGCTTCCGTCGCACGTATCCACCGATGGAAACTTGGGGACCCACTTTTCGGCGTTTTCCTTTTTGTGATTTCGGGATTTGGGTGGCCATGAAACTCCACCTCTTGAGTCCCAGAATCTCGAAACCCGATTGGGGCCCACGGCTATTGTCCTCCAATCTTTCAGGAATTTTTTCCTTTCATTTTTTGGGATTTCGCGACTCGTGAAAATCCACAATAGCGAGTTTCCTTACCTTTTGAAACTCCGATACCTGAATTTCCGAAGTCTTGCCTCCCACGTGATCTACGGCTGAGATCTTCCTCGATCTGACGGTTCTGGGTCTTTCAGGATTTCGCGAATCGGGAGTTGAATCTCTCGATTCCAAAAATCACAGCCTCCTCGACTTCCCGAACTCTGAATTGCTGAAATGTTGAAATGGCTTCCTCCGTGACCACAACCTTTCTTCAAAGACACGTCGCATTTCGCGACTTTGGGATTTTCAATGTAAAGAGTCTTGGCTCCTTGTCACCAGAATCTCCGAAATGTCGAACCCTGAATTCCCGAAATACCGAAATTCCACCGTTCGACTTCACACTCGATAATCCCTTTCGTGATTCTGAGGCTAGAGTGACCAAGGATTTTGGCTTGCACTCCAGACTTACGAATCCTGAAATACCAAAATGATCGAACGGTCGAACTAAATGCGATCAACGGTCCACATTAATTCTTGATATCAGGGTGGTGGGTTCGTCCAACTCCTAACCACCTTGTAGCTCCACTTGATCCTACGGTCCCCGCGATTTCGCGAGTTCTCCTTGGAGAATTCTAACCACCCGATTCACTCCTAAATGACTTATGCGAGACGAATCGGTGTTCTCCCTCCTGAACTTGACTTTTATGAGATGCTTTCGACTTTCGTCTCCCTTTGAAGACTTCAAAGGTACTATCCCTCCTGAGCTTTCACTTACAAACTCAAGTCCCCAAAAGGAATTATGCTTGCACTCCTTGCGGCAATATTTCAAATAACCTCTGGTTATCTGAGTCTTTGACCCTATGCACTCCTTGCAACAACAATATTTAAACCTTCACCTTAGTTCATAAGTTCTAAGGCCTCAACCAGCCTGTTCACACCTTGCACAACTCTGTTCCTTACCTGCACTTCTGTGGGTTATGAGAACAACGATATCCCTCATGAGCTTTCCGAGATAAAAATCAGATCCTCGTCAACGCACACCTTGCGGACGTTCACTGCACTCCTTGCAGGAATTCTCGGGAAGAGAAACAATTGAAACTCATTCTTCTCCTTTCTCAAATTTCATACATTCAATTATGAAATCATACACCCAACACAGCATTGAAACAAATGCAACAGAAGAAATAAAACAATTGTAAACATACCATTTAACAAATGTAAACAGTAAACCTCATCACACCATGAAAATTTGAGTCAAAGATTTATATATTAACTCAAGTGATCCTGTACATGGGTTCTTCTCTACAGTTCTCTGCTACAGCTCAAAATCTTATGAAAATATGAATGCTCATAACATTCTTCTCGTTACAATGATACAAGGGTGAGGGTGTCTATATCTGTTTTCCCTCCTACGCTTCTAAACTATCTAATCTATTAAATCAAATCTACCTACTTTCATTAAACAGACTTAAATGCTTATTACATCCGACAGATGAGAGCAATCGCTCAAGATCTGTTTACAAAATCTAGAGATAATATAAGTACGCTTCCCTTAGTTGTTACATTAATTTACATTTATTAATTTTTCAAAGAAAAACATTTCAAAATGTGCGTTGGTGTTTTTCCAGCTGTCTTCCGCCTTTATGCTTTCTTGGTTGGCTATGTACGATGCTCCTGCATCAATATGAAGCTCTATTGTTGTCAAAGTATGTTTTCTTAATGTATGTCTATGTTTAATGGAATGGAAAGAATAATAAAATTGTGTCGATTATGATCTATCATGTATCACTCATGTTTTATTTGGATATGTGTGAATTTTTTTTACATAATGATGATATTAAGTTTGCAGCTGTGGAATGAATGAATGATAACCCGGATGGATTTGTGTGTGTATAGTTCTTCATCCCCAACACAAGACTAAACAGTCTCTATGATCCTCATTGCTTCTCAGGTGAGAACTTCTTCAGCCTTAGCTGAAGATTAATATGTCGATGTTTTGTAGTTTTTCTTGGTCAAATCTAGATGAACCCTAAGTATAAAGTCTCTAGCATTAAGGAGGACGTGCAAAAGTGTGAAATGGACCAAAAAATGGTTTTGTTGTTAGGACCTAAAAGTCTTTTATTGAACAATGAAGGCGATAAATGAGGTGGTGTCCATCTCGAGAGGAAATTCAAGATTGGTTAAATTCAAAGGAACATGAGTTTTCTTTATGGGGGACTCGAGGTCTGAGATTCAATGTGAAGAAATGGAAGGAAAAGTATCTCTACATTGATATGCATGATACATTATTTGTTGAATTCCCCTATTTTTAGTATGAATATATGAAAAGGAAAACTACCACCAATTCTACTGTGTAGCCTCTAGAACTAATGGTTTGGGATCAAGCCACCCTTGATAGCCTTAGTACATTGGGCAATAAGTGGAATCAAGCCATTGATTTCTAGTTCACTCGAGTAAAGGAAGGATATATTATTGAATTTTTTGTGGAGTAAACTGATTCTTTCACTGAGGATGAAATAAAGTTCACGGAAGGTCCAAGAAAATGTATGTTGGAAGAAATCCCACTCTAGATAAAGATGTTGTTCGTGGAGAAAGGGTTGATACAGATGGATCTAGATAGGATGGTTGAGTAAACTGCCCTAGCGCTTGGGGATCTGAAAAGATGGGGGAAAATGAGGAAGGAGATGGATCCATTGAAGAAGATCCATAAGTTATTGAAATGAGGTAAGGAATGGAATTGAACCAGATAAGTAGAAGAGAGAGAGAACCAAGAGATAGGTAAGAAGAGTTGATTTGAGAAGCAAAGTGGATCGGAGAATAGTTAGGAATGTAGCAAGGGGTGTGGGATGAATAGTCAGGCCTAGGATGAAGAGAAAATAGATTGCACTCAAAGGAAGTGTAGAAGAGTGTGTTGTGCCAAAGAGGAGAACAGGTGAAGATGGCCCTGCAAAGAGACATGACATTGAGAATAGGGTTTCCATTGGGGATACCAATAGTAGTAGGAGGAGGAGGAGCAAGAGGTGTAGTAGTGGTCCCAGGGGCCTAGGAGAGGAATTTTGATCCCCTTGGCTATTGCAGAGTGCCACAATATCGGAGGAATATGAGGCACATGATAAAGGCGTATAAGAAAGGAAGGAAGATAGAGGATCCCCTAGTGGTGGGGGAGAATAATTGGTGATTGTAGATGGTATTGTGTGGTTACAGGTAGGAAATTATCTGGGTAACTTTAAAAGAAACATTAGAAGAATATGGACTTATCCCACCTTTGAACCACCCCCCTTGCGCACTTGTAATCAAGAAGAAAGAACAACAAATAGTGAAGAAATTGTAATAAGAGAATGATGAGAAGAAAGAGTAGAAGGAGATATAGGAGAAGCAGTGAGTGAAGAAGAAGGTGAAGTTAGTGCTACTTCACCCAGGAGAAGTGTATCAATATTCAGAATCCTAAAACCCAATATTTAGATAGGAGGATTTGGATTGAAGTTAAAGATGGTGAATTAGGATAGAACCTTGAGGCTACTTGTGTTCCATGGAATGGGTAAGGATGATGCAGAACAACATTGGTTCACATGTGAAGCAATATGGCATGTGAAGAGCATCACAGATGAAGAAAAAAAGGTTGTGTAGTTGGAAACCATGTTCAAGGACAAAGCCTTGACATGGTACATGAAGTACAAGGCCACTATGCCGACGGGACAAGTGAGGTCACTAATGGATATTAAGAAAGATATTCTTAGGGAATTCCAAAAACCTAAGTCATATTCTCAATGTATTATTGAGATCAAGGAGATAAAATAGAAACAAGGAGAAATCAAGTGGGAATATGACCATCAGTTCAAAATTTTATTGGATAGGCTGATGTTCCAAATCCAGGACATACAACATAGAGAGTGGTTTATTGCAGGGTTACCCCCCATATACAATTCCCTCTCACCCAACAAAAGGTGACAACTCAAAAAGAAGTCGTGGAAATTTCCATGAATTTGGATGTTGCACTAGGAGGGGTAGAGATGTCGATAGGATTGGTGATCCAGATTATTTTTAGCATGAAATGAGAGTAGAGATATAATAAATAAATGTACAAAGATATCTCGGATATCCAATAATATAACAGAAATGTATCAGAGATGCAACCATAAACACAGAGATACAATAATACACAATTTTCTATTAATGAGCGAAAATGTACAAAGACTGTAAAAATACAGAGTGAAAGACTCGCTAGAATGGTGGCATCTTATCTCTAAGAAGAGATGTGTCCGCTACTTGCATTCACAAAAAGATAATTTTACAATGAGTCTCCAAATTCCTTTTTATCATAAAGAAAATCCAAAAACCTAACCCCAAAAGATGAAAAGCCAACGGTTTTGTGGACCCTGTTTTGGGTAGTTTGGTGTATCAACTTCCCGGGGGTGTAACTTTGGCATACGATCTCTGTTTTGGGAGCACGATAGATCGTTGGAAAGGTATCGTCCAGGAGATTAATTTTTGGGGCTCAATGAGAGCCTTTGACTATCATTGGGAAGCTCGGTCCTGAAAAACCTTCATTTAGGCCCTCAAAATGGCCCCAAAAGTTAAAAATTGCTAAAAATAGTAAATTGTCAAAATTGCCAGAAAATTATTTTGAGCCAATTGGAAAAGGTGGGTGGCCACCAATAACCACTTGGATCAATTGGTGTAGGTGCAGTCACAACTATCCAACCTAACAATGTAGTTGCAAGATATGGAAAAGATAAGCATGAGCATGTATGGTGTACCATATGTCGATCTTTGGGGCATCGTAGGGATGAGTGCCCTATACTTCCAAATTATGTGGAGACATGAGCGTCGATTCCATTTCCAACTAGGCATCACTCAGAGTGGTGTGAGATCTGTATATAGTGTGGACATGTACCACCCCACTACCCAACTTTAGAGAAGTATCAAAATACACACCATTCTCCGTTCAGTGAGTTATGTAAATCGATGGGATATGATGTCAATAATTTTCAATCACTCCAGATGATGCAAGAAAAATCCCATGATGCATTCCAGGTACAAGAAGAATAGAAGGGTGGTGATTGTGGTGGTGCTGAGAAATACAGATACGAAGGAGGTCCATATGAAGATATGAACATGGTCTGGACAAGGATATGGAGGAGGGGGAGGAAGACCTCACCCCTTTTTTCAATTGTGGAGAGATTGGTAATGTATCAATGTTTTGCACCAAACTACATGTTCTTTGTGCATATTATTACAGTCTCGATCATGTCACAAAGGACTGTCCCAACTTATTAAAGAAGTGTGAAGAAAAGAATATGCATTTCAACATGGTGCATGCGGAGCCATGCAAGAATAAGAAGAAGGATCAGGAAGTTAATATCTAGGTGATAACTCGAGGTGGAGAAAATACAGGAAGGGACTTCGAGAAGGCTAAGATATCGGGTCAAAATTCATAGGGGAAGATCATAAAGGTATCACAACCCCCTCCCAATTTTGATGTTTCCTAGAAAAAGAACTTTTGTGCGATGCATAGAGATCCATGGAAGATGAAAGAGCGGGTGAAGAATTTTAGTGAGCGACACAAAAATCACTTGATTAGGCTCATATCTATGAAAAATTATAACAAGCAACAAAAACTTCACCTGAGGAGGCATGGATCCATGAATAATTTCAGCGGGCGACATAGTGGTTGCTAGAAGAGGCTCGCTCCTAGGAGGAGCTGCAACACACGACACAATGATCATTGGAGGAAGCTCGTATGCGTGAAGAGTTGTAGCGCACAATGCAAAGGTCGATTGAAGAAGCGCACAGAAAATATGATATGCAACACATCGAGAAAATATTTATTGAGAACCATCATCTTGAGGATTTGAAGCACGTAGCACACGAAGAAGCATTGTGTGACCTGGGTCGCAAGACAGACAGTGAAGATCAAGTAAGTAATTTCTTATGTTATTTTTTGGTGTTTATTAATTATCATGATGTTGCGAGGAATTTAACATATATGTTATCCACTTATACGGGGAAACAATTGACATATAGAACCATATCATATCCCCTACAAGAAAGGGAGGTCTTTCAGGTTAGAAAGAAAAAACACACTAGCAGAGAATTCAAAATGACAACCAAGATTGGTGGATTTTCCATGGATGGATTCCTGTTGGATCTAGGTTCTAATGTGAATATTATACCAAATAAGTCTTGGGAGTTAATGGGAAAATTGATTCTAGTATGGGCACCCATCCAGCCATGGTTGGAAAATCAGTACAGGATCTACCCTATAGGTCGAATGGAGTAAGTTGAGGTGAATATAGAAGGGCTGAAAACAAAGATTGACTTTGAGGTCATAGAAATTATAGATGAATAGGACCCATACCCTACATTACTGGGAATTTATTGGGGCTCTGACAATAATGCAGTGCTCAATCTAAAGAAGAGCCAAATTTCATTTTAGACAAACACCCTACACGTGATTGGACCTCTAGATCCAGATGAAGGAGAGAGGTACAATGAGCCAGTGGATGAGGATGCATGGAGCTTTGTAATTGAAAACATTTATAATATCACTATCCATAGGGAAGACTACATCAATCCCACCATAGATGAAGACTTAAGTTAGTGGAGCATAAAGTCTTATGGCATTGACTCCAAATGTTCTATGGAAAGATGGAAAAATAAGTTGTATGAGGTCTCTACTCATAGATGTGTGAAGATAACTAGAGAAATGTGTTGGATTGGATCAGAGTTTTGTGATTCCCCATTATTATATGGAACAATACCAATAAAGGAATTCCTAGTACATATGAAGAAGGATATCCTAGAAGAAAGGAAGATTCAGGCCATGGATGTCTTCGTTCGGGGGACACCTGCGTGGTTGTGGCAGACACATCACGTGAATATTCGGGACTGAGTGCAAGTGGTCGCGCTGATAAAATTTAGGTTCCAATTAATATTGTATTTCTAACTGGCCAATCGATACAAGGGAATTGAGGATCCTCGGGAATTGATTGATTTTTGCAAACAATGTTAGGCCTCTAAGAATATTTTCCAAACCTAACGGGTTCATCGGTTCATCCATATTATGGATATGGTTATGAGGAGTTGGTATATCTAGGAGGAAATAAGAAGGAAAATGGTGTATTGGACCCATGTAAGTTTACAATTTTTCTTAACATTCCACTTCACAGTAGAAGATCCAACTCAAAGAGAATCCCTCCTCCGGATTAAGGACTTCATATTTCATCAGAATCCAAAGGAAGCCACACCCATGGTAGTATTCTCTTATCATTGTCTAGTAGAAAAAATTAAAGAGGTGTTCCATTGTTGGAAGGTCGATGTTGACAACATTGATGATGAGGACCCATGGGAAATACAGATTAATGATTTCGAAGGAGAGCACGCATTAAAAGTTAAGGCGACAAAGATGCCTGCACCAGACTATAATGGTCTGATTAAAACCAAGAAACATAATATTGACACTGACTAAGCACCCAAAATGGTCATTATTGGAGACTATTGGGATAAGGAGATGGGCATGCAAGCTATCAACCTACTCAAAGAATATGAGGAGTTTTTTCCCAGGATATTTTCATAGACAAATGGAAATGAAGGATCTCTAGGGGCTATGAAAACAAATATGTACCAATTAAATATTGTAAAACATAAAAAACAACGCGATTCATTTTTGAAAATGTAATTACTAGATCTGGTTATCCATGGGCTCACATTTTTTAAAAAGACCATTTAGAAACTCACTTAGGAGTTCATGACACATCACCAGAAAATCACTCTCTATAATCCTCAAGCCAATGGTACGATTGAAGGTTTAAAAAACAAAATAGAGCATACTTTAACCAAGTTTTCTAATGTGCAATGAGACAATTTTGATCAACATGTCCCTACATACTTATGGTCTTATCGAAAAAAATTAAAAAGTATGACGAAGCACACACCATTCAGATTGGTCTATGGGAAAGAAGCAGTCATGGCACTAGAATTTGTTGTTCATGTTAGTACTATATTTTCTCATGTCAAAGATATGAATGATTTTTTAGGTTTCCAGGTTGAGAATAGATGAATTAGATATAGAGGACAAGATTACAGATCCTATGGATAGTCAAAGAGCCAAATTACTTCGAGACCTACTAAAAAAGTGGCAGAAAATCAATGCCCTTGTGGGCATAACGCAATATTTAAGAACTTGGGTGCTTATAGGGGGTCCAAAAGGGGTTATCGAGCTCGAAAGGGGCCTAATTCTATTATTCAGGGAGCTTATCATGGGACCGAGGTTTTGGAACCAAGCACCAGCAAACCCGAGGGACCCCACCAATAAAATGACTTTCAAGTGGGACCGAATCAACGGTCTATATCCCATCATGCTTTCGACTCTTAATCAACAATTATAGTTATCTCAGAGTCTTCCCCGTTGGATTCTCCCTCATCAAAGACCTCTTGGGACCTTACTCTTGATTTCTTGTATGGGTACACCTCTGATTGATGGTATAGATCTATTTCCATATCTCGAAGCTTAGCAGGTGTCGGGCTAATATGAAGATGCCACATGGACATGTGGAACCCACCATATTGATAAGGAAACATATAAAAAATGGGTGACATGTGGCATTCTTTCCTATCACATTAGTTCCAATGAGGAACAATAAAAAATTGCCACATGTCCAAGATGATTTCAATGTGATAATATTTTATCCTTAACCAAATTTTTCTTTCGGTTGCAGCCAGATCAATGACTTTTAGTTATTTCCAATTCCATATTAACGTTCAGGATGTAATATTAGATTCTCCTTCATCGGATTATCCCTTGTCAAAATCCCCTCATTGGAGTCCTATTGGTACCTAACTCTCGATCACTCCGATGGGTGCACCTTTGATCGATGGTGTAGATCTGTTTCTAAAATCTCGAAGCATAGCAAGCGTCAAGACTATCTAAAGTTGTCACATGGACACGTGGAACCCTTCAGATACACAGTTCAACATATCAAAACTAGGTGACATGTGGAATGCTTGCCTGTGACATCAGTGATAGCATGGACCAGCTAAAATTCGCCATGTGTCCACAAGACCCAGTTGATGTCAGCAATGACATTGTGATAACTTTGATGGTTTTTTATTTGGTTGTGGAAGATCAATGACTCACGTTAGATCAGGTTCTAGAATGATGGTATATATTTGATCTCGACACTTAAGTTCTACCGAGCCATCAAAATCACTAGGAAATTGTTAGTTTTTTTGTGTGCAAGAAGAGTTTAAGGTCGACCCATTAGAGTTGAGCCCCATGCCTAGAAATAAGCATTGTGCATAGAGTTCTGTAACCCACCTATTCAATTTCAAACTATGTGGGGATGTATGCGCAATATAAATCCTTTCCAAGTCAATCTCACAGTGAATGTGGGACTATCCTTAGTAGCACCCGATCAATGGTTGTGATTTCTCACCAAGTTTGATGCTATGGTCGTTGAGTCTCACAATCTCTATAGTTATGATTTTGAATATATTGCATCAGAATAAATGATTGAAGGAACTTTTAAGGAGTAGTTCATGTTGGATATGTTGGATGGCAGTGTTGAGCTTCCCCATAATCTCATCATAACAAAAATCCAGTAGGTAAAAGTAGTTCTTCCAGTTTCACAAAGGGGAAAACCCCTCAAGAATCATGAAGCAGTAAACAATTTCAAGAAGCAGTAAGTGGTATCAATAAGAATTTTAAGGCATGAGTGATCCAAGTGGATATCGGTGGCCACCCACCTTTTCCAAATGGCTCAAAACGGCTTTCTGGCAATTTTGGCAATTTACTATTTTTAGAAGGTTTTAACTTCTAGGGCCATTTTGAGGGCCCAAATGAAGGTTTTTTGAGATCAAGGTTCTCAATGATATATGAAGGCATGATTGAGCCCCCAAAATTAATCTCCTCAACGATACCTTTCCAATGAGCTATCACACGCCTAAAACGGAGATCGTATGCAAAAGTTACAACCCCGGGAAGTTGATGTACTCACTTACCCAAACGGGGCCCACATGACTTTTGGCGC
>JZKD02S1685177.1:174931-193991 GCA_000966675.3 Picea glauca | reverse complement strand
ACACCCGCACTATGTACCTTTCGGCGTTATTGTTCTTCTTAAGATGCCGCGTTGAGCACATACGTCCCTTTGTGGGCTCCTCCATTCACGTCTTTGGCGCTTGATAGCTTGGCATGTGATCTTGGGTATGACGGTTAAAGTATTTATTTGTGAAATTATTGTAAAAGAAACAATGCATGGTGCGTTGGTAGGGCGGATTTTGTAAAGACTCGACCGGTGGAAGGAGGTTTGGGGTTCAATTCCCACGGACTCCAAAAAAATTTCTTAGCCTCATATTATTCAACTTAACTAATATCTTATTAAACTAATTAACTTAACTTAACTTAATTAGTTAATTAACTTAACTTAACTTAGTTAATTAGTTTAATAGTTTAATTATCTTTACTTAATTTAATTTACCTAATTTAACTTAGTTTATTTTAATTAATTTAACTTAATTTAATTTAAATTTAAATACGATAATAAAAAATAAAAATAAAAACCTTATTTTAGAATAATTATAATTAAAAAAAAAAATTAAACCCTTAATTTATTACGTATAGGAATTGATTATAATTAAAAAAAAAATTAAACCCTCAATTTATTACATGTAGGAATTGGCATCGTGGGTCCTCGCATGAGGCCCACGTGCCTCCTCCTCCAGGTGCTCGTCTTCCTCTTGCTTTTTCGGGGCTTGAGAAGTCTGGCCTACTTTTCAGATCCATCGTTATTAGGTCCCGTGTTCGAGCCTCTTGCAGAGCAAGTGCAGAGCATGCGAAATGCGCACACCCTTTTGCTGCTACTGTTATGAACCAGAAGAACCCGTGGTCTTGGAAAACCGGTCATCTGCAAGTGCAAGTATGAGCAGGAAGGGGGTGTTTGTTCTCAAAGGGTCGTTGCCAGAGATATTTCCAGTAGCGGTTTCGATGTTGGGCGCGGTAGTGGTAGGCCACGAGTTCCATTCTTTGATCTACAACTTGATGTCAAAGGCTGTCGAGATGTCTATGCATCATTTGTCAAGTTGACTCCATCAGCCATCCTTGCACTACACCTTTTCCTCTCTTCTTTCGCTCTTGTTCTTATTGTTCGTGAGGCCTTAGGAGGAACACTAGGGCCGAGGGTTCGAGAGCAGCAACGACAATGGTGAGTTCAGGATATTTGGAAAATGCTTGTAGGATCCTTATATGTGGCTATTTTCTCTTCTGAAAATTATTAAATTTGTGGATCACAGGGTATCGACTTAATTGTCGGTGGAAAGAGCAAGCAGACCAGGCATACTGCTCCCAAGAGCGAGGATATTTACCTCAAGCTCCTCATCAAGGTATTTTTTTTTTTTCAATCCGGTTTGAAATCCCCATTTTTTTATGGTTCATGGGGGTTTACTGTAAATCCTAAGTCTATCTTCCTTCTGGATTTTTTTTGGGGTTTGTGTCATATTGTGTACTTATAACGTGTTTTTGGTAAGGAGAGTTAGTTTTTTTATTTTTTAGGGTTTCATTGCATTTTAGGTTTTACTTTAAATCCTGGGTTTGTTTTCATTATGAATTTGATTTCGGGTTTTTGTGATACTGTGTAGTTATACAGTTTTTTTTGGTGAGGAGAACCAGTAGCCGCTTCAATGCAGTGATTTTGAAGAGGTTGTTCATGAGCAAAACCAACAAGCCACCACTATCGCTTTCTCGTTTGGCTCGTTACATGCAGGGGAAGGTTAGTGATCTGTCTGTCTATAAACTAAATAGGCTTCAATTTAGCAGTTTTTTTTTTAGCATACGTTTAATAAGATCAGGTCAGGATGAGGATCAAATAGACTTGATTTTCAACGTGAGAGTGTAGGAAACTACATGTAGTGGACTGTGTTTTCTGTTATAGGCTGTAAAGATTTTGAATAAATGGGGAAACTTAATACCCAATAAATGTTGTGCATAGTCAGATTCCTACTATTGCTAGAATATAAATTTCTAGACCCTATTGGAACAGAATAAAATAGAATGCGTTATTTTTGGAATTCATTAGAAAATATTGTTTAGCATACTCATTGAATTTTGACCCCCAAGTGAAACACCTCTTTGAATAAACTGATTTGAGTCAGCTCTACACACTAGGATTCTACTCGCAAATATGACATTCTCGCAAGTCAAATGTTAGTCAAAGTGACACAGCGAGTCTGGCTTGCAAGTCAGTCTCTCCAAAAAACAAAGAAACAATTCCTTTGGCTTGATCATCTGTTCTGATTACACATTAGACAACCAGAAGACCCGTTAACTGTCCAGAATCCAAGGTGTTTTGTAGTATGCTATGTTATCTATGTACAATACATATGGCGGTGAAATGTATTAGAAGTAATTGTTTTCTGGACCTCTTTTGAGTTTGACTCCTCAGTTTTACACCTGTTTGAAGAAACAGATTCGAGTGAGCTCCACACTAAAGGATTTTCTTGCAGTATGACTCAGTCTTGCAAGTCACAAGCACAAGTGAAATTGTCTCAAGTGAGCCTGACTTGCAAGTCATTCTATATCAATAAACAAAAAATGCATTCCTCTGGCTTGATCTTCTTATCCAAGTGCATAGCAAACTATCAGAAGACTTGTTCATTGTACATGATTCAAGGTATTTTTTTTTATATCTAGTATGTACTTTGAAACGAGTTATTATTGGAAATTTGGATTATATGGACATTGCGTACTCTAGCTAGTCGTTGGTGTAGACTAGTGTGCCTAGCCCAATAGGATTCAAACTGGGCCTGTCACGTAATTAGCCAAATGCTCAGAAATATTGGTGGCATTGGGCAACTGTTTAGCCTTTGGGCTGGACATAGAACAGTATCAACAGTATTTTATAATTTGTGAAAATAGAACAGTATCAAGAGGAGAAAACTGTTAAAACAACCGTAGTTTCTTATTGTACTTCAATAATTTGTTTTTGCATTTCTTTATTTTATTTTTATTTTTATTAATGTTATATGTTTTATGTGTTTTATGTGCAGGTTAAGCTAAGCGTGGCTGGAGTTTCTCAAAAGAATAAAAACTATCCCTTATTTACGCCCTCGGTTCCAGATTTGAACCAGGGCTCTGATACCAATTGTAATGCTCTAATTTAATTATAATCAACCATTAAATTACAACACTACAGTAAAATTTAAAAATTACTTAATCTAGCACATTCGCAATCTAATATTTCAAGTCATAAAATTTAATAACAAATTTAATTCAAAACAATTCATAACTCTAACCTGAATCTGATGATGTCGCTTGCTTCCTTAGCTTGCTCCTTAGGACACCACCCAAAACCAACCTCCCTGCCGACTAGTAGCGCCTAGCCCTAGGATATCAACGGATATCCTAGCCCTCCGAGCCCAAAACCTCCAGCAGCCCCCCGGTGCACTGTAAATTCCACTCTGTCCAATACTCAAAGCTCTCCCCCAAAATCCTTTCTCCACTCTCGTAGCAATGAAAAATCCATCCCCTCTCAACTCCTTTCCCTCCCCTTATTCCTCCTCCCTTCACTGACACTCCATCTTGCATTAAATTCCTTATCCCTCCATTTAATTACCCTTATCCATTCATTAATTCTCTTATCTTCTCAGGATCCTTATGTGATCCATTCTTATATACGTAACTTGATTAAATGTTATATTTTATTCTTAACCATTAATTTAATACTTTATTAATTAATAAATTTAATTAATAATTAAATCAATCATTAACCCTTATGAACACTATTTAATAATATCCTATTATAAATGTTATTTTAAGATATAAATACAGTTTAGCTAATCTTTTAGGATTATTATTAAATTAATTATGCTTAATAATCAAGGGTCGTTACATCCCTTCTATAATAGGATCCATTGTATGGTGTTGCCCTACCTTAAGGGTTTTGGTAATAATAAATGAGATTTTGAATATTGTTCTTGGTATCTCTTGTGGTTATTATATTTGCAGATATTTGGTACTTAACAAGTGGTATCAAAGCACTTTCCTTGGTAGGAATTGTGGGATTTTTATTTTTATTATTATTTCGCAGATTTTTTGAAGAAAAAGAGGGTCGTGACACTCTAGAGAAATCATGTAGTTTTCTTTGTGGAATTTGTATAAAAGGTTGTAGATATGAGTTGATATTTTAAAAAAAACCAATTTAAAAAAATAAAAAAACAATTTGCCCGTATCAGAGTCCGGGAAGTGAAGATATCATCATTTTAAAATATGCTAATTTTTCAGGGTTTTTTTGCGGATGACCACACAATTTTTCTTATTTCTATTGCAGTTGGGGATGGATTTTCACAAAACAAATTACATATATGAGTTCCTATCACAATTTCACCCAATTTCAAACAATAAATCATCTGAATTTGAGCTTTGGAAGTGAAGATATTGCTGATTTAAAATCAACCATTTCTCAAGGTGTTTGTGATGGCGACGAGACTATAGAGCTCATAACTTTTCATAGGGTACTAGGATTGCTACCAGATCAATTCCAGTGGATAGAGAATTTTAAGAGATATATTCTATGTGGTGCTTCCAATGGATATGTAGGGTGATTTTTGGTTACTTGGGCTGACCCAGGTTCTTATCTCAAATAGGTTTCCAACAAAACCCTCTAAATTATCGGCCCTCCTAGCAAACCATAAGGTAATGTTGCGCAGAGAATGCACAATGCATTTTCACTCGAGATATATTTATGGGGGACTACAATACCCATGTGTTTGTATTCTAGGAAGGAGTGGGGTTGTTTTTTTATTCTTTCCCTTCTACATCATCGCTAATCATTCATCTACTTCTAGGATTCATTCATCATTAACTATGAATGCATGTTGTTAGGAACTAGTTTTAACCATTCATTTTTTAGATAATGATTAACGGAATAGTAAAATCAATCATTCAAGACACATAGAACATAGTATTTTACCTTGGTTCACCCTCTCCTGGACTACATCCACAAAGATTTGGCTCTTCTTCTCTTTTATTCATTCTGCTGTAAAATCTGCACTACACACGTTACATCTTCAACATTATAATTAAAATGAGGGTAAGTACCCTCTAGGAGGTTAACTACATCACACCAGGATCCTCATCTTGTGACCCAACCCTCAAACACTAACATATTCCACTCTACCACAATAACCATAACAAAACTCACAACAATCAATAAGTTCTGAACCCCCAACCTAGACCTCCTAGGTCTTTATTTATACTACTCTACGCTTATAGACATACAATATTGTCAAAAACCCTAACCCTAATCATGGTTAGGCATGTATCCATGTGTGCCACATTTCTTTTCCTCTTGCATGTTGCTTTTATTCCTTTTTCTCCATGTTGTTTTTCTGCCTCCTAAGGCACGTGCTCCAAAAATAGACCTTCTCTTCCAAAATTCGGCATGCGCCCAAAGTAGGATTGTGTTGCACCAACAGGCCCCCAAAGTTGACATGTGTCTTGTCCCAAGCCACTCAAGTGTTTCGCGCTCCCTGTACAACCTTCTCCAAGCTGTGGAAATTTTCTACTAGTTCCTTCCCTTCTTCTTTCACCTGCGCAGCTCTGTCTGTTAGTTCCTTGACCATATGTGTTGTTATCTATTATTGAAACAATGTTGCGCTTTATTTATGTTCATACTCCATCCTTGTCTTATCTTCCTCAAGATCCACAATTATCTATGCTTCTTTCTCCTATAGAGGTTCCAACTGGGCCTGCCTTGCTTGCTTATTGATCTACGCAGTTTTCAATTCTGTCTGCAGGGTCTTCATCTCCTACGTTCCCTTCAAGCGTTCAATAATGCTCATGGTTTCATGTCATTGCTTCAAATCCTTCATTGCAACACTGATTTTCTCCTCTTGTTGGTCCAATACTTGGATCGTTTCATCTTACTTCAAAGTAGTTGAAATTTGCGCAGTTCTATTAAACCATTATGCAACTTCCTTGGCTTCCTTTTCCATTTCATCTATCTAGAATGTTGGTTTGTGTTCTCTATTCTCTTGGACCTTAGGAGGATTCGTTGGATTCAGTTTTTCTTTCAAATCCTCTATATGCTTCCTATATGCCTCAATTTTCCGTGCAATAATCTTTATCTTTTCATCTGCGCTCCTATCCAGTGTGTGCGGGCTATCTGGAATGCAGTTGTATATTGTTGTTAGCCCCTTATCTAGATTATTAGCACGTTCTTTTTCCTCCTCATTTTCTGAATTAAACTGGTCACAAGTGATATGTAACATCTCTATGAACCCCCTACCAACTTCCAAGTTGGTGGCATCCGCCCTAGCCCTGGATTGTACCTCCTGCATTACACTAGCTTGGAGTCTGTAAAGTGCTTTTGTGGGTATCTATGAAATGACTATCTCAAAGTAGTCTATGTCCCCCATGGGTTTTTGTGTGGTCTCCTAATTAACTATGACCATGTGTTGTGTGACCATGAATGTGTCACTGCCTTGCACTACTCTCTGAATTGTATCGTCTTTTTCTTTCTGCGTTTTGGTTTGTTGTGTCTTTTCAGGATGATGCCCTGTGGCCTGTTGTGCTGTATGAATTTGTAGTTTTTGTAGAGTATCATAGACTTCTATGAGTTTCTCCATGATCTATTCTCTATGTGATTATACGACATGGAGCACATATTTCCAACTGTCCTAGACCTTGTCCTCCACAAACTCAACATCATCCTCTGCCAGGGTGATGACTGGGCCCTCCTTAGTGTATTTCATCTTTTTGCGTGTCTCCTCCACCTGCATTGTAGTCCTTTTTTTTCTATGAGGGTTGCACCCCACTCATCATCGCATGTGCCCCCTCCTCATTGGCTTGAGATGTGTCTCCCTTCTTGGCATCCTTATTAACGTCTTCCCTACGCATTTTTGTTGTCCTCCTTGGCCTCTTTCGCACTGTGTTGTTTCTCGATGATTGAGTGTGCAATGCATCCTTCCTAGTGTTTGCAGTTTGGATACTTGTCTTTGTTGAGGGGCCTGCTTCAAATTTCCACTTGGGTTCGAATGAATTCATTTTTGTCGGCTTTGCTGTTGGTTTTTCCACTGACACCTTCTACTGCACAAGCCAATCTTTTATTATCCACTTGGGTTCGACCTCTTCCCTAGTGGCATAGTACTGCATATCCAACCATTCCTTCTTTAGATCCCTTGCAGCATGGATCCACATATGGTTCCTGAATGCCTTAAATCAGGCTACCCATTCAGGATTTTGGACCAATTCCACATGAATGCGCCACACATTGGTTGTGTGTTGTTTTATATCTTCCAAAAGCCTAGCGAACAATGTTCTATTCGCCTACTAATTTTTGGTGTCCTTGGCCTGCTAGATGGATTCATACATGACTAGGTAGCACTTCCCTTTCCTATGCAAAAAAGCCAAAAATTTTGGATCCTACCAACCTACCAAGGCTATGAAGATAATCAGCAAGGAATAATGGAACTCAATTCCATTATCCTATGCGTCTTTGTAATCAATAAAGAACTAGTTTAGGAGGTAAGGTGCCCAACTAAACATGACCCCTTTCGTGTAATGCGTGATGACTGTGATGACTTCTGTTAGAGCCTCTTATTTTCTACACTTATTCAACAACTTACAAGCCATGGGCTTACTGGCGAACCTTGTCACTTCATCGTTGATTGCTCTAAGAAAAATTCCCCTATTCCCTCTACTGGTAAAAAATTGTGCATTGACTATTTCAACGATTTCCTTCTCGCGTGCTTTGTTGTCCAAGTATTGTTTTGGTTGTGCACCCACTATAGGTAACCCTATAATTTTGGTCATCGACGCCACATCAATTTGTACTAGCCTATCCATCCAGATAATGCCTCCATGTACCCAGTATAACAATTGTTTGATGCATAGTCCAACATTTTTACCGCGCCCGAAGTTTAGGATGCTACAATCCTGTCACAGTCCTGTCAGGAGACCCGGGTGGCTATTACAGACATTGAAGGATGCTAGTGAGGCTCCTAGGAGTGAAATCAGAGAGTGAAAGCCTCCAAATAAGTTTCCAATCTATATGACACTTATGAGTAGCATCATTGATGTTGAGCCTTCCAGTTTTGAGGAAGCGGTAGATTAGAAAGTATGGAGGGATGCCATGGTAGAGGAGTACACCTCTATTATGAGGAATGATGTTTAGGACATAATGTTGATACCAGAGGGGAAGTCACTTGTTAGTTCCAATTGGCTCTATAAGATCAAGCATGTTGCATATGCTATCATCAAGAAGTTCAAGGCGAGGTTTGTGGAAAGAGGGTTCTCCGAGAAAGAGGGAGTGGACTATGAGGAAACGTTTGCTCCAGTCACCAGGTATGCTTCTATTCGATTTTTTATTTATATTTCTTTAGTTATGAGGTGGAGGATACATAAGATGGATGTGAAACTAACTTTCCTCAAAGGGATCATTGAGGAGGAATTATACATAGAGAAACATCAAGGCTTTGAGGTACATGGGAGGGAGTCTCATGTGTGTAGGCTTAATAAATCCTTGTATGGATTCAAATAGGCACCTAGGGCATGATATTCCAGGATTGACAGATACTTGCAGAGTATGGGATTTACCAAGAGTGAGATGTATCCTAACTTGTACTTCATACTTGTTGGGGTGGATCCACTCATCTTGGTTATGTACGTTGATGATTTGTTTCTCACGGGTGCAGAGGAGCTTAATGTAGGGTGCAAAGTAGATTTGGCTAGTGAGTTTGATATGAAGGACATTGGCTTGATGCATTATTTATTGGGATTAGAGGTATGGAAGGTATCGGGAAAGAAATTCCTTGGGCAAGGGAAGTACATAATTGAGATCTTGAGGAGATTTAGGATGGAGGACTGTAGACCGATGGCTACACCTATCATTACTAATCTAAATAAGGTGATCACTTCATATTCATATTTGGTAGATCTTGGGATATACAGGAAGTTGATAGGGTCCTTGATGTATTTGGTCAATACCATGCCATATATTTGTTTTTTTGTGAACACCTTGAGTCAGTTCATGGTGGAGTCGATGCAGGTGCATTGGTTATCCAAGAGGATCTCGGTGGCCACCCACCTATTTCAACTCACTCAAAACTATCTTTTGGCAATTTACAATTTTTAGCAGTTTTTCAGGTCCCAAACTTCCAAGGCCATTTTGAGGGCCTAAACTATGTTTTTTCATGGTATGGAACCTCAATGATAGCTAAAGGCTTTAATTGAACCCGAAAAATTAATCTCCTCGTCGATACCTTTCCAACAAGATATCGTGTGCCCTAAACAAAGATTGTATGCAAAAATTACGACCTCGAGAAGTTGATGTACTAACTTACCCAAACAGGGCCCACATGACTTTTGGCGCTTCATCTCCTAGGATTAGGTTTTTGTATGTATAAGGTTTTGGAATTCATTTTTATTGTAAAAAGGCCTTCAGAGCCTCATTGTGCTCATATACTTGTGAATGAGTATAGCTGTCACATCTCTTCTCAGAGATAAGCTGCCACCATTCTAGCAAGATTATTTTCAGTCTTCATTTTACAGTTTCAACATATTTCTTATTTAATAGAAGTAAAGTTTTATTGTATCTCTGTTATTATTCATTGTGTCTCTCTGTTATTATTCATTTCATTCCGCTCATAAATCCGGATCAATGGTATCTTTGTTTGCATGTCCCTGACATGGTCAGGGTATAGAGAGTTGGGTCTTGAGCTTGTTTCTCTTGAGGAAAACTGCTCTCACATGCCCAATAAACCATCCATGGCGGGTGAAATAAATATGAAGAGACAGGAGATCCTTTCAAAATGTTGCTCGAAGAGGCCCTCGAGCGACAGAAGAATGAGATAATGGACAAATTTGCAAAAATCCTTCGACAACTTCCAACAAGTGACACATCCACCTCAAGCGGAGGTGTCGCCCCCTTCAAGGTACAGATCAATTTTGGTATTCCTATATTTGAAGTTCAAATATATGCGGATGTCGTAGATAAATGGTTAAACCTTCTAGAAGGGTATTTTTCTATCCATAACTTTTCCAATAGAGAAAATATTGCATTTGCGCTCCTTAAGACCGTACCCCATGTCAAACATTGGTGGGAGAATTTATGTGATCAAAAGGAAATAGAGGGATCCACATTATTTGTAGTTGTGCCCAATTGAGGCTCCTTCAGGGATGATATTAAGGAACAATACTACCCTTTTGGAAGTTATTACGACTTGTATACAAGATGGACCACACTGGGGAAAGAAAGAGATGAAACAGTGCCAGAGTTCACCAATGTCTTCCATACCTTGTGCACCAAGATGGGTATCAAATATTTTGAGCGACATCTGGTGCTCAAGTACAACAGTGGTCTGCGTAGATACATCCAAACAAAAATGGAGTTTTTGAACATCTCATCCTTCGGCGCGGCCTATTGATATGTTGTCAAAATCAAGTAGAATATTAAACAAAAGACATGACAGTTTGGGTCTGGGAACCCCTCATAGCAGAATCAGGGAAAGGACAACCCCAACCTACAGAAAAAAGGATAGAGAAAAGATGGGAAACCTCAGGACAACTAGTTCAAGTCACAAGAAAAGAAGGAAAATGGAAATACGAAGAAAGATATCGGGAAGTGGTGCAACTTCCATAAGAGCCCCTGGCATAACACTGTTGATTGTCACTCAAAGAAATCATTGGTGGCGGAGGTGAAATCCTATGAATTAGATGTGGGTTTCGACTCTGAGTCTAAACCATAAAATGGGAGACGGATCATTGACATAGAACCCAATGCCACCACTGCTACCACCAAGATCCATCCCAATGAACCTAATGATCTAGAGGAAGTTGAGCGCCTCTTTTATTTAAAGATATGGGTGAAAGGAACTCCACTGCACTTCATCATCGATAGTGGTAGACATAAGAACCTCATCTCAGTAGAGGTCATCAAGCGGCTAGCCCTGCAGACAATGCCACACCCACATCCCTACACCATCAGATGGCTCTGCCAAGGAAGCGATCTCCACGTCATCCAACAGTGTCGCATATTGTATGACATCAAGCCATTCAAAGATGAGGTATTGTGTGATGTTGCTCCCCTTGAATTTTGTGATGTTATTTTGGAACAACCTTATTTATGGAAATGTCATGTTGTATATGAGTCCAGGCCTCACAGTGTTATTATTACTTTGAACATGAAATTGTAAAGGATGCCCGAGGTAGTCCCACCTAGTGTTATTTCCTTGATCTCTTCCAAGCAATGCAGGAAGGTCATTTCTCAGACCGAGAAGTTTGTCTTCTTTGTGATTCTCTCTCAAAGTGAGCGAAAGGTTGCAGCCACATCCATGTCCTTCACGGTCGACCTCTCCACGCAGCAGAAGAAAGTGGATAAGGTCATGGAAGAATACAAAGACATCTTATCATCACTGACTATGGTACCTCTACACTTTTAGTTCAAGCATCCCATAGATCTTACCCCTTAAGCATCGCTACCCAATGGGAAAGTCTATTGCCACTCTCTATTAGAAAATGAGGAGATCAAGTATCAGAACCAAGAACTGCTCCACACGGGGAAAATTTGACCCAACTCATCACCTTGTGGAATCACGATCATGCTAGTGCAGAAGAAAGACATGACCTAGAGACTCTGCATTGATTATCAGGCCCTAAATAAAATCACAGTTAGGAACCGGTACCCAATTCCCTGAATTGATGATCTCCTTGATCAACTCAAGGAGGCCAAATAATTCAGTAAGATTTATATGAAGTATGACTACCATCATTTCCCAATAGAGTAGACAGATGTATGGAATACTGCCTTCAAGTCAAAATAAGTTGTTTTTGAATGGTTGGTCATGCCCTTTGGTTTGAAAATTTCCACAAAAACTTTCATGAGAATAATGGACGATATCTTATGGTCTTTCAATAATTATTTTTTAGTGGTGTATCTGGATAACATCCTCATCTACAACAAGACTTGGGCGAAACACTTGCTGCATATTCAGTAGTTTATGCACACTTTGCAGCATCACAAGCTATATTCCAACTTGTAAAAATGATCCTCCGGCATGGACAGGGTCCAGTACCTAGGCTACATTGTTGATGTGCATGGTGTGCATGTGGATCCAGCCAATATCCAATTCATCTATGACTGGGTAGCCCCAACCACACTCACTAATCTTTGGAGCTTCTTATCCCTTGCCAATTTCTATTGTAGGTTCATGTTGGGATTTTCCCATATTGCATGGGCCCTCAACCCAATAACCAGGGGTGGTGGCAAGGAAAAAATTGTGTGCGGCTAGTCCCAACAACAATAGTTTGATTATCTAAGGTAGTTCTTATGATCAACCCCAGTGCTTTCATTACCTAACCTGCAATAACCCTTTGAGATCTAGACAAATTCTTCAGACTGTGTTGTGGGCGTAGTATTCACTCAACATGGCCACCATGTGGCCTATAATAGTGAGACATTATCAGATGTTGTATTTAAGTACCCCACTTATGAAAAATAAATTTAATTGATTTTGAAATCCTACCACAAGTGGAGGAATTACATTCTCGGGAAGGAAACAGACATCCAAACTAATCATAAGTTGTTGCAGTTCATGCAGACATAAGGAAAATTGCCGAATGATCGCCATCAGAAGTGGTCCACATATATGCAACAGTTCCACCTCAACATCAAGTATAAAATAAGGAGTACCAAACGAGTCGTTGATTTCCTCATCCGACCTCAAGTCATGACACTCACCACGATGTTAGACTCTTGCATCCACGAGACCTCCAGATGGACCCACCTCTATGTGACAGATCTTGACTTCTCTAACACCTATCATATGTTGGGCGCAAACACAATTGTCACTAATTTCCATCTTCAGGATAGGTTGTTATGCCATCTGGGCCATCTTTTCATTCCATCAAGTGAGCGAGTGAATATGATTTGGGAATCCCACTATAGTCGGGTGGCAGGACACTTTGATGTGGAAAAGACAGTGGCAGTGTTGCGACGACATTTCTACTGGTCGAAACTTCGACTGGATGTCAGCAAGTATACCCGGTATTACACTACCTGCGTTATTACCAAAACGGACACTAAGAAACAAGGCATGTACACTCCTATGCCTACTCCTCACGAGACCTGGGAATCCATCTCAATGGACTACATGTTAGGTATTATGTCCACCAAGCAGGGAAATGACTGTGTTTTTGTGGTTGTGGATTGTTTTTCCAAGATGGCGATTCTAGCTGCCTGTAAGAAGAGCATCACAACGGAGGCCACTGCCAAGCTCTTCTTTGAACGAGTGTGGGTACACTTTGGGATCCCACAAATCATTATCTCATATCAGGACAACCGGTTCCTCAACACATTATGGTTGAGCCTCTAGTCATTGTTGGACACCAAGCTCACCAAATTCACTACCTTCCACCCTCAGATGGATGGCCAAACTGAGGTCATCAATCGGATGATCGTGCATGTCCTATGCATGTACAATTCCAAGAACCCACACATATGGGATAAGATTCTTCCCCATCTTCAACAAAGCTACAACAGAGCCTTGCATAGCTCAATTGACCACAACCCCTTTCAGGTGGGGTTGGTATTTCAATCATTGGGTCCCATGGATGTTGCACTACCCCTTGCAACCACCCAAGAATAATCATCGCATGTTCCAACCAAAGTTGACAAAGCCACCCGATTCATTGAGAGGATCCAACACATCCTCCAACAGGTTCAGGATATTTTACATAATTCCAATGCCAAGTACAAGCAAACACCATGATCAGCACTGGGTGCAACACTAGTTCCAGGTGGGAGACAAAGTTTGGTTGCACTTGCAGAAAGAAAACCTTACAAGGCCTCATCGAAAGCTTTGTCCACTCTGTTATGGACCTTACACCATCACCAAGGCTGTGGGTGAAAATTATTTTGAGCTCAGCATTCCCCCCTTCCTTGGCTTACACCCAGTGTTCAATGTGGACCTCCTTCTACCCTACTTTCCACCATTATTGGACACCTCAGAGATAGCAGAATAATTGACACCAAAAAATCTCAGTCATGACTGCATGGAATAGGAATCCATTGATCAGATTGTGGACACACATGTCAAGGGCACTCGCCAGTAGAGGATCCATCTTTATCGGGTTGTCAAAGCAGGGCAACTCCTACACCAAGGAAAGTGGCTAACTTGAGGCCAAATTCAACAGAAATTTCTTCATCTGATGGGGGAACTCAACGCAATGGAGACCATTAATTCCTGAGGGAGGATTGATCCATGAGGGTCTCGGTAGCCACCCACCTATTCCAATGGGCTCAAAATTGTATTTTGGTAATTTACTATTTTTAGTAGTTTTTCGGGTCCCAAACTTCCAGGGCCATTTTGAGGGCCTAAACGACATTTTTCACGATCGATCACCTAAAATAGAAATAACATCTTTCATTCAGCCCCCAAAATGAATATCCTCTTCGATACCTTTCCAATGAGCTATTATGTGCCCTAAACGAAGATCGTATGCAAAAGTTACGACCCCGGGAAGTTGATGTACTAACTTACCCCAATTGGGCCCACATGACTTTTGGCACTTCATCTCCTAGGGTTAGGTTTTTGGATTTCTATGGTTTGGGCATTCATGTTTATTATAAAAATGCCTTCAGAGCCTTATTGTACTCATGTTATTTTGAATGAGCATAGTCATCATATCTCTTCTCAGAGATAAGCTGCCACCATTCTAGCAAGCTTGTTTTTAGTCTGCATTTTACAATTTTAGCATATTTATTATTTAATAGAAGTCAAGTTTTATTGTATCTTTGTTATTCATCGTTGTTTTTTTTGTTAATATTATAAATCTTTGTTTTCATTTTTTTTCCGCTCATAAATCCGGATCAATTGGATAGAAGAGAAACATGTGCTAAGGTACTTGACAGGTACAATGGAGTATGGATGGAGGTATCTCAGACGAGATGGAGTGGAGTTGCAGGGATACTCAAACTCAAATTGGGAAGGGAGTGTAGTAGATAGAAACACCACCTCGGGGTGTTGCTTCATCTTGGGATCAACAATGATATTACTCAGTTCAACATGAAGAAGACTTATGTATAACTCAGTTTAGCTAAGGTAAATTATATGGTAGCGAGTACGACTAGTTGTGAAGCCATTTGTCTTCACAAATTGCTTACAGGTTTATTTGATCAGAAGTTGGAGCCTACGGTGATATATTGTGATAATCAAAGTTGCATCAAACTCTTGGAGAATCCAGTATTCCATGACAGATCCAAGCATATTGATATCAAATACCACTTCATTTGAGATGGGATCTAGAAGAGAGCAGTGAAGCTTCAATATATTTCCACAAATGAGTAGGTTGTAGATATTCTAACCAAACCCTTGATGAAAGGGAAGTTTGTGTTCTTTATAGACAGACTTGGAGTGGTGTAGAATACCTTCCTCACTAAGAGGGGGTTTTGATGCATGGTAGCATTGAATAGGTATTTCCGCACAGGTCTATGTGTCTATACGTGTGGAAATCATTCAAATCCTCCTATCCTTGATTTTACTTTAATTAAAGGAATTGTTAAATTTAAGTGCTTTTATTTAGTAAGTTGAGTTTTATTTAAGGAAATGATTTAATTAGCATTATTGAATTAAATAATAGTCATTGATATCAAGTGAGGTGAGAAGTAATCTCAACCATCAATCACTTTGGATATTAGGGTTAATTCATCACTCAATCTTATAAAATCAAGGCTAGGGGGAAGGAGGAAGACACTTTACTTTGTCAAATTGATCAAGATAGATTGATTTGAGATAGGGAGAGTTGGATCACGAAGGACTGTGATTAAAGGAGGTCTTGGATAGGTGGAGAAGGACTTCCATCTAGAGATCTAGGCCAGAGGAAGATAGAGAAAAATTGTACAGCAGAAGGATCAATTGCCCTGGAACAGTGGAGGTATTTTAGAACAATCACATAATCAACACGAGTTTCATATTTATAGTCATGCAGTCAATGAAAGTTTCAGATTTATAGTCGCACAGCTAGCACAGGACAATGCAGATATCAACATAATAGTCATGTTGTTGTCATATAGGATCATACATCAGGTTTGGAAGTAGATCAAGCCAGTCATGTTTTTTATGTACTTTGTCTCTTTTCTATTTGGGTCATTTTCCCTGTAAGGGAGACCTTGTAATTTTTGAAGTTATCTGAATGATAATCTTAGTTGATGGGAAAAATATCTTTGTGTATTGTGTTTGAGATTTGTGGTTTCTAGTATTGTTTCCCCTAAAATTATTTGAGTTGAATATTCTAGCAGTGTATGTGTGTTTTGTGATCTGCTAACTTGATTTGCAGTAAGGAAATCACTAGATAACAAGATACCTAGGTGCCAGAGTAAGGGGATTTCAACACATTATTGCTTATGGCCACAAGCATACTATCCCATGAGTTTGGTAAAGATCACAATAAATTGATACACTTATCTTCATCAGAAATATTAATATCAACAAATATAATTGACTTACCATAGTATTGAAGGAATTCAAATGCTCTATCATCGAGTCTCCATCTTTCATCCTCGGGTTGTATAGATTCTTCTGCAGGAAACTTTTTTTTACCAGGGACTTAGACTAATACAAATCCCTAACTTATTCCATAATGCCTTGGTTGTAGCTTTGCTTGACACATTCAGTAATATTACATCTGAGAGACACAACTGAATTGTGTTATTTTCCTTCCGATCCAATTTTTTGCAGTATTCTATTGACATTCTCGTAGGTGCAATACCTAGATCCACAATGACCCATTGACCTTTGTCTACCAAAATATCTTCCATCTTGAGCTTCCACAACTCAAAACTTTTCCCATTAAATTTTTTTATTTCTATCTTTAAATTGCTCACCATTTATTTTCACCACAAGAATCAATATCATATAGCTCTCAGTGTAACAAGGTTTATCACAGTCCCAAGCCAATCCCCTATGCACAAAGGTTCCCCCCTAAAGCCAATAATTTCTCTTATACAAAATTTAACTTTTAAACATTTTACAGTAATGCAATGCATACACAGATTCTTAACACATAAAAGAAAAAAAATTGCAATCACACATATACACAAATATTTACCCTAAAAACCCAATCGGGAAAACCAACAACCTATTTTAGAGCCGCACCTATAATTCCATTATGTCTCTTCATTGTTTACAATACAATACAATACAATATATATATATATATATATATATATATATATATATATATATATATATATATATATATATATGATCCCGCAACATCCTAACAACCCATAATCCATTAAACCTGGATTAGAAGTTAACCATAGTTCCTTAATCAGAATTACATAACCATGCACCAAAAAATTGTGTGCGATAAAAATGCCAAAAAAGAAAACCCATACCGAGAAAAACCACTCAATAAAAGTCTATCGATGATTTTTCACTCCATAGGGCCCTTCCGGACCCACCACTAGGAGGTACATCCCCCCATGCAACTGCCTTACACTGTACCATTTGCAAAGAATAAAACACATACCCAACAAAACCCAAATGGCTTTGGTTTCAAATTTTTTACGATACCTTCGTCATCTAGGCTTGTGGCCTTTTCTCTTTGACTACCTTCTTCAACCATCTCAACAACATTTCACCTCACATTTAATTTACTATGTAAATCTAGAAAGAATAATCTCTTCCCTTCCTTAATGTCCTCATCACTCGTCAATCTGATGGCACTCTCACCCACCCACCAAGTTTATAGAAAAAATACTCACATCAATCGATACCTTCATTCCCATTCTCACCATCACCCAACCCAAAAATCCATTATAAAAACTTTGGTTACACATTCCATTAGAAACTCAACTCCCCAATCTCTTGAAAAAGAAAAAACCCATCTTACACAAGCCCTTGTAACTAATGGTTATTCCATCCCTCAAATCAACAAATATTTTCACTCTGGCCTCCATTCCAAATCCAAAAACTCTTCTCCTTCAACCCCTCCCCTAGCTCTCATTTCTCTACCATACATCCAGGGCACTATTGATGATATCTCAAAATATTTGGACAAAAAGAATATTAAAACTCTTTTTAAACTCTATAAAACGATTAAATAGTTATTTAGAACTGCCAAGGATAATCTAACCCTATGCTTGGCCAAGGAGTTGACAAAATTCCATGCTCCCATGGAAAATCATACATTGGCCAAACTGGGAGGTCATTCAAAGATTTTTTGAAGGAGCATATAGCGAACACTTCCCACAATTGTATTTCCAAATTAGTTATTGTTGAACACTCCCTCAATTATAAACACCTTATATTC
This sequence comes from Picea glauca, assembly GCA_000966675.3. Taxonomy (NCBI): domain Eukaryota; kingdom Viridiplantae; phylum Streptophyta; class Pinopsida; order Pinales; family Pinaceae; genus Picea; species Picea glauca. The sequence continues at coordinate 175,764 of JZKD02S1685177.1, read as the reverse complement.
TTTGATCAAACTAAAATTCTTGTAGCAATCCCCTTTTACTCCTCTTAAATCACTAGGGAAGCACTAGAAATTGAAAAACACCCTCACAATTTCAATCGTGAAGATGGATACAAACTTAGCAAATCCTAGAAACCCATCATTCATCGTTTATGTCTCTAAATATTTCATCCCCTCCTGTTTTTAGTTATTTTTTTGCCTTCCTTTCTCCTCCCCTTGATTTTCTCTTTTCCTCCAACCTAACATTTTCCTCTTTTCAAAAGTCTTAGTTCCTTCATTCCCCCCATATTTCCCCTCTTTTTTCTCTTGGTTCTTTGCACCCCTCACCCTTAATATACCCTTAATATTGTTTTAACACTTCATTATTGTATTAAAACTACACCAATGACATGCCCAAAGGTATCACACTTCACAGTTAAAGTTTTTGTGAAGTTGAGCATGGTCAAGACTAGAATGATACACATGGGCTCCTTAAGTTTCCCAAAGGTTTGTGTTGCTTCCTGAGTCTAAGAAAGGGCATGTTTTTTTCAGTAATGTCAATTAAGGTTTTGTTATTCAACCACAGTTCTTGACAAACTTGTGATAATATCATGTCAATCCTAATAATCCCCTAAGTTCTCCAGGGATTTGTGAATTAGCCATTCCACCATAACTTTAAGTTTGTTTGGGTCCACCTTAACACCCTCATGAGATACAATATGCCCCAAATATTTCACTTCTCGACCCCAAAAGAACACTTAAATACTTATCATATTATTGATGTTCCTTCGCAATACATTGTCAACATAATTTACATGTTCTTCCTAAAGTTTAGTGTAACTTAGTATATCATCAAA
>JZKD02S1685177.1:159962-170197 GCA_000966675.3 Picea glauca | reverse complement strand
CCAAATTAGTCCATTGTCGGTCGGGACTAATTTATTTATCCTTCTTATTGTCCATCGTCTTCGCTGTCAAGCTTTAGCAGCAACCAACCGGACTCATCTGGCAATCTATTCATAAATATGGGCAGTGGCCTTTTCTTTCACAGAGCTCTCTCAGATCCAGATCTCCTATCATCTCCTTCGTTTCCCTCGACTGATCAGCTCTCTGACAATTGCCGGCCATTGTCAATATATTCTTCTGGTTTTAAATCGTTTTCTCTGCTCTCTTCAACTGGGTATTTGTTTTATCCATTTGGGCTGAAAAGTGTTGGGAATTTTCAGCATCTGGGTGAGTACCCATCAGCCAAAAGTGCGTAGCAGGTGAGATATATGTAGTGCAATGACGTTCATGTGTGTGTATATGAGCGGAGGGCTGAAGACGAAGGTGAGGAATCTGACAGAGAGACCCATCGATTTGCAGATAAGAGTGGGATCCATTCTGAAGAAGGCGTACACTTTGAAGGCCGGCAGAGGAAAGACTTTGGATTGCAGAAAGATCTACATGTTATATGCTCCTTCAAGAAGTCACGGCGCTGCTGCTTTCTACTATGATGAGAGTTGCCAGCCATACGTTTGGATCCACAATCCCAGTGAGTTCAACAGGATGGTGAAACAGCAGTATATTAGCTTGGAGGATTTGAGAGACTACTCCGAAATCAAGATTTACAGAGAGGCAGGGAGAGGCAGTTTTGCTGTATACAAGAAGCCCAGGTCAGATTTGTGTTGAGGATAAACAAATGGGTTTCTGCACCTGTGCCAGTTTATTTCACTGGTTGGCATGCACTTTTTTTCTTTCTTAAATCACATTTATTTGGATATGTATTTAATATTTGGATGCTCTTCCTACATTTCTTTTGAATGTTTAGGGATAAATATTTCTCTTTTTTCTTTCTTATATTTATTTAATATTTGGATGCTCTTCCTACATTTATATTTTGAATGTTTAGGGATATATATTTCTTTTGAATGTTTTTGAATGTTTAAGGATATAATATTTAGTTTTTCCCAAATATTTATTTATGATTTCACCTTCAACTCTTTTCTATGAGATTTGAAACAATCTATGATTTCATTTTCAACTTTTTTCCATGAGATTTGAATCAATCTAATCTAGTGATCATATGAGAACTAAATCCTACACAAACTAATTGATCAACACCTTATGCTTTTTCCATGAGATTTGAATCAATCTAATCTAGTGATCATATAGGAACTAAACCCTACACAAACTAATTGATGAACACCTTATGCTTTTTCCATGAGATTTGAATCAATCTAATCTAGTGATCATATGGGAACTAAACCCTACACAAACTAATTGATCAATACCTTATGCTTTTTCCATGAGATTTGAATCAATCTAATTTACTGACCATATGAGAACTAAACCTTACACAAACTAATTGATCAACACCTTATGCTTTTTCCATGAGATTTCAATCAATCTAATCTACTGATCATATGGGAACTAAACCCTATACAAACTAATTGATCAACACCTTATGGATATATACTTATTTATGATTTATGTGGATGAGACATGTTTAGTTTTTTATATCTTGAACAAATGTTTGAACTTTTCACACAAACTAATTGATCAACACCTCATGGGTGTATACTTATTTATGATTTATGTGGTTGAGACATTTTTAATTAATTTTTTCTTTCTTGGGAAAATGTTTGAACTTTTCTAACTACTTATTAGATGTTATTTTTTTAAATCTATATGTAATAAGCTGATTATCTCTCACACTAATAGAAAAATGGTTTTATGGTCAATATTCAAATTCACATGATAAACTTAAGAGGTGTGGTAAAACCCCATCTAAATCTATTGCTTTACCCATATTTGATATTATTCTCTATTTTATTAACATGTTCAATAAATAAAAAAATCTCCATTTTATTAACCTTTTCAATAATTTTTTCTCCATTTAAATTTTTTCACTATTTTTTTATCATTATATTCTATTTAATAAACAAATTTATAAATTAAATTAAATTTCAAAATATTAAAATTACAAATCATACAAATATAACCTACTCAAACTAAATATAGAAACTTTAACCTTTAAAACATGAAAAAGTAAACCTCTAAAACATGGCACATCGCCATTGATTGATATCCTTTCATTTTAAATGAAATGTAATTGATCTATTTGGCATTTGTATCACTTCAATTTATATAAAGTGTCATAGATCCCTTTTTTTCCCATATTTGATTTGTCAAAATTATTAACATATCATTTAAATTTATAATAATATTTTTTTAATTTAATTTTTTATTTATATTAATAATTATAAATATTTAGTCCCCGAGGTGTAGGACAGTTGGTGACGGAGTGTGTTGTTAAGCCATTCAAGGGTTGGTGTGGCTCAGGCCGGGTGCAATCTCCGGGTGATTTTGACGACTTAGATGCCCCTGAGTCGCACAAATTAACAAACAAACAAAAAAATTATAATTATTTAAATAATGTATATCAATATTTTAAATTTTAATTATTATCAATATTTTAAATTTTAATTATTTTATTAATATTTATATATTTTTAATTATTATTATTATTATTATTTTAATTTATATAAAAGTATTATTAATTTAAATAAATATTTTTAATTTTTATTATTATTATTATTATTATTATTATTATTATTATTATATATTCCTTATGAAGTCCTCTATTTTATTTGATGGAGTAAATCATGACCTCGATCCTATCAATCTAAGAGAACTCTAAATTGATATGGTTATATTAAAAAATCAAATTTCGAAATTTTTCTTATGTAAAAATATTATATAGATTGGAAACATATTTCAAGCATGGGTAATGAAACTGGTACATAAAATAAATTTGATTGATTGAAATTAAATGACTACGTCTTTTATCTATATTGGTAGTGACCCTGGCTCAAAGATGTATTGAAGACCTTAGTTCGTTTTGGTAAAAAAAATGCTTCATTGAATTGAGGGTAATAGAAGAGGCATATGGGAAAGCAAGGAGATGTAGATGGTATAAGAAAGATACAAGGCCAAGTCATCATAAACCAAAGATTATGAAAAGAAAGATTAAACAAGTTTGATGTACTAGTGTTTTTGTTGTATTGTTGAGTTTATAGGGTCAAGTAAAAGATTTAGATAAAATTAGAAGGTTTTTATAATTTTGACATTAATTTGTGGGGCGTTTCTTATTTATTAGTAAGTATTAATTAGTTTATACTTTTCGAATGTTTATTAGCTTTTAATGGACTAAGTTTTTAAGTGGATAAGTTCACTTTTTTAGATGAAGCAAAGTTTCACCTCATTACACTCATTTTCATTTTTTCAAAATTTTGACCATTTCGATTGTCTTGAAATGGACCATAACCTTTGGGTCAAACTTTCATTGTTAAAGTTCTATCAATCCAGTGGAACTATGCATGCCTAGTTTGGAGAAGAATTTCCATCAAAAAAAGGAGTATAGTTTGTCCACTTATTAACTTACTCCATTTTTTACTAGCAATTTTTTCACTAATTAACTAACATCTTGGTAATAAGCTCAAAAAATAAGTAAAAATTTGTTTCTTTAATCTTGATCTCAATTGGATCCTTTCCAAACCTCTTGTAAATTTGTAATAAGCATGTAATTGCTTTTTTATTTTATTTTTTTGGCAAGTTGATAAAATGGCCAAAATTTACTTGGAGCTAGAAATGAACCATTGTGATGGTCGGCCTTCCCAGGCAACCCATTAAAAATCAAGGTTGTAGTGAAGAAGAACATCAACGGGGAGACACAAAGAGAACTTGGGAAGCTTGAAGAGTACATATGAGAGCTCGAAGAGTGCAACTTGTTTGAACATTGGAGGATGAAGGAGTGAAGGAGCTTGTCCACGATGAGAGAAGGTGTCTCTGAGCCATCGCCATTTTCATTTTTTTCAATGAGTAATGATGCATGAGATTTATGAGAATGCATAGCTCACTCTTTGTAAAGAATTTCCCAAGAAAAATAAATCTCTTTAGTTAGGGTGCATTTAATTGCTACTGTGAATCTAGTGTGTTATATTGCTTGAAAGTTTTGTTATGGTTAGTAGATGAAAAATTCATGAGCTCATTCCCACTGACCACAACACCGAAATAATTTTATTGGTCCTTTAACTATTAGTAGGTGTTGTCATTAATCACTTACACTGATTTCCAGCTATTGTAAAATATACCCACAACACCATTGCATAGCTCGATTCCTCTTCCACGGTGAATCTATTTTACATTATGTTTGTTCAATTCAAATTTTTTGTTGTTGTGGTGAATGGTAATGGATGAGTGGATAATGGTTTCAAAACTACAATATTGTAAGAATGCATAACCTCTATTTTGATTGAGGTATAATCTTCCTACAGAGAAATGTTTTACAGTCTAATAGTGAAAAGATGAGATATAGTATTTTTATTATTCTGCAATTGGTATTGGTGTTGATGAAATGAACAAGCCATAGGCCTACCATTTACGAATCATATGGTATCAAAGAAGGTTTGTCAAAGACCTTGAAGCAATTGAAATTGGAAAATCCTTGAAGAGGGAGAAGCTAGAAGAGTTGAGAGACTTCAACATGGAGATCCAATAGGAAAGTCAATATTGAAGACAGAAAGTGGATGAGATGGAGAAAGAACTTTCCAAGTGCTAGGACTCCTTCACCATCATGAGGGAAGAATTAAACAATAACATATTGCAACTCTTGCAATTGGGGGAGAAATTCACTCAACTGGATAATTGGAAAGAGGAGAGCTTCACTGAAGTGATTGTTCAACTATATCAGGATTTGACAGTGAAGGAAGAGGCCTTGAAGAAACTACAAGAAGATATACAAGATACCAAGCAATCCCCTTTCATTTCCACTGCGGAAGCTAGCACCATGGAGGAGTCAAGCATGATAAACTCACCTTCCAAAACCCTTCCTCAAGAGACCTTCAATGGCTTTGAAAAAACCTCTAGAGGCATCAATTCCAAGCTCATGAGGAAAATGGGATATGATGGCCAAGGGATAGGCAAGGAAAGCCAAGAGATTTTGATTCCCATTGTAGCTAAAAAAATTCCCAAGAATGAAGGCCTAGGATTCAGTGGACAATAATCCAACACAAGTTTAGATCAAACCACCTTTTTCAATGCAAGAGAAATTGGAAAAGAAGTCATTCCCATGGAGGAAAAGGAATCTAGAAAAGGAGTGTGTAGCGAGACACTCAAATATGATTGTAGATGCTTGGAAGAGAGAAATAAACAAATGATTTTTCATCTATATCCACTCCAAATCTTGGGGGACCAAGAAACCAATATGGCAAGCATCATCACAAACTTAAAAGGTATGACATAGCATATTTGGTTTGCTTCTACTACAATAAAATGGGTCATAAGGCTAGAAATTTTTGGTACTCTAGAAGGCCAAGTAGCCCATGTAGGAACTATTGATAGTATTGTATATTGACTATACATTGGGAGGCCAAATGTTAATCCCTTAAATAAATCCCCATGTTAATCATAAAGCCCCATGTAAATCTCAATATATTGAGTTGTTGCATTTCTATTGTTATATTAGTATTTTCAACTAAACCCTTTAATTGTAATTGTACCATTAGTCTCCTATGTATATACCAAGGATACCTAGTTTTAGGATCATCTCATCTTATACATGTTTTCTATTGTAAAAGGAGGTTACTCCCTCAAAGATATTTCATATTCATTCTTCTCTCTTTCTCAAAGCGTGGAGTTACTTCTGTGTGTGTGTGTGTCTTATTTTGGTTGTTTGGGGCATAACACTTGGTTTCTTGTAATGAAAGGTAATTTTAAGTGGGGGATTGGGTATTTCTAAGGATACAACCATACAAACAAATGTCCCACAAGCAACAAAATAAGGACAATAAATTAGCACCTAAGTATTGTGTCCCAATAAGGTGTTGCAGAGGATTGGAAGTATGGATTACAATTTGGAGTTACCTCCATATTCACATGTACATCCAGTCTTCCATGTTTCTTGGTTAAAGAATGTAATCGATGACAAATTCCTAGTTCAAACTATTTAACCAAAGATCAATGAAGATGTAACATCCCTAGTTTTAATCCTCATAAATTATAATGCAATTGTGCAAATATTAATTAGGATGGTGAGTTGATATGTCCCAGGCCGAAGAGCCTATAATGATAGATATGGTCTACGGTCGAGCTATGTATATTGTACATTTAAAGTAATTAACAAAATTAAATCTCTAGCTACCATATGAGAGAGATGGTAATGATGGGGGCTATGATTCCACAAGAGAACTGGCTAAAGGGGGTCTAAGGGGTTCCACGTGCCTATTGATAGAATCCATTGTAATATTGATGTCTATATCCTTAGAATTATCAAAGGAAGTGGTGAGTACATGTAAGAGTGGTTGGTGGGAAAAGTCATCTCATACAACCACTTGTTGGGAAATGTGAGAGTCAAACTTGCATGAGAGAAAAGGAAATTTAAGAGGGGTTTTGTGATAGATTTTACAAGCATGTTTTGGGTAGCAAGAGGGAAGCTGGGTGCTGGAAAAGAGAACCAACCATGTTGTGTTTGAGAACAACCATAAGAGGGGTAGGTTTGATGCCAAGAATTAGGATGTATGCATGTAAATGCATTTCCTATTGAGGAAATGGCTCAAGAGCCTTGAGAAGGTTGTTGTGAGCACTCTTGGAACAAATAAGAATTCCTGGAGCCCCTAGCTATGAGAGTTCCTATACAACATTTTGATGGAACCCTGGAGGGAAGTAAGATATCATGAGGGACAACATGGTAGAGAAGGGGATCTCATTCCTTGGGTTATGTAGCTTGAGGGGAAAGAGAGCTAGTGGATTGGAATTGTGGTTGGAGTAGAAACCTTGGTTTTGGGATACTATGTGTGGACAATGGATATCCAAGAGAACCAAACCTCATTTTGGAATCATAGCCCCAACTCAAGGTGTCTTGTTATTGAGAGTAATAGAACAACAAGATTATGGTTGAGAGGAACGTCCTTTGTATGTAGCCAATTGGATCTTTTATTATCAGATAAGTATTATGTTCTATTTTGATAGTTAATTCCATTGTGTATATATTTAATTTGAATGTTGTTGTGTTTTCTAAATTAGTTGCATGCATAGTTTTAAATTTGATGTTAGATGCATGAGAAATTAGGGGCATGTTTCCCTCGTTAAACTTATTTGTGTTTGGCAATTTTAATATGTTTTTTAGTAGGTTGGGTATTTTATAGTTGGTATTTTAAGGTTGACTCAAGAGGAGTCAAGGATTGTGGTCGATGCCTATTGGGCCCTTCATTTTGAAGACCGCCAAGTTTTGTGGAACAATATAGAACACCTGTAGTGGATCCAAGTGGTGGAAAGCTAAGTTCCACTACGCCAACAAGGAAAAAGATTCATGAGTCATCTAGGAAAATCAACGGAAATATTTGGAACGTTCGAGAGCATGCCAAATGGACGTGGAATCAAGAAATCGTAACAATGGAATCAAGAAGCCAATAAGCCTTGCGGAAAAGTTATAAATCATGGAGTTATGTAATGGGTTGGGGTTCTGTTCTAAGTTTTTGTTCTAGGTTTTCCATTGGTTCTTCTATTATTGTTCAAAGTTTTGGGGTTTTTGGGTTTTGTTGTTAATAAGCATTATTGAGGAGGAACTACAATTGTGTAGAGTTTGAGAGTCGAGATCGAATCCCTCATTGTCAATTCATTTGTATAAGTCTTGATAGGAAGGAATGTATTTCATGTATGATCATCTATGATAAGATAATATATTATGTGTAATTGCTAGTTGTGCTAATGTTTAAACAAGCTTCTTGATGTATGTTTTTACTAGTTTAATGTTGTGCAACACAGATTGTTCAATTTTTTTACTGGTATAATCATTTTAATGTTATGATATCATTACCTTTAATTATGGAATTGTACTGTAATGCGTTGGACTTGATGGTGTGTTTTCTTTAACTCGATTTATTACACAAAAGTCTCGGCAACACTTTGGGTGAGACATACTTCCCTTGTGGAAGGTTAAATATTCAATAGCTACTAAAATACAACGATACTTTTATTGGTACCCTTCGAGAACCCAAGTCTCCAATTTCGTGCCAAAAAAATGTTCCAAGCCACCCCTTGGAAGCTCTTCTTTCCATCAAGATTTACCCATAGGAATGGTAACAATATTTTGGTAAGTCATTGATATGCCATTATATAAGGGATTGTTATAACATCAATTGCCACCACATATGCATTGATGACTTTGTTGGCCTTTTCTTTGTCCTACCTGTAGACATCATTTCCATATACCTCTTGTGTATTCTTCAAAAAACAATTTTTGTTGACTTGTACATGCCCTAACAGTGATGCAAGGCATGTATGCGTGATTTTGTCTAAATAAAGTCATGTACATGTCATTAAATGCTCAAAAAAATAAAATTTTACGTTATTGTGCATTGATTTATGGTTTTGGTAGTTTCCTAACTCCTTTAACCCGTACACAACCATCTCCAACTGCTTGGAGATGATATAAATAGAGAATGCACCATGAGGAGAGGGTAATCATCCTTGAAGAAAAGTCATGATGGATATGTTGTAACAAATATTGAAATTTTGGCTTTCGGTCACTTAGGAGAATGAATGGATGCATTGGTAGTGGAACAACCGCATACACCGAGCATTAATCCACATGGAGAAAAAGCTCACGAGTTCGGGTTTTTTTCCTTCGTGGATTTGGCCGATGTAGATATCTTAACAACTACAACCCCGATCCCTGAATTCACTAAAGTATTAAAGGATAAGTCGGGTCAAATAAAGATTAAGAAAGATTAACGTTAATACATCTCATCGCAATTTCGCGATTCAGGATTTCTCGCATAAAGTATTATCGAAGTCCCGACACTTAAATCCATGAAAGGTTAAAGATTAATTGTTAATCGTGATTAATTAAGAGATTAAAAAAAATGGTTATCGTCTAATTAATCCCATCGCGATTTCGCGATTCGGGATTCCTTGCATGTCATAACTCTTGAGGACATGATACTCGAAACCTGAAGGCGCGAAAGAGTGCAATGTAAAATCTGAAATCTATTTAGGGGATTTGTCCATCGGGGATTTGGCTGACATGAATATTTTAATAACCACTGCTTCGTTTCCCCGAATCCCAAAAACCTGAAATCGGGACTCTAGTCATATGCAAAACGACTTAAGAAAAACACAATTTTCTCAGCCATGGAGAGGTCATTTTTTGCATTCGAATAGTCTATCGACATCTAAAAATCCTAAGCTGTCCAGTGGTGTCTTCAGAATTTCATTTTGAGTTTGTTAAGGCAGTCAAAACTCCCCCTCAAGATGAGGTTCGTTTTCAGAAATATGGCGTTTTTGCTATGTTGAGTCATCATTTTCAAATGAGGATTCTGAGCGACTAGAGTATCGTTTTGAGAAACGATTGGAAAATTTTGTGCCTAAAACATCAAAGATCATTAGCCTCTTTCAGTTTTCCTACATGTGTCACAGATTGGGATAATCAAATCCATCTCTGAGCCCTAATTTTTAGATTTCATATTTTCCTCTTTTGACACATGTTTGTTAAATGCAAATTTGGGAAAAATGAAAAGGGGTCTCAGGGAACTGAGAGAGGTTTTTGCTCAGAATAAACAGATGCACAACAGCCTCTTTTAGTTTATACACAGATGTCACTATTCGAGATATATAGATCCATAACCGCAACCCTAGTTTTTGGCAGTTTGGCCCATTTTCTATGGCAAAAAGTTTCAAGAATTGGTTGTAACTGTTGTTATCTTTTAGATTAGAAAGGATTTTGACCTCAATACATATATGAGGAATATTTGTAAAAAGAGGAAGGGAGAGGAGTAGTACTCCTGCGCTGTAGAACTTGTTTCCATGTTTAATAAAAGATTGTAGAGTATTTTCGATCTATATCAAAGATTCTTGTGATTATGTTTGCAGAGAATGTCTTATTGCTTCGTTTTCACATCATTTCACTTGGTTTTATTTCCATTTGCTTCCCGATTTGTAACCATGTTTGTAATGGAATTCATCCGTTTGTCAGATGCTCTGTTGTTGGACAGGTTATAGGTTGTTTCTTACAGAGATATGAAGGTTCATAATTCATCCTTGCTAGATGCTCTATCCCAACTATCTCTTTCCACTGATTTATGCTTGGAATTCACTCATTGCT
>JZKD02S1685177.1:149683-159912 GCA_000966675.3 Picea glauca | reverse complement strand
AGACATCATTTCCATATACCTCTTCTATATTCTTCAAAAAACAATTTTTGCTGACTTATACATGCCCTAACAGTGATGCAAGGCATGTATGCATGATTGTGTCTAAATAAAGTCATGTACATGTCATTAAATGCTCAAAAAAATAGAATTTTACATTATTGTGCATTGATTTATGGTTTTGACAGTTTCCTAACTCCTTTAACCCGTACACAACCGTCTCCAACTGCTTGGAGATGATATAAATAGAGCATGCACCATGAGGAGAGGGTAATCATCCTTGAAGAAAAGTCATGCTGGATATGTTGTAACAAATATTGAAATTTTGGCTTTCGGTCACTTAGGAGAATGAATGGAAGCATTGGCAGTGGAACGACCGCATACACCGAGCATTAAGCCACATGGAGGAAAAGCTTACGAGTCCGGGTTTTTTGTCGTCGGGGATTTGGTCGATGTAGATATCTTAACAACTACAGCCTCGATCCCCGAATTCACTAAAGTATTAAAGGATAAGTGGGGTCAAATAAAGATTAAGAAAGATTAACGTTAATACATCTCATCGCAATCTCACAATTCAAGATTTCTCGCATCAAGTATTATCGAAGTCCCGACACTTAAATCCATGAAAGGTTAAATATTAATTGTTAATCATGATTAAGTAAGAGATTAAAACAAATGATTATCATCTAATTAATCCCATCACAATTTCGCGATTTGGGATTCCTTTCATGTCATAACTCTTGAGGACATGATACCCGAAACCCAAAGGCCCGAAAGAGTGCAATGCAAAAGCCGAAATCTATTTAGGGGATTTTTCCATCGGGGATTTGGCCGACATGAAGATTTTAATAACTACTACTTCATTTCCCCGAATCTCTAAAACCCGAAATTGGGACTCCAGTCATATGCAAAACGACTTTAGAAAAACACAATTTTCTCAGCCATGGAGAGGTCGTTTTTTGCGTTCGAATAGTGGATTGACATCTACAAATCCTAAGTTGTCCAGTGGTGTCTTTAGAATTTCATTTTGATATTGGTAAGGCAGTCAAAATTCCCCCTCAATATAGGTTCTTTTTTCTACATGTGTCACAGATTGGGATAATCAAATCCATCTCCGAGCCCTAATTTTCAGATTTCATATTTTCCTCTTTGACACATGTTTGTTAAATGCAGATTTGGGGAAAATGAAAAGGGGTCTCAGGGAAATGAGAGAGGTTTTTTTCTCAGAATAAACAGATGCACAAAAGGCTCTTTCAGTTTATACAAAACTTTCGCTATTCGAGAGATACAAAGCCATAACTGCAGCCCTAGTTTTCGGCGGTTTGGCCCATTTTCTATGGCAGAAAGTTTCAAGAATTGGTTGTAATTGTTGTTATCTTTTAGATTAGAGAGGATTTCGACCTCAATACATATATGAGGCATATTTGTAAAAGGAGGAAGGGAGAGGAGTAGTACTCCTGGGCTGTAACACTTGTTTTCATGTTTAATAAAAGAGTGCATAGTATTTTCAATCTATATCAGAGATTCTTGTGATTGTATTTGCAGAGAATGTCTTATTGCTTTGTTTTCACATCATTTCACTTGGTTTTATTTCCATTTGCTTCCCAATTTGTAACCGTGTTTGTAATGGAATTCATTCGTTTGTTAGATTCTCTGTTGTTGGACAGGTTATAGGTTGTTTCTTGCAGAGATATGAAGGTTCAAAATTCATCCTTGCTAGATGCTCTGTCCCAACTATCTCTTTCTACTAATTTATGCTTGGAATTCACTCATTGCTAAGTGCTCCTTGCATTTTGATATGTTTTCTCTTTATTCTGCTGCCATACTTTTTATAAATCCTTCCCTCTATAATCAACTTCTATCTTGCCTCTTATCCATGGATTTCCATTGCCGAAACACTCTTATTACTTGCTTGATCATTTGACTCCATGCCCAATGGATTACTTTTCGGTCCAACCCATCAACCCTAAAACCCCAAAACTTTTTGTTACCCACAGATCTGCCCACTATTAAGCTTATTGAATATCCTATTGTGACATATTTTCGAGAGATCTCTCTCGGATTGGAAGGGGCAGTTTCCAATCAAAAGTGGTTCGAGGTTATCTCGGAATTTACTTGCATGCAACCCAAGTCAAGTTTGAGTGACAAAATTTATTTCATTTAAAATGTGCTAAGGATTGGCTCTATTACAGCCTAGAACAAACTCTTGTGACAACATTTTCTGGCGCCGTTGTCAGGGACGGAGGAAAGAAGTTATCTTCCCTGGGATACGACAAAAAGTTTAGATCTATTTCTTGATGGTGAACAAGGGATAGGCATTCAATTGGCTGTGATCATTCACCTGGCGACTCATTGGTTCGAAGACTCTACATGATTCACTGGCAACTCCACTGGTCTCAAAATGTTGGATTCGTTCGCCACTTGGATTGTTGCAAGGTTTGCTCCTCTAGAATTTGCAAATGTTTATGGTTTTCCAAACACTGCTCTAGAAATTAAAGTTTCGGAATATGTCCTTCCTAAATTTGGAGAATATGCGGACGACAATCCCACCCAACACTTGTTTGAATTCCACAAGCTCGTGGATGAATTAAATATACATCATGAAGATGTCCTCATGAAACTGTTTATGTTTTCGTTGGAAAGAGATGCTAGACTCTGGTATAAAACTTTACCTCATTCCAGTATTCCTTCATTGAAATATTTTCACATACTTTTTCATCAACATTGTAAAAGAATCTATTCAGCTGAAATACTTTTTGAAGATTGTTGTAATATAGAATTTATAAGACAAACAGATCAAACACATATTCTTGACGAGGAGAAAGGAATATCAGAAATTTCTCAAGTCAATGAAGATAATCAATATGAAGAAGAGTTGGCCAATAAAAAAGTAGCATATGATAGATCTTGTGATCACATTCAAGAAGAAGATATTCAGCATCATGGTCAACATGCATAAGAGAAAGAAAAAAATAGTTGCTTGATCCATAAATTGCATAGACCACCGCCTCCTTTAACAGAAGAAGAGATAGATCTGCTCCTGAACAGTCATGTTGCAGCCCCTGCTTACATAGATCTACAACATTCACAGAGTCCTGAACATGTGAGTGAAACTTCTTCTATTACTGAAAATGAAAATCTAAGTTTAAATTAGGACAGCCATGGAACTTTAGAGGAAGTTAGTAAACCAATTTATGATGATGATTTCCGGCCAGAGGATCATCTTGTAGACACTGTTTTGTTTCATGAAGAAGATAGGGTTGTCATGTTTAATAACCTTGAAGAATGTTTGTTATTCGAAGATACTTTAGACTATGATTTGGAGGAGTGTGGATATGAGATAGATAGCTTCACGATTGATATTCCTAGCATTTGTCTGACTGATGACACTCCTGAGTTATCTGATGAACTTGTTTATGATGAATATCCAGAAGAACAAGAAGAGCAGATTTATTTTTCATCACACACAAAAATTTACAACAGTCCTCCTTTGTTTGATGAATGTAGTGAAAGTGTTTCTGAAGATGATGAGCAACAAGAAAATTTGGTTCAACAGGAAATCAATCAGCAACATCATGAAAGAGATCAGCCTATGTATGATAGCTACCAATAATATCTTTGGATAGCAGGTGAAGGACATAAGGAGGGGTTACTGAAACAAATGATCTATCCTCCCTGTTTAGCAAGCATTGAGCGAAAAACCAATAAGTTTCAATGTGACATTTTTGCACCAGTGGAAGAAAAAATTAGCAGTGGACGAAGTGCGCAAAAACATTTCAGACAGCTTGCCCAATAGGAGGAAGTATGGATTAATTGTGAAAGTGGTATATCTCTTCCCTTCTATGATCCAGTAGCAGTTTATATGGAGTCAAAATGGGGGATTGAATTTTTTATTTCCAACTTCTTGAAGTTTGAATTTCAAAACTATAAGTACCTGCTCCCAGGGCATGTTTTGAAATTTGCAGTTGCTCCTGTCATCCTTTTGCTCAAAGATGGAAGTATAACTAAGTTTGTTAGTCAGATACTCGCTTGGTTGATTTGGAAGTTTTCCTATACTTGAACAAAGCAGTGATATCGATTAGAGTAGGTGATGTATATAAATAAGCTTGACTTTGAGCACTAGAGTAAAACAATGGTTTTTAGTATGTTTCCGGTTTACTTTGGAATCCAATATGGTTTTGTTTAAAGCATTATGACTCCATAACCCAATGAATGCATAAGCGGTTTTTTGTTTCGAAAAGGTGCAAGTAAAGCGACAGAGTTCAGAGATTGATAAGGATGATTTCAGGTCGCCCAATGGATGAAGGAATGTGGTCTACTGTTCTTGGTGCTTTGCATAAAAGCACCATCCCTAGATGGAGCCTCTGTTGTAACAAATATTGAAATTTTGTCTTTCGGTCACTTAGGAGAATGAATGGAAGCATTGGCATTGGAACAACCACATACAACGAGAATTAAGCCACATGGAGAAAAATCTCACGAGTCCGGGTTTTTTGCCGTCAGGGATTTCGCTGACGTAGATATCTTAACAACTACAGCCCCAATCCCCGAATTCACTAAAGTATTAAAGGATAAGCGAGGTCAAATAAAGATTAAGAAAGATTAACGTTAATACATCTCATCGCAATTTCGAGATTCTGGATTTCTTGCATCAAGTATTATCGAAGTCCCGACACTTAAATCCACGAAAGGTTAAAGATTAATTGCTAATCATGATTAATTAAGAGATTAAAACAAATGATTATCGTCTAATTAATCCCATCGTGATTTCGTGATTCGGGATTCCTTGCATGTCATAACTCTTGAGGACATGATACCCGAAAACCGAAGGCCCGAAAGAGTGCAATGTAAAAGTTGAAATCTATTTAGGGGATTTGTCCATTGGGGATTTGGCTGACATGAAGATTTTAATAACCATTGCTTTGTTTCCCCGAATCCCAAATACCCAAAATCGCGACTCCAGTCATATGCAAAACAACTTTAGAAAAACACAATTTTCTAAGCCACGGAGAGGCCATTTTTCACGTTCGAATAGTCGATCAAAATATACAAATCCTAATCTGTCCAGTGGTGTCTTCAGAATTTCATTTTGAGCTTGGTAAGGCAATCAAAATTCCCCCGCAAGATGAGGTTCATTTTCAGAAATATGGCGTTTTTACTATGTTGAGTCATCATTTTCAAATGAGGATTCTGAGCAACTAGAGTATCATTTTGAGAAACGGTTGGAGAATTGTTTTCCTAATGCATCAGAGATGATTAGCCTCTTTTAGTTTTCCTACAGGTGTCACAAATTGGGATAATCAAATCCATCTCTGAGCCCTAATTTTCAGATTTCATATTTTCCTCTTTTGACACATGTTTGTTAAATGCAGATTTGGGAAAAATGAAAAGGGGTCTCAGGGAACTGAGAGAGGTTTTTTCTCAGAATAAAAATATGCACAAAAGGATCTTTCAGTTTATACAAATCTTTCGCTATTAGAGAGATACAAAGCCATAACCGCAGCCCTAGTTTTCGATAGTTTGGCCCATTTTCTATGGTGGAAAGTTTCAAGAATTGGTTGTAACTGTTGTTATCTTTTAGATTAGAGAGGATTTCAACCTCAATACATATATGAGGCATATTTGTGAAAGGAGGAAGGGAGAGGAGTAGTACTCCTGGGCTGTAACACTTGTTTTCATGTTTAATAAAAGAGTGCATAGTATTTTCAATCTATATCAGAGATTCTTGTGATTGTGTTTGCAGAGAATGTCTTATTGCTTCGTTTTCACATCATTTAACTTGGTTTTATTTCCATTTGTTTCCCTATTTGTAACCGTGTTTGTAATGGAATTCATTCATTTGTTAGATTCTCTGTTGCTAGACAGGTTATAGGTTGTTTCTTGCAGAGATATGAAGGTTCATAATTCATCCTTGCCAGATGCTCTATCCCAACTATCTCTTTCCACTAATTTATGCTTGGAATTCACTCATTGCTAAGTGCTCCTTGCATTTTGATATGTTTTCTCTTTATTCTGCCGCCATACATTTTATAAATCCCTCCCTCTATAATCAGCTTCTATCTCGCCTCTTATCCATGGATTTCCATTGTGGAAACACTCTTATTACTTACTTGATCATTTGACTCCATGCCCAATGGATTACTTTCCGGTCCAACCCATCAACCCTAAAAACCAAAAACTTTATGTTACCCATAGATCTGCCCACTATTAATCTTATTGAATATCCTATTGTGACATATTTTTGAGAGATCCCTCTCGGGTTGGAAGGTGCAGTTTCCAATCAAAAGTGGTTCGAGGTTATCTCAGAATTTACTTGCATGCAACCCAAGTCAAGTCCAAGTGACAAAATTTATTTCATTTAAAATGTGCTAAGGCTTGGCTCTATTACATCCTAGAACCAACTCTTGCGACAACAGGGTATATCCTACTTTATATGTAATCCCTTGTATTCATGTTGTTGTCTTTGTCCTCATACATGGAAACCCTTGTTTCCAACCTTTTCCATGCATATCCTTATCTGACCAAGAAATGTCCCTAGATCTTCTTTGGGTTTGTTTATGCATTAGAGTAAGAGGTTCATCATATATTTAGTATCCCAGGTGGAGGGACCTGGAGTCCACTTGAGGAGAAGTGCCATAGTAGGTGCAGGTGACAACCACCCCTTAAATCTATTGGCAATCAATAAAGTTACTCTTTTCTTTGAAATTTTGATATTCTTTGTATATGTTCATTGTATTTGAATATCTCTTTATTTAGAATACTAGTTGCTACAATTATTATTTTTTGATCAAATGCATAGAAGTTAGTTATGAGATAATCATTGTCCTTTGTAGTCTTGCACTTGAAAGTTTTGCAAGTTAACGAAGGAGAAACTTGGAAGGAGCATGAAAACTTTCATCCTTGGGATCTTCATCAACCATAGGACACCAAGTAAGTTTTCCTTCCTTCATTATCAATAGTTAGTTATTTGATCAAGGTAGGTACATATTTTTGTTTTCTTTCTTTGGAAACGGTTTGATCATTAACCAGCCAATGATATGTTGTGGATATAACTCATATCCATAGGGATTTTTCCCATAACAGAATTGGAGACCATACTGGGGAGTCTCCTTAGTGGGTTAGTGTCTAGGTGATTTCTTTGTTTTCTTTGTTTCCGACTTTTTCTATTGCTTAGCTTAGTAGTCTTTAATTTCCCGAGTCTTTTTATGTTTTACCGGGCTTGTTGGATTTCAATTTCAATTCTTTTTGGAACATTTTAAGTCATATACACACTTTTTTGTATCAACAATCACGTATATATGTAATTTTTCTTTAAGACAGTCATGTACATTTAGATTATAGACAGTCGTGTACATCTCCAAAGAAAGATCTTTTCCAATCTTTTCTACTTTTTTGGGGTGTTGGGATTGGTGTTTGGGATCTTTTGAGGTCCCGTGACTCTGATTTGTCTATTGTTGGTTACAAAAGTTAATAAGTTAGATATTTCATAAATAAAAGAAAAAATATTTGATTTATTTATTTTCTTGCTTCAAGTGTGTGTGAGTGGTTGGGCAATTCTTTTCTATTTTCTGTTTGGGGTAGTTTTGTTTACTATCCTTACAATTTTAATAAGTTTGGGTGGTTCTCCTTACTCCTCATCTTGGTTCTTTCATGTTTTGCTTTGAAAAGAAAATTAGTTTAGTTTTTCATTTTCTCTTTTGCCTTAAAACAAGAAAACAAAACATTATAGAGAGTGTGTTTTATGCTTGTCCTTTTAGTCTTTACCTTTTTTTTCACTAAAAAGGAAAATTTATTTCTCAAGTATACTTTCTTTTCATGGAACATATTGGTTTCAAAATTTTCTTGAAATTTTTTATTTTTGCAAGTGGTAGTTACGAGTTTTAGTGAAAAGGAAAGTTTTGTTTTGTTCGTTTTCAGATAGTTGCATTGCATCAAGAAAATTGCATTAGTATTACATTGCGTCTAAATGAAAATATGCATTTCTTACATGGCTTTGAAAGAATACAGAGTTTCCATTTATTTGAAGGGTTCCTTAAATTTATTTTCATTGAAGAATAAGATTATTTGATAACAGTGTTCTTAAAAGTGGTTTATTTTTTTGTTGAGTCTCTAAACACCACTTAGTTTCACGTCCACTACCTTCTAAGTAAAAAAGACCCCCTAAAATTAACACATAACTTAAAATCAATTATAATTTTTTGTAGGGTATACAAACTAGTCTAGGTTTAGGGACTTGGACTAGGTTTGGAGAGGTAACTTTCCAAGGCCATTAAAACAAACATAGGAGTCTGAGATAGGAAGAGTTAAAAACAAATTTTCATATAAGTATATCTGATATCCTCCTCTAACATAGGAGCTAAACATGAGGTCGTGTGAATAATATTCAAGGAGATAACCCCTCTAAGGCTTGACCAAGCATTGTGGAGAGATTGTATACGGGGGTTTTACTAGTACCCATAGCTCCTTGAGAGGCGATGATTTTGGAGTTTCAGGATTCGCTACCTTTTCCATATGTTCAATCTCGACTATTGAATGTACCCTCCAGACGCTAAATATGAGTTGATATCCTTAGTTGTTTTTCTTAGGTATCTCAGAGGTGACTGCGGGGGGTTTCTCGCAATACCTGGGGCAGACATCGTATCATGCTATCAATACCCCTAGAGTGTACTCCACGAAGCGAGGGTTACTTGCACCGGGTAGGGATAGTTAGTGGAGGTTAGGGTAACTATTTCTCACTCCTTCATTCTTCGGTTCACAAGACTTAATCAACCCATGTTGTTTTTTGGAAGGGGATTTGCCTAAATTATTTGCTACTGTAGTCTCAAGACCTAATCCACCTGAGATAGGGTATTGAGGAGGTTGTTTGCGTGTGTTGTTTCCCTATGACTTTTTATAGTGGTGTGTTATTTGTGCGTAGACAACCTTATCAAGTTCATTGGTAGCTACCATGAGTCCCTGACGTAAAGTGGCTAATCAACTACTCACTACTACATATGGGCGGATTATTCCACGAAAATTTTTCACGCTTCCACTAGTTTCATATTTTTTTTAAACAGGGAGGGATTTTCGTCGCTATTGCCACAACAGTTCGTCGCAATATCGATGAAAATCTTAATTTAACCTAGTCGAGATTTTCGTCGCTATAGTGACAAACTTTCGTGGCAATAGCGACGAAAATTTTGCCTATCTCATTGGTCGATGTTAACGGCTAGTTGACTATTTTATCTATATATACGTGACTTTAAGAGACTTTGCGACACAATTGTTATAGTTGTGACACTATTCTTGGATTTTGTTTGAGTTGTTTATTTTTTCCGTCACCCACCGGTTGAACAAATCCAATTCTCAATCTACATAGCTCTGATTTTGAACTTGCAAGGTTAGTATGTTATTTTTTATTGATGTACTCATTTAACTTGTAATTTTTTTTTCAAATGTCCAAATTACATTTAGCTTATTTTTTCCTTGATAATATATTTATATAATATGTGTAGTACCATATTTCATGTCTTTGGTTTTTGGATATAGTTAGTATATTCTATGGAAAAGGGTAAGTGGATTCCATAATATTCTAGGTTTATGGATTCCACATACCCTTTTCCCTTCAATTGTAGCTATAATCTCTCTGTCTTTTCATTGATAAAGATATGGAATTGCTCTTGAAACTCAACCCTAATCAGTGAAATGATAGTAATTGATTGCTATATTCCCTGTTTTAGCAGGGAATAATAAGATACATAAAAACTAACCCTAAACTTATGTTAGGTGTATATGTCGTTATTATCTAAAGAAAACATTTGTACACATATGACCTTATTATAAAGATGTTATCTATGTCGTCATGATGTTGATGATCCTCTACACATATGATCACCTTAGTATAAAGATGTTGACCTTATTATAAAGATTTATGTCACTGTAAATAAACATATCATAATCAAAAGGAGTAGCCAAAATATAAAAAAATGACAACTTAATGTTTGGTATGGTGTAGGTAAGACAATTACTTGTTAGGACAAGGATTTGTCACAATGAACGAAAATGACAGGAAGCTTTATCGGTTAAGAGTGGCATTAGAAGGGAGGGGCGATGGAAAATGTTATTGCCCTTGCTATGATTGCAGAGGCTTCAAAAATAGAAGACTTTTAATAACAACAGCCCAAAAACATTGTAGGGAGAAGGGGCACGCCGAAGGGGGTTATGAATATCGTCCCTTGGTAAGAGGATTCAAT
>JZKD02S1685177.1:111332-124848 GCA_000966675.3 Picea glauca | reverse complement strand
CAGATCCGAGCAGAGCGCTTAGGAACAAATCAAAAGCCACTGCAGTTGTTCACGCAGTCCACGCGTCCAATTGGTCCACACGCGATATATTCATAATGAAGCATTACCTGCAGCGATATGGAATGCAGAGATAGAACACAACTCCACGCACGCTGGAAGGAGGAAAGCAAGTGATGCAAACAGACAGATCTGGTATGCATGTTCCTGTGATTGTAAAATTATTTCAGATCTCTGCTACAAATCAATTTATTTTCCTCGATCCGATCTAATAAGCCCATGGATCCGATTTAAGGGCCATGGGAGCACCCAAAAATTGTCTAAAATCAATGCCGAGAATTTGTAGTTTGTGCTTATCAAGACAAAGATAGCACTCTGACAAATGTTGCAAATTGAATCTGGGTTGTTTTTATTTTTTTTAAGTTTGACTCTGCAAGTTTGAATCTGGGTTATGTAATGCTAGACATTTAGAATCGAAAAGCAGTTCTGTGGTCAAGCTTGTAGCTATCCAAAATCCACAAGAAACGCCCAGTGTCAACCGTCAACTTCGTAGAAGCCAAGATTTCATCATCACAATGAAAATATCTTTTAGAATTCCGTGCGGCCTTGCACCAGCTTGCACTAGTACCAGATTTAGATCGCTTCCACTTTACATTCATCAATAGATGTTGGCTGGGGGGAAATCGCCTTGTATGCAATTTCATGCCAGGAAGGAGATCTCGGTTAAAAATGCATTGAATGGGTTGAGATCCATTGAAAAATCCATATAGGAATGTGAAGATAATCTGTTCGTAGCGCAATTGAGAAAATCCGTTGCCACGAGTCATGATCTCAGATAGTGTTCCAATCTCAATTCATATTATTTTGAGCAAAGGAAATTATTATGATTGTAGTGCAGTCACCAGATCTAATATGGCTTCGCTCGCACAACTGTGGTTTTTTCTATTTCATTGAGGAAGTAAAGTTTTATAGAAGTTCTCAACAACTTCAGAATCTTTTGAGCATTGTGGTGAAATGGATCTACCTGATTTCTTGGGAAATCTAACAAATCTGCAACGCATTGAAATGTGAAACTAACGGAGATTAAAGCAGCTTCTAAATACCTTCAAGAATTTAACAGGAGTTAAATATCTATATTTAAGTGGTTGCAAAACTATTTCGAGTGAAACATCAACGCCCTTGAGGATACACAATCGAATCGCATCAATGAAGGAAGCATTAAGGACGACTCTTTAAATCCTCCAAATCTACAGCTCATTAAATCCAGGGAGTTATGGCAAAGTCAAACCATAGGTAAAAGTGTTCACTCATGAAGTATGACTAGTAGTGAGCTTTTTCAAAATTTATTTTGAAATGTCTCTTTTCATTACTTTATCTTCTTTGGAGGTTTAAGAAAAATGTTGAGTTTTTTGTTTTTAAGAATTAATCATGGTGAATGATTAAAAAAGTGAGTGAAGGATTACAATAGAGAAGTGCATGTGAGTAACTTTATGAGATAAAGTTACTTTTGAATAAGTACAAAGCTTTATCAATTGATTTTGGAGAATGGATGTACAAAAATAATAAGTTTCAAATATTATTTGTAAAAAGTGTATTTTTGAGTCCTAAGAAAAGGAAAGTGGTAATTTTGTGGGGAAAATTAAAATTGATGTAATTAGTATATTGTAGTGATTTGTTTATTTCAAGGAGGAAGGATTGAAGGAATTTTGTAAGTGATAGGAAGATTTCAAAGAAGGAATGCAAGGTGAAAGCTTGATTTTGTATCAAAATTTTAATAAAAATATTTTTTGTAGTGATTGTGTTCTAGATCCGTCTGAAATTTGAATAAGGGGATCTTAGGTACACCTTGTGTAGTGTGTGTTGGTGATTTTCATGGTTATCTTCTGAGTTGATTTATGTCTAGTTTTGACATTATTACACACATAGAGTACACGACAAGTCAAGGAAATGCAAGCTCACATAATTAAAGCACATACATGCAAGCACAATCAAAGCTCTCAATTAAGAAGCAACAAAGATATCAAATTAGCAATCACATCAACAATGGATAAATCAAGCTCATAATCAAGGACTCAAAGCATCATCAAATTTGAAGATCAAATCAACTTTGAAATCGACATTTATTGTAAACTTGCAAATAGTATTTTTTTGTAAGTAATCAAGATCAACTATAATTATTTTGTAAGTGTCCAATCAAATCAAGTTGAATTTCTTTGTAATTGGGTGCATTCTCGGTTGAGCCCGACACCCAAAATTCATTGTAATTTTGAGTCGAAATTGACAAGGTTGAGTAGTTTAACTCAAATCATTGTAAACATCACAAGTTTGGATGCATTTTCAGTGGTAACCGACATCCTCAACTTCCTAGAAGAAAGAAATAAAGTTTAAGCGAGCGAGTACAAGCAAGCTAGAAGAGCAAGTGAATGAGAAGTTCAAGCGAGCATGTTCAAATGGAGCGAAATTGTGAATTATTAGAGTTACTAAACACTTTAATAAACACCACTGTAGACAACACGGTGATATTGAACAAACAAACTCTTCAATCAGCACTAACTTGTTTGTAAGTGATGCAAGTTAAAGTTAGACTTCTTCTAGCACAATCCCAACTATTGAATGATGAGTTGATAAATCTCAAAAATCAACAGCCAATGTAGTTTTCTGAACTAGTTTTTGTTCAGAACAACCCTCTCTATGATGATAATGATAATGATGATAATGATGATAATAATGATGATCAACAGTTAGTGAAGGAGAACATCAACAAGCCAACTTCATAAGAAAATTCAAATGAAGATGAATTGCAAGAAAAAGATGCCAAAGCACAGAGTGATACAATAAGTATAAGTGAAAGTAAATGTGAAGCATGTCATCAAATACAACATGATCTTTCCAATAGSATCATCAGACCTTGGGAAGAATTACACTTCAATAGAAATCGACATGGCTTAGGATATGAAAATCAAAATAGTTTTCATATTCCAAATTACTCCAAACCAATTTTGTTTGTGAGTGCTAGATTCCTTCAAGAAAATTCAACTTCACTTGTTCAAGTTCAACATCAGAATGATAAGTGCCAACATTGCAATCAAGTTGGTCAGATGAAGAATCAATGTTTTGATCTCCATCCTTGTCACAATTGTGGCAAGTCAAATCATGCATCAGATAAATGTTCTAAGAGGAACAAACCTACAAGATTGAAAATTCACTATGAGTGGATTGATCCTTCGCAATGGTCATCAACAATCAAGTGACTATATAAGTCTTACCGAAGAATTGAATCTCGAGTAAAGACCAATCTTGTATCACATAACATTTTTGTACCTCACATAAGTGGTCCCCTTATGGCGTAGCTTTCGAGCATGGCCCTCACGGGATGAGATAACATGTGGTTTTTTTCCACATGCCCACTTTTTGTTGTACTCAAATGGAACAAGTATGGTATTCTCTTGAGCCTTGAAGGGGGGAGTACAATGATGAAACTCTCATACACCTTAAGGGGGGGAGTTCAAAATTTCAATGACGATGGTTCATGAAACCACTTGTGGTCTCTCCTTTTAGCTGACAAAGGGGGGAATTGATGATGAAATTGAAGATGGTTGTTAGACAGAAAGTTTTGACAACAACAGACATCAAATATGCCAGATGTGCATGAAATTTTCCAAATGGGCAACTGCAGTCTGTAAATGACAGACTTTGGCAGAATGATGGTTCTATATTGAATCATACATTGGGATGTTGATTTTGAGAGCAATGATGTGGACATTTGGTTCACCTAGATGGTCATTTGACCTAGTAGAGGACAAATGGATCCTATTGCATTACAATTTGGCATTAATTGAGTTGTCAGGAATTTTCAGGGATGTGGCAGACTTGTAGCTGATTCACTTCTCTTTGTTCGCTCTCATCATATTGGAGTTCACATTAGTGAACAAAATTGTTGGCATTCTGGCTCACATGATTACACAGTGAGGTTTTCCAAATTTCGCAGCATCCAGATTTGGCGTTTTTTCAGGCAGTTCTTCATTGTGGCTCAGCTCAGGAGTTTCAGCATGAAGACATGGAGTTATACCAACTTATGCACATGCTTTGTTGGTATTATTGCTCAGACTTATGATTGATGGGGGGAATGTTATCCTCTTTCTCATATACAATCATTAAGTCCAAGTATACCACCTTTGTATATTTCACATACTAGGATATAGTTGTTATCCTAAGTGTGTTTCTAGATTCCTATATTATCTCCTCCTACCTTATCTCTTGATGAGGTGTTGATGTGAGAAAAATTAAGGTGGTTTCATTATTGTATTATATATTTGTATTATTAAGATAAATATAATGTTGAGAATTATGGCTTGAGGCCTTTTCCGCCAATCTTCTTGTCCTAATTTTCTTATGCTCCATTTCTTCATGGAGTCCCTAGCTGAGATATTCATGGAAAACTTAGTTCACTGGAAGCCCTAATAAAAGAATGGTACAACCTAAGGGACTGACATTAGTGAAGGGGGTACATTCCTTGGGTTGTGTAAGTTGTGGGGAAGAAAGAGCTGATGGATTGGAACTGTTGTAGGAGTAGAGCCTAGGTTTGGGTTGTTGAGTGTGGAGAGTGGATAACCAGAGGGCTAGATCTCCTTGTGGACTCATAGCCTAATCTTGAGGGTGGCCTATTATTGATATTTGGAGTAGTAGTGCCTATGGATGGGAGATTCATTGTAACATTCTCACTATAATCCTCAGTTTAATTAATGCTTATGTAGATATAATGTGTGGCTATGTCCAAAACGATGTAATATGTGAATTGTATTCTATGTTAATAATAAAATGTGATGTCAACTGTTAAGGGGACATGGATAGATATGGGGGTTCAATTAATCCACAAGAGAGGGAAGAGTCTAGATAATGATCAAGAGGGGTCCAAGGGGGAATTACCCATGTATATTAATTCAACCCATTTTTCCTAAAATTGTTATTGGTATATGAACCTTCTAAGTTTTGATTGAGGGTTCCCAAAGCCAATCAATGAATACATGTAAGAGGGTGGGTGTGAATAGTCACAACCCATAGTTATTAGGCACATGCGGGTTGAGTACAATCAGCTTGGGGAAGTTTGTGAGTCAAACAAGCAAGAAGTCTCATCACCATTTATTGATATCCAAAATTAAAAACATCACCATTTATTGATATCCAAAATTAAACATTTAAAATAATCATCATTGATGGATATCATTTCATTTTGAAGTCTCATTAAACTCTTTAACATTTCCATAACTTTAATTTATATGAAAAATGTCATTATTTTGGTATATGTATTGATAGACTTTTTTATTATTAATTGGAGACTTGATATGGAGGATATGCATATGAGTTGTCTATTGTAATTGTAGACAATTTACCGTATAAATGGGGCTGAATCAACGACATATAGATGTGAGAAAATGTAATTTTGATATTTATACCATATTATTAATATAATGAGAAATTTTTCTTCTTTAAAAAAACCTTTACTTCATTAAAATTATGAATATAACTTTTTTTTTTGTAAGTAAGAAATATATTATATTTAGTGCCTGCTAGAGTTGAAAAGAGTTGCCAAAATACAGTAAAATATTGGCTGTGAATGCTGGACTGCCCCAACAGAGGGGAAACCAGTCCAGCCAGCCCCCAAATCACAAGTCTGAGAAAGTTGTTGGTTCAGAAAACATACAAAGATCATACTATCTGCTTCTAGACTAGGGGTCTAAAGAAACTAGATGGTCAGCAAAAAGAAGTCTAAACACCTGTCTAAAATCCTAGCCACGTGGCTCGGAGGTCCTCTATCCACAGTTTCGTCTCGAAGTTGGTCAGCTGGTCATCCCGGCGTTGTTCCTTTCGCTCCACCAGCTCCTCGTTCGCAACTGGGCCGCTGCGTTCTGTTTCCTTCTGCATTTCCTCTGCCTGACGCCGCATGTGTTCCATTTCAATGTCAGGGACCTCCCCCGGAGAAGAGCCAGCTGGGTCCGAGGAGAGTTTCGACTGCATAGTTGAGAGGATATGCAGAAAGGTGGCGACATTGTCTTCTGTGGCCTGCAGCCGAAACTTGAGGTATGCCATCTCCCGCCTAAGCTCAAAGACTAAATCATACAGAATACCCAGTCGTTCTTTGAAATTCTCGCTGTCGAGATGGCCTGCAGGGTGGAGACGCGCTCGCTTGAACTCTGTAAAAGTCGATGGTGCACTCCTCCAGGTGCTCGAGGATCTGGGGAAGGACATTGTCGCCATGAAATGCATCCGAGGGTCCTGAGGAGAGCGCGGAGTCGGGGTCATCCCTCGGGGGATGGTCGCCATGGAGTGTAAAATCGTAGATTGCGGAGGTGGCGGGGTTACTGCAGAGCGGCAGCGCAAGGATTGCAGAGGTGACAGGGTGGCAGCTGGGGGCATGGTTTGAGGGAGGGAGGAAGAACAAGTCGTCGGGGAGGTCGAAGGTGAAATTGGGGGTATGCGGGGCTTCCATGGTGAGCCCTGCTTCGACTTGCCTCTTAGCCTTTCTTTCATGTGTGCAGGTGAGCAGGGCGGGACAGAATTGGACCAGTGTTGCAAATAAACGATGAAGACAGCCTTTGAGCAGGTCCGGTGTTGTTTGCGCCGAGGAGGGGGGAGCCCTTCCAAGCGCTTACCAGGTGAAATGCCAAATCCAACGATGCAAGCCATTATACAAACTATGTGGGAGCAGAGGGTGGCATAAATGCTCCTTACCTCGACCCTTATGCAGCATATAAATGCCATTAATCTTCTGGAACGGCATGGTACTGCAGCACGGGCCCATCACGTGGCTCCGTGCTGCGGCGTGTTGTGTCCGTTCCCATCAATTGCCACGGGGAAGCCACTAACACCCCATCCGGGGAATTATGAATATAACTTTAATTTATATGAAAAGTGTCATATTTTTTTCCACTTTTGCTAACACATCACTTAAGTTTGGGATAACATTTTGATTATTTATTTAATTTTAATTTTTTATTTATATTAAATTTATAATTTTAAAATAATATACAACATTTTTTTAATATTTTAAATTTTAAATTATTTTTATTAATATTTATAATTTATATAAAATTGATTTATAATTATTATTAATTAAAATGAATATTTAATCATTAGAATGTGATGTTATATATATATATATATATATATATATATATATATATATATATACACGAAAATATGTAATTTTAGTTGCATCTCCTTGTATATTTGAAACTTGTTTATGTAATTTTAAGATTTTGGAGAGTTTGAGAACAAGTATGAAACATTCACAATTGGTTGGAAACTATTTTTGGAACTTGGGATCTTTTTTAGGAGCTTTGAAGTCAAAGAAATTTGAGCTTGGGAATGTTTTAAATGGAGTTTCCAATATAGAGAGCCTAGGAACATTTTAAATGGATTTCCAGTACAAAGAACTTGTAGAAACTCCCATAATCTCACCCAAACTAGTGCATTCGTAGCATGTTTTATCAGTGTTTTGGAGTCAATTTCATGACGCCCCCCCAAAAAAACCATAAAATGATTTTAAAAGCCATAATTTCTACCTATAAAATAACAACCTCTTCATGAAGAATACACATTATTTGGCACTTGGCATCATGTTGCATTGTGAGTCGTTGTGTGACTGAGCAACATTGTGAGTCTTGTGTGAGGAGGTCTAATGTGTATTGAGTAGTCATAATTGAGTGAGGGTCGAGGAACAATGAAGAGTCACATGTGAGTGAGGTGCATTGAGGAGCATTGTGAGAAATAGTGTGAGGCATCTTGACAATATTTGGTCATCTCATCATTGTGAGTAGTAGTGTGAGAATTTGTGAGAAACTACTAGCAATTGTCATTTTCTTAGACCAACATTTTTCAGGTATGCTTCTTCACTAAACTATGTTGTGTGATTTCTTTTAGTGTTGTAATTTTTGTTGCATGGTTTCCTAAATTGTGTTGTGTGGTTTTACTGATTTAATTGTCTATGAGGTCTACTAAAGCTTAATAGTAATAGCTTATGACATGCCATGTTTGATGTGTTTTTCCAAGATTTAGTTATAGAAACAAGTGGCTAAGTTTTGTTACTTGTAACTTGTTAAATATTTGAATATACTAAAGTAGAAAAGTCTAATATACTATAGTATATACTATATAGAAATTCTAGTAGATAGTGGAGACAAAGCTATCCTAGATTGACCTCCAAATTGATTGAAATAATATTTAAATACTAAAATTCAAGGCATTTCTAAGAGGTAAAGTAGTTCAAGGATTACCTATATTTTGATTGAAATAAATACTAGAGTCTAAGCATTGCTAGGAGTGAGAATATTCCAGTATTGTCATTATATTACAATACTTAGTTCTAAGTTTAACCAAATATGTATGTGTTGTGTTCATGTACAATGAATGTAATATGAACATTGGTAAATAGTAACTTCAAACAACTTATAAATTGAAATATAATATATATTAATACACCATCTATTGTAGCCTTATAGTTGTATGTATCACTACTTGGATATGTTGTAGTCTAAAAATTTTCTTAAATTTTTTAATATATAATATTACCCTTTACAATCTGACATTACTCATGTGCAATGTAATATATAATAATTAAAAAAAAAACAAGATAACATATGCAATGTGAAGCTTACTATAAAACCCAAAAAAAAAAAAAATTTGATTATAGAAAATAGAAAGGAAAAAAATATGTTATAAAACGAAGAGGGACTCACAGTAGAGATACTATAATTACACTTTCAAATACTCAACCCTTACCTTTTCATTTGGAGTGTAGCTCCTCCTTATAATTTCTTTCTTTAGGACTTGGTATTAGATCAACTAAAGTAGGAATTAATTGGTTTAGATAATAGAGTTGGAATATCTTTTGTCACTATAGAAACCCTTGCCCTTGACTAGAGACAAAGAGAGCTAGAACTTCTATTGACTCACTTTACATCTATTACTTAATACGAAGGAATCAAAATAAGAATAATATTAGAAGAACGTCATAGGAATACTAAGAATACTAAGACTATAGCAACGATAAGAATAAGAAGGATAATAATAATGATTGTCTCCTTTACATTTTAGCTTTACGAATAAGAATAATAACTAACAGTTATAGAAAGAAATAAGACTTAGAATTAAGATTAATAAGAACAATAAACTAGCTAGAAATAAACCCACCAACAAGAAGCTAGGAACAACAACAAATATAGAGACTGACCCTTTAGATGTTGGTTCCTACATTAAAAACAAGACCAAGAAGAAGAACCAATTAGATTTCTATATATCATAGCATCAAGAGGAAGCACTAAGAATTATATATATAGCTTGTTGGCAAAGATACTTGGATTATATATCTTGGTTGGCAAAGATACTTGGATTAGAGATAGAAACAAAGACATGGAATAACAAGTTGATAAAATAAAGTACAAATCATATTATAAAAGGGAAGGAACGATGAGGATGTTGGAAATGATTGAACATTAAAAGTAATAAAAATTCTCGAATTCAATAACTGTAAAAACATAAAATTATGATAATAAAATTATCCTAAATTATATATGAATATAATTTAGAATATTAATTAGAAAGTTATAAAAAAAAGTGTTCTAAAGTTAACAATATTTTAAATTTTGATGTTCAAAATATCATTAAAGGAAAATTTTCAATTTAGAAGTGATTTTTTTGGCATAGTTTAAATGTTTTATGTTTTTTATTTTTTTCAACGACTATAATTAGAATTCAACAACATGATTGTTGGCCAAATCACAATTTCACAGTACTCAAATCATGTTTTTGAATGTATAAATCGATTCAACGCCCTCAAAACCCCTAGGGCACATGTTATATGCAATCTCAACCACTAAAAAATGCAATTCCAACTATTTTTTTTAAATTTATGGTTAGATTTTAGACAAAACTAATTGAAAAATTTGTTTGGAAAAGAGTAAAACCTAGAACATTTAAACTACATTTTGATTTCCTTATGACCTAATTCTATGACCTCCTCCTCGACTTAGGGAATAAGTCACGACCTCAATCCCTAAGAGAACTCTAAATAATTTTTGACAATTTTCATATGCAAAAATAATTAGATTGGAAACATATGCTAAACATTTGGTAATGAAACTAGTAAGTAAAATAATTTTGATTGGAATTAGATGTTAATTTTTAATTTTTTTAATCTAAAATGAGAGTGATTACTCGCTATATTGAAGAAGTGTAACTCACCTCCTGATAAACTTAGCTTTTTTGTAGTTAAAAAAAAAGCTTGAATGACTTAGGGTAATAAAAAAGGCATATGGAAGAGAAAGGAGATCTAAATGGCATAAGTGATTATTTAAGGATAATCCATTATAAACTAAAGATCATGTAAAAGTAATATTAAATGGATTTGATGTCAAATCCATATAGAGCAATCATTTTAGATGGGCCTCATTCTGCATGGTGGCCCAGGTTCGAAACCCGCTGCTATCTGGAGGAGATACCAAAAAATCTAGCCATGCTAAGGGTTGGTGTGGCCTAGGCTGGGTGCGATCCCTGGGTGATTTTGATAACTTAGATTCCCATGGGTCGTGATTTCTCAGCCACAATCTAGTCCCACAGGACACAGACACGCTAGCAAACAAAAACAAAAATATTAAATGGGTTTGATAGTGTCTCTGCTATATTATTGAGTTTATAGCATCAAGTAAAATACACAAATAAAATCTAGATGTTGGATTTTATAAGTTTAGTATTAATTTGTGAGGGTTTCCCATTTATAAGTGGGCATTAATTAGTTCATAATTTTTAAAGGTTTATTAATTTTTTATGGATTAAGTTATTAAGA
Organism: Picea glauca; assembly: GCA_000966675.3. NCBI lineage: Eukaryota > Viridiplantae > Streptophyta > Pinopsida > Pinales > Pinaceae > Picea > Picea glauca. Next base: position 114,011 of record JZKD02S1685177.1, on the reverse strand, counting down.
AGATAAATTCAATCTTTTGCAAGTTCATTTTTTTCGGATGAGGCAAAATTTTTCCTTAATACATTCATTTTTTCAAAATTCCAACCATTTGGATTGTCTTGATGTAACATCCCTAGTTTTAATTCCCACAAATTATAATGTAATTGTGTAACTATCATTGGGATGGTGAGCTGATATGCTAGGCGAAGAGATCGTATTGATTTAATTTGGTCGGGGCCAAATGGTATATTATGTGCATTAAAATAACTAATAAAAGTAATAATCATTGGTTGCTATACAAAAGAGATGAAGAACAATGGAGGGATATGATTCCACAAGGGAGAGGGGTCCAAGGGGGGAATTATGCATGGGTATTAATCCAACCCACATTCATGAAATTATTATCATTGTGTATAACCTTCTATTTGATGTTGAGTGCTCCCAAATCTAATAATTTAAAATCATGTAAGAGAGTGGGTATGAGTAGTCACATCCCATAGTTATTGAGGAGCATGGGTTGAAGTACAATCATCTTTGGAAAGAGTGAGAATCAAGCAAGCAAGGGAAAGAGAAGGAAAATCATATGGAGAATAGGGATAGTTTTTGCATGTGGATTTTGGGCAGCAAAGGAAGAGATGAGTGTTGGGAATAACACTAGCTATGTTGTGCTTAAAGACATCCTTTATTTTGATGTGTGTTATGCTAGAAATGGGGCTTGTGTGCATGTAGTGTATATTCCTATTGAGGAAATGGATCAAGAGCCTGATGAAGGTTGTTGTGAGCACTCCTGAAACAACTAAGAGTTCGTAAAGTCCCTAGTTGAGATATTCCTGGAAAACTTAGTTCATTGGAAGCCCTAATAAAAGAATGGTACAACCTGAGTGATTGAGAGTAGTGAAGGGGGTACATTCCTTGGGTTGTGCAAGTTGTGGGGAAGAGAGAGTTGGTGGATTGTAACTATTGTAGGAGTAAAGCCTAGGTTTGGGTTGTTGAGTGCAGAGAGTGGATAGCCAGAGGGCTAGATCTCCTTGTGGACTCATAGCCTAAGCTCGAGGGTGGCCTATTATTTATATTTGGAGCAGTAGTTCCTATGGATGGGAGATTCATTTTAACATCCCCACTATAATCCCCAGTTTAATTAATGCTTATGTAGATATAATGTGTGGCTATGTCCAAAACGATGTAATATGTGAATTGTATTCTATGTTAATAATAAAATGTGATGCCAACTGTTAAGGGGACATGGATAGAGATGGGGGCTCAATTAATCCATGAGAGAGGGGAGAGTCTAGATAATGATCAAGAGGGTTCCAAGGGGGAATTACCCATGTATATTAATTCAACCCATTTTTCCTAAAATTGCTATTGGTATATGAACCTTCTAACTTTTTATTGAGTGTTCCCAAAGAAAATCAATGAATACATGTAAGAGGTTGGGTGTGAATAGTCGCATCCCATAGTTATTGGGCACATGGGGGTTGAGTACAATCAGCTTGCAGAAGTTTGTGAGTCAAGCAAGCAAGCCAAAGGAGATGAAATGTGTATGGGTGGGGAGAGAAATTTTACACATTAATTTTTTGTCCATGAGGAGCAAGTAGAGAGAAAAAAAGAGAGCTTGGAGCTAGTGCGGACATGGAGGGAAAATTATAAAGCAAGTTGGAGTGTATCTGGAGATTTTTGGAGCTGAATATTAAATATCCAGATTTTCAAGACTGAAGAGTGAACTCATGTGTGAGTTTCACTGTAATAACAAGTGTTTGTTATTGGTCGCTGGTAGTTTTTCCTAGCAACAAGTTCCCTGAATTTCCCAGTTGAGAGATTATTGGTTACGTGTGCTAGAGAGGCCCTGATAAACGAATGGGACGCTCGAGGGACTGAGATCAATGAAGGCATACATTCCTTGGGTTGGGCAGGTTGAGAGGAAGAGAGCTGGTGGAAAATCAAGATAGTTGTAGGAGAATACCAGTGGGTTGTGAGAATTTTGAGTTGTGAGTGGAAAGTGAGAGACCACCCTCTTTTGTGGATTACTAGCCTCAGCTCAAGGGTGAATTGTTGTTGATATTTGGAGCAACAAGTCTATGGTTGGGTGGAATGTTCATCCCAAGCAGCTAGTTGCACATTTATTTTGAAAGATAAGTGTTTTATCTTGTTGTTGTGTTGTATTATGAGTTTAATTGTTGTGCATTAACTCCGTGTATCTAGAAATGATTTATATGTTGTTGTGTTGAGTTATTTGAGATGCATTCATGTCGTTTTAGCTTGTTGTATATGCATCAAATTAATGGTAACATTCAACAGCTAAATATGTGTGTAATTCGTAATTGTAAGCTACAGGAAATTAATTAGTTAGCAAAAACTTACGTTTTATGAGTTTTTTGCACCATAATGTCCCTCGGTTGGGCTAGGGGACACTAAATTATGGTATCGAAGTGTCTGGTTCAAACATCAGGCGTGTATGGGATCGAACTAGTGTGGATTTGACAAATTCCTTGTTGTAGTTTTTGTTTGTGTTAGCGATATTTCTGGTAAGGGGGGTTAGAATGCGAAGGAGTGGGTGAAAAACCCATTTACTATAAGCTCGGGGCGCAAATGCACTTGTGATTAAGCGATCAACAATTTTGGACGATAGAGATTCGCGCGCCCGGATCAACGGAGCACATGGGATTCCGGAGACCCCCCGCCTTTCTACCTTTAAGCAGA
>JZKD02S1685177.1:65287-102905 GCA_000966675.3 Picea glauca | reverse complement strand
ACGGAACTAGAGAAGTGTTTCATCAGTTGGCGAGGATGATCGACAATTGATGGGTCGATGGTTGGGTGTCGATGAATTAGTGAGGAGTTCCATTTGCCAATGGAAATCGTTGACGATTGATGGTCAGATCGACCAATTTATCATTGTCTGGGAAGAAGTTGTCAAGGAAATGAGCCGATCACCTATGATTGGGTCGACAGGCTAGGAAAAGTGTTGTGTGCGCCAAAGGATAAAGTCGATCGTTGATGATTGATGGAGCACAGATCAATGAATCATATGTGATCCAAAATGGATCTAGAAAGGATTAAAAATCAAAGTTCTCGAAATCCGAAGAAACCAACTCTATTGTGTGGGGCTCGTCGTTCTGATTTCGCCCATATATTGTTTTCTGAAAATAGACATGGTATGCAGAAGTTATCACGATCTGAAGTTCAAGTCAAACAGGCAAAAAAGTCAAAGTCAAAGTCAACATGCCAAAGTCAATGGATGATGTCAACAGTACATCATGTTGACCTGATCATGACACATGGCAGCACCAGAGGCTAACATGTGGCAGTCATTTTCGGAATTTTCAGGGCTAACTTGGACCCATACGGAAGTGACACGTGGCATCGTACGAAGGTGACATGTGGCACTATATGAAAGCGACATGTGGAAGTACAGATGCTGACGTGGAAGGTGATGTTAGCATGATGACATGATGTGGCAGCACCAGGAGATGACACGTGGTAGGATTTTTTGGGTGCTGATGTGGTGATGACGTGGACTAACACGTGGCAGTCTGTATGATGACGTGGAAGCCCATACAGATGACACATGGCAGGGTTGTATGATGACTTGGAAGCCCATATGGATGACATGTGGCAGTCCATACAATGACTGTGCAGTCTGATGTGGAAGTACAGAGGTTGGCATGGTAGGTGACGTCAACATGACATCATGATGACATGGCATCACCAGGAGCTGAAACGTGGCAGTCGTTTTTGGCATTTTCAAGTGTTGATGTGGTGATGATGTGGACTGTAATGATTGACATGTAGCATTCCATACGGATGACACATGGCAATCCATATGATGACTGGGAAAGATGTTATGGTAGGATGACATGGCTCGACCAATGGTGAGGTGACACATGGCCCAATGAGGAGGCGCCACACGACACCTTCTGGAAGGCCCAATCTAGAAGATTCCCCCAAATCTAGTGGTTCCACCAAATATGGAGGATATCCTCCAAATTTGGCAGAATCTTTCTAAATATGGCTAACAAGCGCTAAGTTTGGCAACTGTCGCTAAATTTGACGGAGTCTGGCTTATTTATCTGGGCACAAAAATGGAGAAAAAATAGTTTTTTTGCATGCAAATCGAGACTGTACGGACTATACGGATCTGACAGTCGCAGCATTGGGATTCGTGTCGAGGGGAGGTGTGGAGGGACTGTTCAGAAGGAGGTCGAATTTATACTCAAAAGTTGCAGAATTTCGAGGGGAGTCTGAATATGGATTATGTTTCTACATCCGAGTAGCCGAACAGAAAAGTGCCTCCAGAGCCCAAGATGTCGATCCAAGCATAGTCGACTTTATACTCAAAAGTCTCAAAATTTCCTGTTCCAGCCAATGGTGATGTTTGTTTCTATCCAGAAGTTGTAGATTTGAAAAGTGGTTCCAGGAGCTGTTATGTAAGCCTTTCTTTTATATTCTTAAAGCATTGAATATTAGTAAGAAGCCTTCCCCATTGAGACAAAGGCCCGAAGACATAGGAAAACTTGTTTCGAACTCCGTTATCAATCTTGGTATTATGGTTTGTTTTTTTTATTGCTTATGTGGATGCAACATTCTTTCGTTAAGATTCATATCTTAATTCCTAAATGGTAAATCAACTCATGCATAAACTTAACCATAGTCTTTAAAATATCATTTTCGGATCAAGTGGTATCAGAGAAGGTTGATAGTTGGTTGTTTGAGTTTGCATGATTACCAGGGAAAAGATAAGTCATGGTGAAGGAGAGCTTGTAGAAGGAGATCCTGAGATTGGATCAAGAAAGAGGACATCTCAAAGTGAGAAGATGGAATCAGAAGAAGGACTTTCTCAAAATGAAATAGAGTTTCAAAGAACTTTCTTTGCCATGTCAGAGATGGTAAAAGTGTTGTATGATGATTACTTGGAACAGAAGAGACCGGTTCAAGGGGAATCTTCAAAACAAGACAAAAATGAAGAAGGAGAGGACCCTCCTAAAACTCCTCCTTCACCTCCTTCATCTCCATCTTCTTCTTCTTCAAGTACAAGTTCAACTTCTACTGCAAGAAAACATTCTCATAAACATAAGCCCGATATGCCATTACTTAAACTTGATGTAAAATTTGTTTTTCCTATGTATGATGGCGAAGTTAATGCTGATAAACTTGATAACTAGGTTAGACAGATGAAGGTATGTTGTAATGTGAATAAAATCAAATACGAGGAAACCAAAATCAGATTGGCAGCACTTCGTCTTGAAAGCACAACTCTTATTTGGTGGCAAAGTAAGATGCAACATGGAACTCAACAAGTTGGTAAGGATTTTCCATCATGGCATGATTTTATTTTCGCACTTGGAAAACAGTTCTATCCTTTGGGGTACAAGGAAAAGGATTTAATTAAATGAAAAAGTATTAAATTAAAGAAAGGATAGTTAGTGCAGGAATACACAAATGAATTTCGTAAGATGGCTTTGATGTTAGATGTTCCATTGACTACACAATAAACTCTTATGAAGTATATAGGAGGTTTGCCTGCTTATATTTGTAATATTGTGTTTATGTTTAGACCTACTATTCTTGATGAGGTTTATGTTCAAGCAACGAATATTGAAGTAGGGAAAATTGGAGTTAGTGTATCAGGGGAATCATCCTCAAAGAAGGATGGTAAAGGAAAAGGGAATGGAAAGAAATAAAATTCAATGACAGTGAAGGAAGAGAAGCTCTCTTGCAAGAATTGCAAGAAAGAAGGGCATGATTACGAGCATTGTTGGAAATTACACCCGGAGAAAAGACCAAAGTGGTTCAAAAAGAGGAAAGGGAGGAAAAAAATTGCAACAACAACACGACCAAAAAACTTGGGGTATGATTCAAGTGATGAGTCTGAAATCACAGCAATTGGTTTGACAGGTAAAATTGGTGATGGTTATGATTCTAGAAGTAAACTATTTCATATAAGGCTCATAATGAAACATACTAAGATCGATACTTTGATAGATAGCAGATCTCAATCTAACTTAGTTTCAGAGGAAGTGGTTAAGAAATTTGGATTAAACACTAAGATGCATCACAAAGCCTATTCACTAAATTGGGTAAGCAAAGATCACAAATTTCCCATAATAAAACAATGTACCATAAAGTTTGCAATTACATCTAAGTATGTGGATGAAGTAACATGTGATGTGGTGCCACTAGAGACATGTGGAATGGTCTGAGGAAACCCTTATTTATATGATCACAAAGCAATATTCTACAGGGAAAAAAATAAATATCACTTAACTAAAGAAGGGACAAAATATGTTGTACATGCTCATCACATAAAAGCAAATCAATCTCTTCTAACAATGGAACAATTAAAGAAGGAAACCTATGCAAGAAATACACCTATAATTGTGCCAAGTAAAGTTGTTGATCTTAAGCATGAACATGAGATGGTTGTAGAATGGAATTTCAATCATACTTTGCTTCAAGATAAGTTAATGTTGTTCAAGCACATCAAACATATTGGTTCATTTGCAGTCATATTTCTGATGTTATCACTGCTAATGTTTTCTACATGGATGGTAGTGGATTACGTAAGATGTGAATGAGTTCAAATGGCTAACAATATGCCTTCAGTTATCATGGTTATTATGCAATTGATTATGATGTGACAGGTGCATAGACAGAGTTTAAAGACAAAGGACAAGTGCGGAGGCCTATCCTGCACTTGATGATTGGTTAGTATCCTTTTGGAGGACCAAAAGGTCTTAGTGGGAAGGAATGATCCAAAATGGATCTAGAAAAGCCTAAAAATAAAATTTATGGGAATCAGACAAAACCAACTCCATTGCATGGGGCTCGTCATGTCAATTATGGCCATATATTGTTTTTCGAAAATGGACACCGTATGCAAAATTTATCGTGATATGAAGTTCAGGTCAAATAGGCAAAAAGTCAAAGTCAACGGTCAAAATCAATGGATGACGTCAGCAGTACATTATGTTGACATCAACATGACACGTAGTAGCACCAGAGACTGACACATGGTAGTCATTTTAAACATTTTTATTGTTGACTTGGACTAGTACAAAAGTGACACGTGGAACCGTACGGAGGTGACACATGGAACCATATGGAGGTGACACATGGAACTGTACGGACGCAACACATGGCAGTATGGATGTTGACATGGAAAGTGATGTCAACATGATGTCATGATGATGTGGCATCACTAGGAGCTGACACGTGGTAGGATTTTTGTAATTTTGGGGTGTTGATGTGGCGATGACGTGGACTGTATGGATTGACATGTGGAAATCTGTATGATGACATGGCAGCCCATATGGATGACACATGGAAATATGTACGATGACTATGCAGGTTGATGTGGAAATATAGATGCTAAGGTGGCAGTGTGATGTGGCACTGTACGGACAATGACATCGAAATACGAATTTTGACGTGACAGGTGACTTCAGCATGACATGGAAACACCAGGAGTTGACATGTGGCAGGCATTTTTGGCATTTTCGGGTGTTGATGTGGAGATGATGTGGAATATATGAATTGACGTGTGGTAGTCCATACGATGATGTGGAAACCCGTACAGATGACACGTGGAAGTTTGTACGATGACTGGGCAGGATGACGTGGCTCGATCAATGGCGAGGTGACACGTGGACCAATGAGGAGGTGCCACGTGGCACCTTCTGGAAGGCCAAATCTGGCAGATTCCCCCAAATATAGCAGAGATCCTCCAAATATGGCAGAATCTCACTAAATCTGTCTAACTGGTGATAAGTTTGGAAACTGCCACTAAATTTGGCAGAATCTAGCTTATTTAGCAGCGAAAGAAAATCGAGAAAAAATAGTTTTTTGGCATGTAAATCAAGACCGTATGGGTTGTATAGATCTGATAGCCACAACATTGGGATTTGTGCCGAGGGGAGGTGTTGAGGGACTGTTCAGAAGCAGGTTGACTTTATACTCAAAAATTACAGAATTTTGAGGGGAGTCTGAATATGGCTTCTATTTCTGCATCCGAGTAATCGAAAAGAAAAGTGCCTCCATAGCCCAAGATGTCGATCCAAGCATAGTCGACTTTATACTCAAAAGTCTCATATTTTTTTGTTCCAACCAATGGTGATGTTTGTTTTTGTCCAGAAGTTGCAAATCTAAAAAGTGGTTTCAGGAGCTGTTATGTAAGCCTTTATTTTGTATTCTTAAAGCATTGAAGATTAATAAGAATCCTTCCCCAGTGATACAAAGGCCCGGAGACGTAGGCAAACTTGTGTCGAACTCCGTTATCAATCTTGGTGTTATGGTTTGTTATTTTTTACTTCTTATATGGCTACAACATTCTTTCATTAGGATTTTTCTCTTAATTCCTAAATGGTAAATCAACTCATGCATAAACTTAACCATAGTCTTTAAAAGATCATTTTCAGATCAATATGACACTCGATTATGAGATCAACGACTAAGCTTTAAGGGCTATTAACACAGTAAAACAACCTATTTTGTGTGAAAATTTGTGGTTTTTGAAGGTAATTAAATTGCGGGGAGATTTTGAGGCCCCTAAGGAACTCGGAGAGAGCTATCCAATGAGCTAAATTGTTCATGAAACAGAGCTCGTATGTGAAAGTTACAGTCAAATCAATAAGGGTAAAATTTTGGCACCAATTTACTTCCAGAGGTCATAAATCCTTGCTCATAAGTCATCTTGGGCACATGAGCAGTCTATGGAAATCCTTTGAACCATGGAGTCATATTTTGGATCTGGGTATGTAAAAATGTACTAGGAGTGAAAGAAGACACATGTAGCATACAGTGATAAATTGGGTAAAACAACCTAAACTTCTCCAAACCATAACTTTTAGCTCAGAGTTCGGATTTGAGAAAACAAATAGTCAATAGAAAGGTATTGAGGAGTAGAAGACATATGTCAACCCAAAAAATTTATTTGGTCAAGAAAATGTTCCAAAATTAATGAATATTTTTATGTAGCAGTAAATGAGTGGAAAATTTCAACATATGGATGTTGTAACTTTATGCTTAGAACTCAGATTGAGGCATGGGTATAGTCATTGGAAAGTTTTTTTAGAGAGGAACACATACAAGGAATCAAAATTTGAATTTATACAACTTGTGCTTCATAAAATAATGAATAAATAACCTATATTCTAATGGATAAAATGTTTTATGCTATGCATGTTCTAATAGTAATTATTACATGTACATTTCTTGCAGAATTAGAGTTACAGGAAATCAACTTTGGTTCTTATATGAGGAATGAAGTTATGGAAGATGCTCATGGATCTTACAACCATGAGGAATATATCATAGGTATGCATTTCAACATGGGTAATGTCGAGACAGAGTAAAATGGAAGAAGGGATAAGGAGCCTATCACTATGAGAATCCTGCATAGGGAAGTGTAGAGCTATAGAGATGATAATGAAAGGATTATGAAGGCTCAAGAAAAGATACTCCAGAGCTTAAATATGTTGCATAAGCAAGTCAAAAAGGACTTTGGAACCAAGAAAGAAGCTATTTCTAGGCAAGTGTGAGCATCTAAATCCCATAGAAAAAGGGATGATCATGTAAATGATAGGTAGTCAAGAAGCATGAGCAGGTGCCATTATTCTCCAAAGAAATACACGAGAAGAACTCATGCAAGTTTAGGGACAGGGATCAACCCAAGTGTTTCTCCCATTTAGAAGTAAAGGAGAAGGCCTGAAGCAGATATATGCAAGGTGACCTTGGGAATATCAAGCCACCTACTTTCAATGGTGAGAAAAAGAAAGGGGAAGAGGCCAAGGCCTGACTATTGGAAATGAAGAAATATTTCCAATTGCATGATTACCCTTCAAGGGTAGAATCTAGAATTGCAACCTACCACTTGTAAGGAAATACAACCATGTGGTGGGATCAGCTTAAGCAAGACAAGAACCTTGATAAGAAGAGGATCTCATGGAGGCAGTTCAAAGGATATTTTGAAGAAAAATATTTGTTTGAGCATTATTATGAAAGAAAGATGAAAGAGTTCTTTGAGCTCAAGTTGGGAAGCATGACAATGGATGAATATGATAAGAGGTTCTTTGAATTCTTGAAATATGTTGACTTCATAAAATATGAGAAGGTCAAAATACAAAGGTTTATAAGTGTGTTACCCTCCTTCTATAGTGACAAAATTCAATATGATAATCCAAATAACTTGGAGGAAACCATAAGGAGAGCAAGGCATATTTATGAGAAAAGCATAGCAAGGCCAGTTTTCCAAAAATCTTGGAATGGTAAGATGAAGGGTAAAATGAACCAAAGGAAAAAAAGGTTTTAAGCCACCCTTTTTCAATAGAAACACCCACGAAAATAAACAAGGTCAGCCATCCCAAAATGAGCACAAGACTGCAGATTCATTTTGGAAAAGGCCAAGGAAGAAGCATGTACAATGTTGGGGATGTGATGGAAATCATGTATATAGGGATTGCCCTCACAAAGGAAAAATAATGAGGATTGTACACAACATTCAAGAAGATGAAACAATGGAATACATGGGACGAAACATGCCAATGATTTATGTAGCATTGGACAACAAGCAAGAATAATATCAATCTCCCATGATTGAAGTGGAGGGTAAGATCGATAACCAACCCATATCAATTTTAATTGATTCCAGAGCTAGTCATAGTTACATAAATGTTAACATTGTTGAAATATTTCACTTGCAAAGGAGTAAGCATAAGAAATCTTGGTTAGTTCAGTTAACCACAAGAGCTAAGAGGAAGATCAATGATTTGGTTAAATATTGTCTGATAGACATGAATGGAATCAACACAAAGGTAGATGTAAACATCATACCATTGGGTTCATATGATTGTCTAATTAGCATGGATTGGTTGTAAAAACACCATGTTGTCCTAGACTGTTACAAAAATACAGTCACATGTCCTGATGAAGAAGGGAATCAAGAAAATATTAAAGTAAATCCAGGAGTTGTAGTTCTAGAGAAATTGCATCTATGCAGTTGAAGAAGCGTTTCAAGAAGGGATGTCATATTTTTGTAGTCCATATGGAAGAGGAATCCAAAGATAAAGTGGAAATCATTGAATACCATCCAATCTTAAGGAATTTTGAAGATGTTTTTAGGGAAATCCATGGATTTCCACAAAAGAGAGACATTGATTTCTCTATTGATTTGATTCTAGGATCTTCCATAGTGTCCAAAATGCCTTACAGAATGGGCATGTCATAATTGAAAGAGTTGCATATGCAGCGTGAAGAATTGTTAAAGAAGGGGTATATACGCCCAAGTGTTTCACCTTGGGGAGCCCAAATTCTTTTTATGAAGAAGAAAGATGGAACCTTAAGGTTGTATATTGATTTCTGACAACTGATATCAGGGATGATTTTAGGGGCTAAATTTTGTTCATGGGATAATTTTCCATGGTGTTTCCAAAAAAATGATTCGCCATTCTAAAAATAATTCACCCAAATTCTATAGGATAAAATTATTTTACCTTAAAAGTCGCCAAAATTTTATACAAACTATATAAAATCCTTAGAAATTTGAATATTTTTACAAAAATATCGTCAAACATTTATAGTTGGCATATGAAGGATTAGTAAGATTCGCCAAGGTTTCTACATTTTAAAATAAATTTCCATCCTTAAAATCATCCTGCAGTTGAATAAGGTCACCATAAAGAACAAATACCCCTTGCCAATAATTGATGATTTGTTTGATCAGCTGAAAGGTGCAAGAATATTTTCCAAGATTGAATTGAGATTAGGATATCATCAAGTGAGGGTAAAGGAAGAATACATTAGCAAGACAACATTCATGACCAGATATGAGAATTATGAATTCATGGTAGTGTCATTTGGACTATCAAATGACTCAATAGTATTTATGTGACTGATGAATGGAGTGTTCAGGGAGTACCTGGACAAGTTTGTGATTATGTTCCTAGATGATATACTCATCCACTCTAAGTCAAAACAGGAACATGAGCAACATTTAAGAATGGTTTTGTAACTTTTAATAGAGCATACACTGTATGCTAAGCTAAGTAAGTGCATCTTTTATCAAAAGAAGATTCACCACTTGGGGCATATAATTCCAGTAGAAGGGATAACAGTGGATCCTGAGAAGATAGAGGCCATTAGAGGATGGATAGTGCCAAAAAATGAGACAGAGGTCGGATCATTCATGGGTCTTTCCAGTTATTATTGAAGATTCATAAAAGGGTTCTCAAAGATTGTAAGTCCAATCACTTCTAGACAAAATAAGGGAGTGAAATTTGAATGGACTTCCAAGTGTGAAGAGATCTTTCAACAATTGAAGGAAATATTAACAAGTGCGCCAATATTGAAGATTGCAAATTCAAATGAATATTTGGTTGTGTGTATGGATGCATGCAAGGAAGGGATCGGTGGATTCCTTAGTAAAAACGATCATGTGGTATGCTATGAGTCTAGAAAATTAAAAGAGCATGAGAGGAATTATGCTACACATGACTTCGAGTTAGAAACAATTGTACATGCATAAAAAATGTGGAGACATTACCTCATGGGTAAGAAATTAGAGCTAAGGACGTACCATTGTGTTCTGAAGAATTTTTTTGGACAACCAACATTAAATGTCAAACAAACTAGATGGCTAGAATTTCTAAGTGAGCATGACTTTGAAATTAAGCATATGAAGGGAAAGGAAAATCAAGTGGTTGATGTATTCAGCAGGAGGGCTCATGAAGTGCATATTGTAGCCATCAACATGTACCTGACATATTTAAAAGATAAAATTATTGAATCTACAAATTTATATCAGTAGTATGTGAAAATAAAGGAAACATTACATCAAGATAATTTTCAACAAAGAATTAATTCTTATGATCTTAAAGAAGATTGAATTATCATGTACAAAGGAAAGTTATATGTGTCGAATTCCAATGAGCTTAAAAATTAAGTGTTGAGGGAAATGCATAATGTGTCATATGTTGGACACCCAGGATATTAGAAGACAATTGCAATTGAAAGAAGCCAATATTTTTGGATGGGAATGAAGAAATAAGTGGCTAATTACATAGCCAAATGTATAGAATGTAAAAAAGTGAAGACAAAGCATAGAAACCCAATGGGGCAGTTACAACCATTTCCCATTCCATAATGGAAGTGGGAAATTGTCACGGTTGATTTTATTGCAAAGCTTCCAAGAATAGTGAAACATCATGATTTCATCATGGTAGTGGTGAATAAATTAACTAAGGCAGCACATTTTATTCCAGTAAATACTACACAAAAGACAACGAATATTGGAGAAATCTACATGAAGGAAGTTGCTAGGCTACATGGAGTGCCTAAGGAAATAGTTTCAGATAGAGATCCAAAGTTTACTTCCAACTTTTGGAAAGGTTTGTTCAAGGACTTTGGGACAAATTTAAATCTCAGTACAACGTATCACCGAGAGTCGGATGGAAAAACAAAGGACACTAACATGATAATTGAGGACATGCTCAGAATGTATGTGATGGACCAACCATCAAAGTGGGAAGATTATATTCATTTGGTTTAATTTTCCTACAATAATGGGTATGAAGCCTCATTGAAAATGAGTCTGTTTGAAGAATTGTATTGTATAAAGTGTAACACCCTAGTTAGTTGGGATAATCCAACAGACAGAGCAATTTTTGGGCTAGATTTGTTGAAGGAAATGGAAGAGCAAATGGAAAAAATAAAGTAGAATTGAAAGGTTGCCCAGGATAGGCACAAAAGTTATGCATACAAGAATAGAGTGTTTAGATATTTCAAAGTGGGAGAACATTTGTTCTTAAAAGTGAAGGAGAAAAGAAGTTCGCTAAGATTAGGAAGTTTTTTAAAGTTGGTAGCGAGATATTGTGGACCTTTTGAAATATTAGAAAAGATAGGTCCAGTTGCATACATGTTAACATTTCCTACATCGATGAGAGTGCATAATGTATTTCATGTGTCATTAATAAAGAAATATGTGCTTGACCCTAACCATATAGTTGATTGGAATGTGATCCAGGTGGAGCACGAACGGGATTTCTAGGTGGAACCAATATGCATCCTAGACCAGAAATTAAAATTGCTTAGGAACAAGGCCACAGGGCTTGTAAAGGTTCAATGGACCTGCTATGGTATTGAATATGCTACATACTTTTATTTTTCTAAGTATTGTGATGCAATTTGACTGTGTGTGTGTGTGTGTGTGTGTGTGTGTGTGTGTGTGTGTGTGTCGGCATCGTGTACACCAAGGACAACGCACAATTGTAGGGGAGGGGGATGTAACATCCCTACTATAATCCCTAGTTTAATTAATGCTTATGTAGATATAATGTGTGGCTACGACCAAAACGATGTAATATGGGAATTGTATTCTATGTTAATAATAAAATGTGATATCAACTTCTAAGGGGACATGGACAAATATGGGGAATCAATTAATACACAAGAGAGGGGAGAGTCTAGGATAATGGTCAAGAGGGGTCCAAGGGGAAATTACCCATGTATATTAATTCAACCCATTTTCCCTAAATTTTCTATTGGTATATGAACCTTCTAATTTCTTATTGAGTGTTCCCAAAGCCAGTCATTTAATACATGTAAGAGGGTGGGTGTGAATAATCACATCCCATAGTTATTGGTCACATGGGGGTTGAGTACAATCAACTTGGGGAAGTGTTTGAGTCAAGAAAGCAAGACAAAGGAGAAGAAATTTGTATGGGTGGGGAGAGAAATTTTACACATTCAGTTTTTGTGCATGAGGAGGAAGTAGAGAGAAAAAAATAGAGCTTGGAGCTGGTGCAGCCATGGAGGGTGAATTATAGAGAAAGATGGATTGTATCTGGATCATTTTGGACCTGAAGATTGAAGAGTCAGTTTTCCAAGCTTGAAGAGTGAACTCATGTGTGAGTTGCATTGTAATAACAAGTGTTTGATGTTGGTTGTTATTAGTTTTTCCTAGCAACAAGTTCCCTGGATTTCCCAACTGACAGATTCTTAGTTACTTGTTCCATAGAGGCCCTGATAAACGAATGGGATGCTTGAGGGATTGATATCAGTGAAGGGGTACATAACTTGGGTTGGGTAGGTTGAGAGGAAGAGAGCTGGTGAAAAATCGGGATAGTTGTAGGATAATAACAAGTTGTGAGAATTATGAGCTATGAGTGGATAGTGAGAGACCACCCTATTTTGTGGATTACTAGCCTCAACTCAGGGGTGACTTGTTTTTTATATTTGGAGCAACAAGTCTATGGTTGGGTGGAACATCCATCTCAAGCAGTTGGTTGCACATCTATTTTGAAAGATAAGTGTTTTATCTTGTTGTTGTGTTGTATTTGTTGTAGTTACTTCACACACACCTAGGATTTATTTTTCCTATGGTTTTTCCTTTTTTATTTGTCATTATTCAATATCCTATATTTTATGAAGAATATTCCTCTAGGGAGAATATTCTCTTCAGTTTTCACTTTAGTTTGACTAGTTGAGTGGAGTCTAGATGCTGCATCGGTTTTGTCACCATGCAACATTGGGATCATCACCAAATAATGCGCATTGTCCTTGGGATCATAACCAGACTAGCGCATTACTCATGATTCCTTAATATCCTTCTCACTTCACTATGTTTCAGTCAGTTAACTGAAGACTAGTTGACTAGTTAACTCAACTAGGTGGTAGTTCACTCCCGCAATTGCCTAAGAAACTAGACTAGGTGGAAGTTCACTCCCATAACTATTGGTGTGTGTCCAAATCACTCTAGACCACCACTATGGTGCATTAGTTACTCATGTATCCTATATCTATTGTAAATTATTCACTCTTTGAGTGTGGAATACGATTAATGAGAATTCTTTCATTCTTTCTCTCCTTCTTCTTCTTTCTCCAATTCTCTCTACAAATGTGTGTAGTATTTTCTAGCTAGATCTATTATGTGAAGGTTCAACACATTTACATGGTATCAGAGCCGAAAAACTGCTAAGCAAAAGCTACACCAAATTATTTTTTCCAGTATTAAAGATTGAAGAACATAGAAAGATGGAATCTATGTTTTACTCATCGACAATACTTATCAGGCCTCATAAATATTTGGAATGGAAGCCAAAAATTCTGCTTCATCTCAGATGCATAGGCTTGTACCAAATAACTATGGCAACGAAATTAGATCTCGATTTCGCTGATGAGAAAAATGACTTTCTCAATAGACAAGATATGGCCATAGGAAGTTTCTGCATGTTTGTTTCTTCCGAACTTTTCCATCAAGTATATGAAGAATCACAAGAATCAACTCCAAATGAGTTATAGACCAGATTGGAGGTTCTAATTGGGAATAAAAAATATTGTAAATATTTCATGCAGGAGGTTGAACAGATAGAGCCAGAAAAGAATCCATCAGAAGATCAAGCCTCTTATTATGAAGAGTCTTCTACAAAAGTATTTGCACAAATTTGTATTCCATTAATTGAAGATGATGTCTACTCCATTTCAGATTTGTTTTCTGAAATTCATGTGGAATAAATATGGAATGCATCTCAGGAGTCATACACAGATACTTTTCCATGTGCAATGCATGCATCTTAGGAGACAAAAGTGGAGTCGCGCACATCAGACTCAATTCTGATATTTTCTGAGCACAATTTGCAGAAACAAATTGGATATTTGAATTTCTCTCGGGAAAATTTCCAATTTCAAAAAATCAATCATCTGAAACGGAGTCTAGAAAGTGAAGTTATGATCATATTAAAATCAACAAAATTTCAACATTTTTCCAGAAACGACCGCACGGTTTTCAAAGTTTCATCCAAACTTTATTTGGATATTCTTCATTACAAGAATAAAAAGTGGATATGTGTAGACATATCAATGATGCATCTACTTCATCAGATCCATGTAGACATCTACATCTTCAACAAAATCTTAAAAGAGAACAAACTTGCACAATTGTGAGGTCTTCTTGGAGTGAAGGACAAGGTTGCTTAGCAACTGTTTTTTGTTCATTCTCATTTTATTTTTTTATGCATTGTAATTTGAGGGGGGGGAGTTCCCATGAGTTTTTCCCTCTTTCCTCATTTATTTCAGTGTATCGTTTGTATTTGGGTACCTAACATGGCCTCATTGTCGGGACCCATTCTTTATTTTCACCATAGTGATGTTCAGGGGGGGTGTTGGAGTTACTTCACACACACCTAGGATTTATTTTTCCTAAGGTTTTTCCTTGTTTATTAATCATTATTCAGTCTCCTACATTTTAGGATGAATATTCTCTTCAGTTTTCACTTTAGTTTGACTAGTTGAGTTGAGTCTAGATGTTGCATTGGTTTTGTCACCATGCAACATTGGGATCATCACTAGATAATGCGCATTGTCCTTGGGATCATCACCAGACTAGCACATTACTCATGATTCCCTAATCTCCTCCTCACTTCACTATGTTTCAGTCAGTTAACTGAAGACTGGTTGACTAGTTAACTCAACTAGGTGGCAATTCACTTCCATAATTGCCTAAGAGACTAGACTAGGTGGGAGTTCACTCCCGTAACTACTGGTGTGTGTCCAGGTCACTCTAGAACACCACTATGGTGCATTAGTTACTCATGTATCCTATATCTATTGTAAATTATTCACTCTTTGAGTGTGGAATGCGAATAATGGGAATTATTTCATTCTTTCTCTCCTTCTTCGTCTTTCTCCAATTCTCTTTGGAAATGTGTGTAGTATTTTGTAGTTAGATCTATTATGTGCAGGTTCAACACATTTACAGTATTATGAGTTTATTTGTTGTGAATTAGATCTGTGTATTTGGAAATTATTTATATGTTGTTGTGTTGAGTTATTTGATATGCATTCATGTTGTTTTAGATTGTTGTAGATGCATCAAATTAATGGTAACGTTTTAAAGTTAAATATGTGTGTAACTCATAGCTGTAAGTTACAGGAAATTAATTAGTTAGCAGAGAAAATTGTTTTATAAGTATTTCAAATTGTGATGTCCCTCGTTTGGGATGGGGGACGTTACATTCATCCTTCATATGCAACCAATTAGATTACATTTATAAAAAACTAAGTGTTTCTATTGTGTTATTTATGATTATTTAGTTGTGTAAATGATGTGTGAATGTTGTGTTATGTCTTGTTTGGTTTGCATGCATTCATGAATTTATAATTTTTGTAGATGCATGGATAAATTGGTGTGTTATTGATGTATTTATTATGGGCCTACTACACCTTGGTTTTTTGTTATATGTATGGGGCGTTTTTAATTCAATTTTAGCAGGTTAAGTCATTTTTTGCAGTGAGGGGACTCAACATGGGTGTTGGGTACGTTACAAAGTGGTATCAGAGATTCTAGTTCAAATGTCGGGCTTGTATGGGCTAGGTCCAATGCGAATTGGGAAAATTCAGTACTGCAAATTTCGGTCTGAGAGAATTTGGGGGGAAAGGTGAAAAATCAAAGAGAACTCCTAAAATTTGTGGGAAACATTCGAGTGAAATTGCCTCAGAACTGTCTCATAGATGATATGGGGTGTTGTTCCTGAGTTTTTACTTAAGGCTCAAAACACAATGTCAAGCATCAGGAAATAAGGAAAGTTTAAAAATTTTCTTTTTCTATCTTAGTTATGTGAGAAAAAATCCTTAAAATGAATTAATAGTATAACAACTCAGAGGTCGTTTTTCATGTCTGATTTAAATTTGAAAATATAGGATGTAATGAGAGAAAAACATAAAGTTGTTAGACAAAGAAAGGCATCAAATACAGAAGAATCTTACTTTGTTATAGAATAAGAAAATGGATAATGTAAACTTTAATGAAGCATAAAATATAGTAATCTAATTAACTCACAGGTCTTGTATTTGCTAATAGCCAATACAGGGGAAAATCTATTTGTTATCATATAACTGAATGAAGTATAACCACAATAGATGTTTTACTAAATTGTGATTATGAATTCATCAAAGAAGTATATAAAGGATGTTGGAATGTGAAAATATAGAAGAACACATAACTCAAACTAGACGAAATGTGGAATCTCTGGTCTGCACTTGTATTAATCCTCAATGAGGAGATTTTTCTCAATTACAACCAGAAAGAAGCAGCCCTTGCTCATTCTTTCAAATATGTATTTATACAAAAGTTATCAACCTCAAACAATTGGAATTCCTCTATCTTCAGAATAATTAAAATTACAAAATATGGAAACTAAAACGCTTCATTTGCAATCTTCTTGATATTCTCGTTATGTTGGCATGAATGTTTTCATTACCTGTCTTCTATCTCCAAAATAGATAATGTACATAGATTGTATTCATTTTTTTCCAGAGGTACTACCTTTTCCCTGCTCAATACATTTGATTCACCTGCTCACAAATTCGGCTACCAACCCGAAAAAACCCTATTAAGTTATTAGCCTAAAAAATGTATAATTGCTTTTCCAACTGAGGCAATCTCTCTTATATTTGTCTATCCTCTGAAATAATAGACTGCAGTTGTAGAATAGGATTCACTAGCCATATTGACTTTTATTGACTATTCTAGTCCTTTATTGACTTCTTCCAGTCAATAGTTCCAGTCCTTTATTGACTTCTTCTCTGACATTTTTTTATGCATTCCTTATTTGATTTTGCAACTAACTTATCATTTGATTTCTCTACTTCAGTCTTTATTTTAGGTTATCAATTGAGAATAGGTTAGCTGTTGCAAAATATACCAAAAAGTCAGCTACCTCTATAGCAAAATCTTCATCTTCCAAACTCTGTCCATCCAACAATACTCTATGTTTGTTTACCGTTGCACCCTCTTTCTAGTGCATTTATTTCTTCACCACGGCTTTCCTTTTCTTACTGAAAAAGAAAGAAAAGGGAGGTATATCTTCAATAGAGATGGACGTGATATCTCCTATGAGTATTACCCTTGTATTGGGGTTTCCTGTAGTGGCATGTAATGGCATGATACTCTGAATGGGGTTGCCGATTTCTGTGGATAACTGTCTTCCAGTTTAATCTGTAGTTGATTTATCTGGTGAAGACAATGGCCTATATTCTCCTTGTTTTGTTAATGTCTCTGGTTGATCTTTGGACTGGTCATCAGATACCTCTATCACTGGGATATCCTTTTTCTAAGTCGAGATCTCATACTTTTCTAAGTTTTTTGGGGCTTCTTGTTTGCTAGAGCTTTCAACTTCTGGATTCTGGGTCTTTGTTTTTTGTGTAGCAGGAGACATTGGGTTTTCCCCTTGTAATACTTTTGAAAGACTACTCCTTCGATGTTTTTGGAAGTTGTAAAAATCAACCATTTTATTAGGTAATAAGGCTCAAACTCGGCTCAGAACTTCTTGGTAAGATCTCAACCCTCATAACACTTCGTCTTGAGGGGATTCTTCATGTTCATACTTTTTGATATTGCAACTGGCCATATGGTTACCCACAACCTTCTACGGGTTGTGCTTCTTAAATTCAATATTAACTAGCTTTATTTCTTCTAATGTCGCAGCTTCCACTCTGGAGTGGCCGAAATCCAATAAAGAAAATACACCAATATGTAAAGGAAAAGATGGCCATACCTTTTTCTGCACGACTTTGAGTTCTTTGCTAATCCCATCGAGTATATTTTTTCGTGCGACCTTGTGGCACACTAGTCGGTCTGGTAAAAATTGTGGTAAAGCGTATAGGGGAATTGAACAACCGAACACTCTGATGTAAGAGAAGTTCTCCTCGATATACTAGTCTGCCACTTTATGCAGGTTAGCCACAATTGTATCTAAAATTTTAGGAGGTGGGTGACCAAAAATAGCAATGTGCATTGGCACCGCTACCTAATTACAGATTTAATAAAAGAAATATTTTGCCTTGTCTTCCCAGAGTTTTGAATGATAAATATGAATTGGTTATGCGCTATCCAGAGTCCAGCTCTAGCCCATTAGCAGGAATGGTGTCATGAAACAGATGGCGTCCATAATATAAGCTGACATAAAAAATGAAGTTGATTTCCCCTTGGATTTCTTTGCCTGGTAATCTGTAATTTCACTAGTCAAATTGTCCGACAATATCTTGTCCTAGTCGAAAGAATAATTTTCTATCATTGTGTGTATAATGGGCACCCATGGTAGAAAGAAATGGGTTGTGTTCTCTTTTCCATAAAGTTTGCACATCATCATGGCTATATACATGAAATGTGGTTGCAATGATGAGATTGAGTATATTTCATGAGAATCAGCTCTGAACTTTTCGGGGCGTGAGCACTAGTCCTTGATCAAATCCGAAATATTTTTCCCATATTGATCACACTCCTTCTTGTTGAAATTCTTTAGAAAACTGGTATTGTAAGTGAAGTTTGATGTTGGATACAGCTTATACATCACTTGTATATGTTCTGGCCGAAATGACCCAACAACCACCTTCTGAGAATTGAAAATAGGTATAGTTGGGACATCCATAGGATCTAGTGACCAGTTAATCATGTCATTGTAGGGTAAAAGAATCGGCCTTGTTGCTACCTTATGCATATTTTCCTGAGCAATAGTCTTGTATTTGATAGATAAGTCTTCCTTTTTGTTGTCGCTTGAATCATCAGGGAAGTTTACCAGCTTGTACGGTAGGATGTTGAATACGTTTGTACAAGTTTTAACTGTGTTTATACTTCTGGGTGAGGTATCAGAGATAACCTCTGAACTCTGGCCTGAACCCTCACTAGTCGCTTTAGCTGCTTTTCGTGGTGGCATGGTAGCAGTCCTAAAAAACAAACATACTATTTGTCACAGAAAATGCACAAGGCTGAGTATCTCATTAAGAAAGCTCTGTGAAAACGAGAATGTAATTCAGAAAATGAAAAATTTTCTTTTCCTTAAGCGTATCAATCTGCATAGAACCTTTCTGACAATGCATTTAATTCCTTTATTCAAAATATTTGGGCAATAAAGAGGGATCTTATTTGAAATCATTTCCCTAAATCAGCTATTAATGTCATTAATGGTCGATATTTCGTGATCTGGGAAAAGCGTAGAGATCATTTGAATTTACCCGCATTTCAAACCAACATAAATTTTACAGGAGATAAGAATGTTTAAGGTGTTAATAAATCAAGCTTTATCTTGTTAATTAATCATGCTTAATCCTTAATCCATTTTGAGGTTTGGAGTCTGAGGCGATCTTATTTCCTTTCAAGTTATGATCCCCGAATCGCGAGATCGCGAGTTGATCAATTAATATTAATCAAGTTTAACATTTTAATCAATCATGATTAGTTAAGGTTTTCGAGACTTCAGGTATCAGGATTTCAAGTTGTCGTTCAAGATAGGATTCTCGAAATGCGAAACTACGATATTATTTAATTATCGTTAATCATTATTAATTGTTTAATTAACCTGGTTTAATTTTAAGCTAGTTTTGCAATTTCGTATATCAGGACTTTGGTGATCGCTCAAGGCAGGATCCTCAAATCGCAAAGTCGCAATGTGATTAGTTAGTACTAATCGGTTTTACCGCCTTAATTAACATGGCTTAAAACTTATCGAAGTTTCGTGATTTTTCATGTCAGGACATTGAGACTCTTTATATGTTGGACTGTTAGGTCTGTGAAACCCCAAAACTTGATATTTTGAAGACAGTTTTTAACGATTTGACCCTTTAACTAGTGGGCAGCTCCATAAATTTCAAGAACTTAGGATCATTGTATCAAACAGCAGACCTCATCAATGGTGATATCCAAGTGTGTGTTTGTCTTTATTTAACGAGAATTAAACCTATTTAAGTATAAAGATTAGAAAAAATAATGTTTCAACATAGGCTCCATCTAGGGATCTCGTCTCCCTGTGGGACTAGAAGAACAATAGACCTAGTGCCTTTATTGTGTAAATGGAGTCATTATTGCATTTCGGTGAAACACATTCCGAAAGAGGTCACACAAAAGGACTTAGGATTTCATCCTTATCTCTGAAAACCTTCAAAACTTAATCTTTCATTGATCTCGAGTTTAGGCTTATTAGTAGCTTCCTTTTATTAAAACTGACTTCAAATTTGCTTAAGATAATCAAAACAACCTTAATCATTCTACCAAGCTTTGTTCGATTTTGTCTTCATCAAGGTAAATTAATTTCAATTTTTTTAATCAAGGATTCCCATGTTAGTTTAGGATGTAGATCTAGTCGAAAAAGAACTAGTTAACAGAGAACATTATAATTCATGTATAATAGCCTTGCAAATATCGTAGACATTGCTTCACTGCCAGCGAGCCTGTTCAGTACCCCAGTGAAGTTATCTAATTTCCCACATTGAATTTCCTTTGACCACTTCAATTAGTAATTTTTCATTTAAATGCTGAGATGAGGGAAAATCATTTAATGAATTTCCTTTCATCATCTCTATTGGACCAGATGGGGGCAATCATTTTATGAATTTCCTTTCACCATCTATCTTATATTTTTAAAACATGAAGTGGGGGAAATCAATTTGTATATAATATACCAAGGATGATATCTATTTATAATTTGACAATATAGGTCTGTTAATTCACTTTGATTACTCTGGACTAATCCTCCTTTGACCTTCAAAACACCTTCGCCTACAAGGAAATTCTCATGGGGAGTTTTTATTTTCCAGGGACTTTTCTTGAGTGAAACAAATCAATTTAAACTTGTTAGAAGGGCTAATATAGTTAGGATTAGCCTAGACATACTTTTTGGTTCAGTTGAAGTTAGAGGAATTATAAGAATTTTTTACCTATTCTCATTTTGAAAATTCATTTATGAGTTTTCAAAGTTAAGGTGAGACCCTTTTTCCTCTATGAAGACCATGGGATGATATCAAGAATCACATGAAAATACAACCTTGAAAATGAGCGGGGGAAAATATTGAAGGTTTCAAATGTTATGTTATAAGTATGGTTACTCCCGTGCAAATTTTATACTTGATTCTTGAGACTTTTTCTTTAAGGGCTTCTTATTGCTTACTTTTTATTTCAAGTTTTATTTGGATTTTTATTTTATCCAAAGGAAATTATTGACAACTTAAAGAATAATTTCCATTCCCCTCGTTATAGATTAGGTGATAATATTTCTACATATGAGACCTCTGTCATACTAAATGATATTTCTTTGGAAATGTAAACAGGGCAGAAGCTCATACCTTAGATTCACTCTTATTTTTCACCCAAGTAAATTATTTATTTGTCACCTGTTTTGAGCGAGAGCCAATGTTCTGATACATGAAGGTCGGTTTCTAATGTCTCTGATCTCTCGGCTATCAGAAAGTATCCTGCATGACAGTGATATGAAATATGACAGGAACTTGCACAAACCAAACTCTGTATGTTACTTGTTTTTATATTTTTTGTTTTTATGAAATCAACTAACCTGGTTTTATTTACAGTGAAAGTAAAAACTTACCGAAAAAATGAAAAATTGTGAATCAAAACAAAGAAAACAAATTGATATGTACAGTGAGGGTTTGGAAACCGATTATTGCATAAAATTCTTTAGGTAACGCCTGTTGATAGGAGCGTTGAGGATTTTACCATCCATATTTTATAACAAAAATGAATTCTTCCCTTCAGAAGTTGTGACTTTGAAAGTTCCACACTAGATATGGTCGAATTGGTAATGCTTTCTTGAGTCTTCCTTTCTAGCATCCCACCTCAAAACCAGGTCACCCAGGAGGAATTCCCTATATTTATCTTTTTGGTCAAATAGGGTTTTCATGTTATCCTGATACTTCTACAGTTTTTCATCTACTTCAGCCCTATTTTGCTGGACTTCAATCAGTGGATTTATTCTTCTGGTGACATGATTTATCTCTTCCTTTTCATCTTTCCAGAGTTTCATTATAGGCAGAGCCAGGTTTATGGGTAGTACCACGTCAATCTCGTACACCATTTGAAAAGGGGATGTCCCGATTGATTTCTTGGTGCCTATCTGATTCGCCCACAAAGCATATTTCAAATGCACATACCAAGCTTTCTTATTTTTGTTCAACACTTTCTTAATTATGGTGATCAAGCTTTTATTTGATGATTCAGCTAATCCATTTCCTTGAGGATAGTATGCTGTGGAATGGCCCAGTACAATATTGTACTTTTGGAAAAAACTGACCATCGCCATAGATTCAAATGTCTGGGCATTATCTGTAACTATCTTCTAAGGGTAGCCAAATCTGGATAAAATGTTTTCCTCCAAAAAGTTTATCACTACCGAATCTGTAGCATTTCTGGTCAGAATGGCCTCTACCCATTTGGTGAAATAATTCGTAGTAGTTAGGATCCACTTGTGTTGCGCGCTAGAGTGTGTATTGATTTCACTGATAAAATCCATCCCCCATTGTTGAAATGAGGCTTTTGTTTTGACTAGGACCAATGATAATGCGGGAAGTTTCTACTTGCCTGAAAACATTTGGCAAGGATTACAGGCCCTAACTTTGGAAATCACATCAGCAAATAATCTAGGCCAATAATATCCCGCTCTCAGGATTTTATAGGACGTTTCTCTCCATGCGTGATGACCTCCACACACTCCTTCATGAAATTCATTTATCACTCTCTCTGTTTCGGATTCTACCAATCAGCTCAGTAAAAATCCTAGAGGATCCTTCCAATATAATTGGCTATCCATGATACAATATTTTACTGTGTGCAACTTTAACGTTCTAGATTTAGAAGGAGTTATACCACCTAGGCACTGCAGAGTCATAAGGTAAGAGACTATATCTTTATACCAAGCTGAAGAAGAGAACTTCTCCTCGATTTGAGTTGTGGGTATTTGATTGTCGAATTCATCTATGTCCAAAAATCCTTCGCACTCTTGCAGGTTGTTTATTCTGAGGGCTCTGAAATTAGATTCGGCTAGTAACTTAGCCAAACCCTGTCCTTTGACGAGCTTTGTTGGTTTCACCTCCAGATCAAATTCTTGAATTTTAGCAAGCCATCGGCCCCTCCTTCCATCACTATCGGGTTGAACCAGTATATCTTTAACAGAATTGGTGGGTACATATGCAATTATTTTAGAATGTAGTACATAGGTCCTGAAATCCTTTAGGGTCTTCACCATTGCATAGGCCTACTTTTCCATTATATCGTATCTCAACTCTACATCTCTAAGGCTTTTACTAAAGAATGTTATTGGTTGTTCGAACCCTTCTTCGTTATTCTGTAGGAGTACTGCAGCGATTGTGTGTTCGAATGCGAATGAGAAAATTAGGAATTCTTTTAGATAATCCGGGCTTGCGAACACTAGTGCTTCACCTATGACCTTCTTGATGCGCTCAAATGACGCTTTGGCTTCGGTCGTCCATTTAACCTCATTGTCCTTCTTAAGCATATATGTAATCAATTTCATGATTTCAACGAAGTTTGGGATAAATCTTCTTAGAGAATTATTTTTTCCTAAAAATGACTGAATCTCTTTTCTATTTCTAGGAATATTGATAGTATCTATAGCTTCAACCCTTTTTCTGTCGATTTTAACTCCATCCCGAGATACTATATGGCCCAAGATTTTACCTTCCTGCATTGCAAAGTGAGATTTCTTGGGGTTTAAAGACAAACCGAATTTGCAAAATTTCTCAAACATTTGTTTGAGGTGTACCAGGTGTTCTGCATCAGATTTAGAAAATACAATTAGATCATCAATATAAATGACAACAAACTTATCTATTTCACCAACAAAGGCGATGTCCATAGCTCATTGGAAAGTGGCACCTGCATTCATCAAACCAAATGAAATTTTGTCATACATAAAGGTACCCCATGGGGTGGTGAATGCGGTTTTTTCTTTATCATCCTCGTGGACCGCAATTTGATTATAGACCAAAAAGCCATCAGTCATGGACATTATTTTTTCCCCAACCAATTTTTCCAATACAAGATCCATTTTAGGTAATGGATAATTATCTTTGAGGGATGACCTGTTTAAATTTTTGAAATATACGCACAGCCTAATTTCATCGTTCTTCTTTCTTACCGGTACTAGATTGGCTACCCACTCAGAGTATCTTATTTTCATTTGTTTTTTGTATTTTTTCTTTTTCTGTATAATTTTCTTCTATACATTCTTCTAAATAGTCATCGATTGATAGTATACAGTTTCCTAAATCCTGATCTGCGACATACACGGGATAATTATTCAAGTTCAATGGATCACTTACTATATATGCCAGTCTTGTTTCTCTGTACAGGCGGGTGAATTGTCCGCCAAAGATCGGAATTGTAGCGTATGTCATGTCGAGTTGAAGGGATCCTCCAAGCTTAGCGCCCCAAGACCTAGATAACAACATACCATAATTCAAAGGGATATCATCAACAACCACATCCATTAAAACACTTTTTACAAGGATCTATTCAAGATTGACCACTAAATCTTTAATCATACCCAAACATTTAACTTTTCTCGAATCAAAAGAATAAAGATCTTCGTATGGTCTGGTAATTTCGAGACCAAATCTATCCATAATATCTTTGGGCACCACATTGTGGGAGGCTCTAGGAATCTTGATCTTATTAATCTTGTTTTCTAGAATGAAATTTCTCGTTGTTTTACCGGTTTCTCTGGTTTGGATCTCTATCTCCTTTCTTTATGATTTACTGGTATGTGTCGCTTTTGTTTCATCTTTTTTTGCTTCTGTAGTCTGTGTTTCAGCTATTTTTGTTTTGAGAGTCTGTGATTCAGCTGCTTTTGCTTTGATAGTCTGTGTTTTAGTCGTAGTAATCTCTGTTGTTCTTGTGTTAATAGTTGGTGTCTCTATTGTTTTTGTCTTGGCAGACGGCGTGTCAGTGGCCTTTGTTTTAACCATCTTTGGGAGCTGCCTCGTCTGCTTCCCCTCTCAACAATATTTTCTTCGGTTGGGCAGTTATCATATTTCTATTTCTGAGCCTCAAATTATACTTCTATTGGATCTCGGCCATTATATTATCGACAATTCCTTGATAAGCAGAATATTCTGTGATATTTACGTTATCATCGTTATTAGACCAGTGTTCTATGTTTAAATACCTTTCATAATCTTGTCTCTTCAAATGAGGTTGTTGACAGTCATCATCAAGATTATTCATATCTTCCTCTAACTCCTCAAAATCTTGTATGTCATCTCCTCCAATAAAATTTTCATTTTTAAAGGGAGTCTGAATCTTTTGATCTTCATTTTTAATTGGTCTTTGTTGTATTTGGGAGTTAGAGTTTCTCCTGAAATATTTTCTAGCGAACTGATCTGCTTTAGATTGATCCAATTCCATCTTTGAAATTTTGTTTGATAATTCTTTAATTATTTTTTCCATATCATCCATCTTATCTTTCGAGGACCTCCCAGATCCAGAGGGTCCTGCTTGTTCTCTAAATCGTCTAATCTCTTTATTTCCCATTTTGACTTTAGTTTTTAACTTTCCCAATGCCATCATATTTGACTCAATCTCTATAGCATTGTTTTGCATTCTAATAAGGTCAACAACTCTCCTTTCTCTCAATAATAGAGCAAAATCGGGCTCAAAAGCCCCGACGAAAGTTACTTTTGTTGCAGGTTGGGAAGGTTTAACCTCAGCTGGGATCTTGTTATATAATTTATTAAATCTTTGTGTGAATTCAAGAACTGTTTCTGAATTTTTCTTTCTTAAAGCTCCAAATTTGGTTAAATAATAAAGGTGATCTTTTGTCTCTCCCCATTGTCTGAGAAAGGCACTTTCTAACTCGTCATATGATCCTATTGAACCTGTCGGCAGTCCTCGGAACCAGGTTCTCACCTACCCTTCAAAATTTTGTACTAATAGCCTTGAATAGATGTCTTCATGCTTGAGGCCAAGGATATCGACGAATTGATCAAAGAAATTTATATGTTCAATCGCAATTAGGTCTCCCTCTCCTATGAACTTTGGCATATTTGTCATATAGTTTTCGGGTAAGTCATGGAGGGGAACTGGGAGGACCAAAGGAGAATAACTAGCAGCTACTTTAGTGAATATCCTAGGAGGTGGGGGTGGTCCTTCACCACCTCCTCCTCCTCTTGCACCATGTCCTCCTCCACCTCTGCCACCTCCGACACCACCTCCACCGGTAGCACCTCCACCGGTCGCAGCCATTGGTAATCTAGGGGATGAGACTTGGAGATTGTAAAGGGGGTTTTCAAAGATGTGTAGTGACCTTTCGGTTACTTCGGGATGACACGAAAGAAGTTTCGGGAACTGACCGTCAGGAGACAGAAAAACTGGAAAGTATGGAAATGAGAGACGAGGACTAGGTTCTTCAGACTTGCAGGATATATAAATGGGAGAACCTGCGAGAGTTGAATCAGAGTGTAAGATATATTCTTCAATACTTCGAGAAATTGGACTCTTTACTTCAGGAACTGATGGAATATCGATCGAAGTAGGTATAGAGATTATCCCTTTACCTTTATTAGCAAAATGGGTAGTTGAATCAGTTTTGGCCTTTATCTTGGATCAAACCAATTCGGGGCTTATGATTTCGGCTTCAATTCTATCAGCCAACGTTTCTCCGAAAAGGATTTGGGTGGCAAATTCTTGCGGAGTTAATGGTTCAAGTGGAACCTTAGCATTAGACTGTGTGGGTTTAGGTTGGTAAACTTTACTTGTGGACGCAGCAATTTGCTTAAGGTATCCCCTTGGTTTTAAAAAAATTTCAGGGTCGAAAACAGGCGTGGTCTGCCTATCATCAAGGTTTTGTCTGGTATTCCTTCGACCAAATTCTAGTTTATTAATTGTGGAGTCGCCAAGTGAAAAATAAAAAATTAAACCTTATAATGTATTCAATCTTTGTTCACTATCAAAGAGAGAAACTTACCAATGTCGTTCTCCCAGGGAAAAATCACTTCGTTTCTCCGTCCCCCACAGCAGCACCAAAAATATGTTGTTCCTGAGTTTGTACTTAAGGCTCAAAGCACAATGTCAGGCATCAGGAAATAAGGAAAGTTTAAAAGTTTTATTTTTCTATCTCAGTTATGTGAGAAAAATTCCTTAAAATGAATTAATAGTATAACAACTCAGAGGTCGTTTTTCATGTCTGAGTTAAATTTGAAAATATAGGATGTAATGAGAGAAAAATATAAAGTTGTTAGACAAATAAAGGAATCAAATACAAAATAATCTTACTTCATTACAGAAGAAGAAAATGGATAATGTAAACTTTAATGAAGCATAAAATATAGTAATCTAATTAACTCACAGGTCTTGTATTTGCTAATTGCCAATACAAGGGAAAATCTGTTTGTTATCATATAACTGAATGAAATATAACCACAGTAGATTTTTTACTAAATTGTGATTAGGCATTCATCAAAGAAGTATATAAAGGATGTTGGAATGTGAAAAGACAGAATAACAGATAACTCAAACTAGACGAAATGTGGAATCTCTGGTCTGCACTTGTATTAATCCTCAATGAGGAGATTTTTCTCAATTACAACCGGAAATAAACATCCCTTGCTCATTATTTCGAATATGTATTTATACAAAAGTTCTCAACCTCAAACAGTTGGAATTCCTCTATCTTCAGAATAATTAAAATTACAAAATATGGAAACTAAAACGCTTCATTTGCAATCTTCTTGATCTTCTCGTTATGTTGGCATGAATGTTTTCCTTTCCTGTCTTCTTGCTCCAAAATAGATAATGTACACATATTGTATTCATTTGTTTCCAGAGGTACTACCTTTTCCCTGCTCAATACATTTGATTCACCTGCACACAAATTTGGCTACCAACCCGGAAGACCCTGTTAAGTTATTAGCCTCAAAAATGTATAATTTCTTTTCCAGTTGAGGCAATCTTTATTCTATCTGTCTATCCTCTGAAATAATAGATTGTAGTTGTATATTAGGATTCACTAGCTATCTATCTATTTGAGAAATATCAACTTGTTTTATCTGGGATATTTCAGCTTGTGCTTCTTCCATATTTGTTTTAATGTCAAGATGATGTTTGGCTATATTAATCTGACTCGGTGTTCTAGAACTATCTTCTTTATTGAAGCCTAATAATTCTTTGTTAAGTGAACAAAAAACTTCTTCGCAATATTCTTTCAATTCCTTAGCCATTTTCCTACCTTCGGTTATGTTTGACTCCCAAGTCTTTAGTATAATATCACCTCTGGTTTGCTCTGAAATAGACAACCCAGATGCCATAGCTCTTCCTTCTTTTGCTGATGATATAACCACTTCTTGGAAGGTAGTCCAGGCAACGATAGCCTCTCTCTCTCTTAAAACAATATTACTTAATGCTTCATCCATCACCTGAGAATGATTTTGGACAATTTTTACTTTAGAGAGCAGGCTTTGTTGAGCTATTTCCAGTTTCTTTAGCACCTCCAACGCTTGAGCTTGAAATAACGCTATATCCACCACCATTTTTTGAGTGGGTCTGGCCTTGTCTTGCAATTGTTTTATCAACTCATCTTATTGGATAGTCTGTCTTTCACTCACTTGCATATTCTTATGCATCTCGTCAAGACTGGACTTGAGCATTTGGATTTCTTGTTTATCACTAGCTCTAGCCTATTCCAGTCCTTTTAGGTTATCGACTGAGAATAGGTTAGTTGTTTCAAAATCTCTCAAAGAGCCGGCTACCTCTATAGAAAAATCTTCATCTTCCAAAATCTGTCCATCCAACAATACTCTGTGTTTTTTTACCATTGCACCCTCTTTCTGGTGCATTTCTTTCTTCACCACAGCTTTCCTTT
Source organism: Picea glauca (assembly GCA_000966675.3). NCBI lineage: Eukaryota > Viridiplantae > Streptophyta > Pinopsida > Pinales > Pinaceae > Picea > Picea glauca. Next base: position 74,011 of record JZKD02S1685177.1, on the reverse strand, counting down.
TCTTACTGAAAAATAAATCAGAGGGAGGTATCTCTTCAATAGAGATGGGCATGAGATCTCCTACGAGTATTACCTATGTATTGGGGTTTCCTCTAGTGGACTATAATGACGTGACACTCTGAATGGGTTTGTCAATTGTTGTGGATAACTATCTTTTGGTTTCATTTGTAGTTGATTTATCTGGTGAAGACGGTGGCCTATCTTCTCCTTGCTTTGTTAATGTCTCTGTTTGATCTATGGACTGCTCATCAGATACCTCTATCATTGGGATATCCTTTTTCTGAGTCGAGATCTCATACTTTTCTGATTTTTTGGGGGCTTCTTGTTTTCTAGAGCTTCCGACTTATGGATTTTGGGTCTTTGTTTGTTGTGTAGTAGAAGACATTGGTTTTTCCCCTTGTAATACTTTCGGAAGACTACTCCTTCGGTGTTTTTGGAAGTTGTAAAAATCAACCATTTTATCAAGTGATAAGGCTCAAACTCGGCTTAGAACTTCTTGGTAAGATCTCACCCCTTAGAACACTCCGTCCTGAGGGGATTCTTCATGTTCATACTTTTTGAGATTGCAATTGGCCATATGGTTACCCACAACCTTATGCGAGTCGTGCTTCTTAAATTCAATATTAACCAACTTTATTTCTTCTAATGTCGCAACTTCCACTCTGGAGTGGACGAAATCCAACAAAGAAAATACACCAATATGTAAGGGAAAATATGGCCATACCTTTTTCTGCATGGCTTTGAGTTCTTTGCTAATCCCATCAAGTATAGTTTGTCATGCGACCTCGCGGCACACCAGTCGATCGGGTAAAAAATGTGGTAAAGCGTATGAGGGAACTGAACAACCAAACACTCTGATGTAAGAGAAGTTCTCCTCGATATACCAGTCTGTCTCTTTATCTAGGTTAGCCACAACTGTATCTGAACTTCTAGGAGGTGGGTAACCAAAAATAGCAATGTGCATCGGCACCGCTACCCAATTGCAGATTTCATAAAAGAAATCTTTCGCCTTGTCTTCCCAGAGTTTTGAATGATAAATATGAATTGATTATGCGTTATCCGGAGTCCATCTCTAACCCATTAGCGGGAAAAGCATCATGAAACAGATGGCATCCATAATATAAGTTGACATAAAAAAATGAAGTTGATTGCCCCTTGTCTTTCTTTGCCTGATATTCTGTAATTTCAAGGGCCAGACTGTCCGACAATATATTGGCCCAGTCGAAAGAATAACCTTCCGCCACTGTGTGTATAATGGGTACCCATGGCAGAAAGAAATAGGTTGTGTTCTCTTTTCCATAAATTCTGCACATCATCATGTCTATATACATGAAATGTGGTTGCAATAATGGTATTGAGTATATGTCGTGAGAATCAGCTCTGAAATTTTTGGGGCGTGAGCATCAGTCCTTAATCAAATCCGAAAGATTTTTCCCATATTGATCACACTCCTTCTTGTTGAATTTCTCTAGAAAAATGGTATTGTAAGTGAAGTTTGATGTTGGAGACAACTTATACATAACCTGTATGTGTTCCGGCTGAAATGACCCAACAACCACCTTCTGAGAATTGAAAATAGTTCTAGTTGGGACATCCACATGATCTAGTGCCCATTTAATCATGTCTTTGTAGGGTCAGCCTTGTTGCTACCTTATGCATCTTTGCCTGAGAAATAGTCTTGTATTTGATAGATAATACTTCCTTTTCATTGTCGCTTGAATCATCAGGGTAGTTTACTCGCTCGTACTGTAGGATGTTGAATACTTTCATCCAGGTTTTAACTGTGTTTATACTTTTGGGTGAGGTATCAAAGATAACCTCAGAACTCTAGCCTGAACCCTCACTAGTTGCTTTAGCTTATTTTCGTGGAAGCATGGTAGCAGTCCTAAAAAACAAACCTGTTATTTGTCACAGAAAACGCACAGGGTTGAGTATCCCGTTAACAAAGCTCTGTGAAAACGAGAATGTAATTCAGAAAATGAAAAATCTTCTTTTCCTTAAGCATATCAATCTACGTAGACCCTTTCTGACAACGCGTTTAATTCCTTTATTCAAAATATTTGGGCGATAAAGTAGGATCTTATTTGAAATTATTTCCCTAAATCAGCTATTAATGTCATTAATGGTCGATATTTCGTGATCTGGGAAAAGCGTAGAGATCATTTGAATTTACCCGCATTTCAAACCAACATAAATTTTACAGGAGATAAGACTGTTTAAGGTGTTAATAAATCAAGTTTTATCCTGTTAATTAATTGTTCTTAATCCTTAATCCATTTCGGGGTTTGGAGTCCTAGGCAATCTTATTTCATTTCAAGTTATGATCCCTAAATCGTGAGATCGCAAGTTGATCAATTAATATTAATCGAGTTTAACCTTTTAATCAATCGTGATTAGTTAAGGGTTTTGCGACTTCGGGTATCGAGATTTCAAGTTGTTGTTCAAGAAAGGATTCCCGAAACGTGAAACTACAATATGATTTAATTATCGTTAATCATTATTAATCGTTTAATTAATCCTGTTTAATTTTAATCTAGTTTTGCAATTTCGTATATCGGGACTTTGGTGGTCACTCGAGGCAGGATCCCCAAATCATGAAGTCGTAATGTGATTAGTTAGTACTAATTGATTTTACCACCTTAATTAAAATGGCTTAAAACTTATCGACGTTTTGTGATTTCGCATGTCGGGACATTGAGACTCTTTATATGTTGGACTGTTAGGTCTGTGAAACCCCGAAACCCGATATTTTGAAGACCATTTTTAACGATTTGACCCTTTAACTAGTGGGTGGCTCCATAAATTTCGATAACTTAGGATCGTTGTATAAAATGAAAGAACTCATCAATGGTCATATCCAAGTGCGTGCTTGTCTTTATTTAACAAGAATTAAACCTATTTAAGTCTAAATATTATAAAAACTAAATGTTTCAACATGGGGCATCGATATGCACAGTTGCAGAGTTAAATTCAACTTGGAAGGTCAGATTTCATGTTTTAATGGTCACTATAGAGTTGCAGGAAGTTTGATGAATCGATGGTAAAGATTGTGTTTGTTCTTGCGATCAACAACCCAGATTCACTTTAATAAAGTTAAAAATTCATAAGGTTTTGGTTGTTTGAAAGGATGAGAAGATCAATGACCAAGATTCATTTTCAAGTATAAGAAAAAATATATCATGTGCAAGTATAAGAATGCAAGAAGAGGGATTGGTATATATTATCTAGAAATTTTATCTAAATCTCCCAAAGCAATAAAGTTGTTTCTATTATCATAGTGCACAACAAAAGCAGGGTACATGTGAGAATGGAGGAATGTAGCACTCCAATTGGAGAAAAGTAGTCTTGAATGGCCAAGCAATGCTTCACAATGAATCACTCAATGAAGTGAAGAGACATATTTAAAAAATTTCAAATCCATGGATGGAAAGGAGTATTAGAAAGATGCCATAAAATAATATTTTAGAATGTTGAAATTCCAATCAATGATAATGGTATTTCAAGACCGGTTTGGTCAAGGAAATGGGGAGTGGTTAATTAAATTGGTGTGTTAATATTTAGCTAGATTAGTGCTTGTCACAACACTGTGGATATTGATAATTTAGCCAAAATGTTGGGACAAGATTTTCTGCATAAAAGAATCCATTGTGAGATGGCAACACTAGTGGATCTAGTGGTTGGAAATGTAGGATAGCCAAGTGGGGCTTGGCTGGAAGGTTTAGTTTAAAGTCCAGTGGTGCACAATTGATCAGAATGACAGTGCAAAAGGCAACAAGGTTCTACATGAATTCAAGGAAATCCATCTACAACAACAAAATAAATAACTAAAGTTGAAACAAATATTCATTTGAGTGCATGATAGAATGGATGCATGATGCATACAATAAAGATAGAATGCATGTACATGAAATATGCATGATGAGATTAATTCTTGGTGTGATAAAATATAAACAAGAACAACAAGATGGTGGAAAAAGGCTCAATAGCCAACACGTTTTTTATTCATACCAATGGTACATACTTATAGTACAATGGGTGATGCCACCTCATAGAGAGATTTTCTCTAGATCCTAAAATAATGCATGATGATTAGGTTAGGAAATATTAACTAACTCATTAGTCATCACTTGAGGATATATTACCAATATCCTAAATGAATAATACAAATATAGGTGACAATTTAGACTTAGTGATTGGTTAAGGTAAGTCATAGGCTAACAATCCTTCCCTCAATCACAAGTCTGATCAATAATACCAACAATAAAGCATAAAATGGTATCAATTCCAAGTCTTCATACTGAAACTCTCGTGTTGAGCCTCAATGAAGATCTACCTGAAAAAACCGCCAATCTGGATGTTGAATGGTTCATCTGAAATGAACTAGAAAAAAGTTGAGATATGGAAGTGAACATCTGCAATATATGAACATTTCCTACTTACTTGTCAATTCGATCATTTTTCCAAGTATTTGAGCTAGAAGAATCTAATGTCTTCTGCTAATTGGTGAACATGTAGTATCACCACTCTACTATTAGTGTATCATTGAAAGTGCTCTCTTAATTTTTGGTTTGGGATAACCACTGACCAATTGATACCATGTATCTGATGGTTTTTGGATGACCACTAACCAATTTTGACACTTTTAGGTGTCCAATAACATCCCAATGTATAATGTGTATGATTCAATTGAAAGCCATTGAACCATAATCTTTCCAAAGTCTGTCATCTCTGGAAAATCTCACTATGTAATCATGTGATCCAGGATGCATGCAATTTTTTCACTTAATGTAAACTCAAATATGATGAGAGTGAACTAAGAGAAGTGAATCAACTTCTAGTCTGACACATCCCTGAAGATGCCTGGCAACTCAATCAAATGCCAAGATGCAATGCAGAAGGATCCTCTTATCCTATGCTAGGTCGAATGACCATCTATGTGAACCAAACGTCCACATCATTGCTCTAAAAATCAAAATCAACATCCCAATTATGTATGATTCAACTTAAATTTATTGAACCATAATTATGTTAAAGTCTGTCATCTATAGAAAACAGTTTCCCATTTGTAAAATTCCATGCCCACCTAGCATACTTGTTGTCAAAACTTTTAGTCTGACAACCAATTCCATCATCAATTCCCCCCTTTGTCAGCTGAAAGGACAAACCACAAGTGGTTTCATGAACGATCATCACTGGAATTTTCAACTCCCCCCCTTAAGGTGCATGAGAGTTTCATCATTGTACTCCTTCCTTCTATGCTCAAGAGAGTACCATACTTGTTCCATTTGAGTACAACACAAAGTGGGCATGTAGAAACAACCACATGTTATCTCATCCTATGAGGGTCGTGCTCGAAAGATACGCCATAAGGGAACAACTTATGTGAGGTAAAAAAATGTTATGTTCTACAAGATTGGTCTTTACTCGATATTGAATTCTTTGGTAAGACTTATATAATCATTTGGTTGTTGATGACCACTGCCAAGGATCAATCCACTCATAGTGAATATTCAATATTTTAGGTTTCTTCAGTGTTGAACATTTGTCTGAAGAATGGTTATGCTTTCCACAATATTGGAAAGGATGGAGATCAAAACACTGATTCTCCTTGTTACCAACTCAATTGCAATGTTGTAACTTTGCATTATGATGTAGAATTGGAACAAGTGAAAGTGAATCTTCTTGAAGGAATCCAACATTGTGGAACTAGATTGGTTTGGAATAATCAGGAATATGAAAGGTAACTTCCTTGTCATATCCAAGTCATGTTCTATTCTTGTTGTAGCAGATTTCTTCCCAAGGTTTTATGATGGGATTGGAAAGAGTATTTTGAACCTGTTGCTTTGAAATATGTGGAAGATGATTTAATGCATATTGTTGTATCATTGAAAGGTTCTCTTCACTAAAATCAAAAGAAAACTCTTGAAAAGTAGGTTCATGAATAGATGCATCTTTGTCTGCATCTGGAGTTGTCTTACTGAGTTTCTCCTTCACTCACTGTTGATCAAAAACATCATCATCATCATCATAGAGAGGGTTGTTCTGAACAAAAACTAGTTCAGAATACTTCATCGGTTGTTGATTTTTTAGATCTATCAACTCATCATTCAATAGTTGGGATTGTGCTTGAAGAAGTCTAACTTTAGATTGAGTTACTTGAAAAAAAGTTAGTATTGATTGAAGAGTTTTTTTTTTCAATATCACCGTTTTGTCTTCAGTGGTGTTTATTAGAGTGTTCAGTAACATGTTTATTAGAGTGTTCAGTAACTCTAATAATTCTAGATTTCGAGCTATTTCAAAAACACTAAATGAGGTCTCCTTGTGCAGGTAGATCCTAATTACAATTTTACTTGACAAAGGAAGGCTTACTTGCAACTCGCTCACTTGAATTGCTCGCTTGAATTTGTTTTAACTTCACGTTCACTTTCTCTTCATGCTTGCTTGCAGTTATTCACTTGAATTTGTCTCTAGGAAGTCACTTGCTTGTATTGTTTAATTCGCTTATTCTCACTTGCTTATAACAAGGTGTGGGTGTCAGATACTATCGAAAATGCACCCAAACTTTGATGTTTACAATGATTTGAATTTTAACCACTGAACCTATAGACTCGGGAATATAATGACACAATAAAGTTGTGGGTGTGGGGTTCAGCTGAGAATGCACCCAAAAATTACAATTCAACTTCAATTTGAATTTGATTTCACTCTTACAAATAAACTATTGCAAGTAGCAAATGATCTTTAATTTTGAATGCTTCATTAACTTGATTCGTCTATTGCTTGATGTAGAATCGTTTGTTCTGAAGTTGAATTGATCTTCAAATTAGTATTCATTTGTCGATGCTTTGAGACCTTGATTATGAGCTTGATGTGTGCAATGTTGATATGATTTTTAATTTGATATATTTGTTTCTACGTGATTACTTGTGCTTCAATGTATGTGCTTCATTGGCTTTAATTATGTGCTTACATTAACTTGTTATGGATTTCATGTGTGTATAGTTGTATAATAAATTATAAGAATAGTGTCAAAAACTAGACACAAAACACTATGAAAACATTCAAGAAATCTTTCACCATCGCATACAATGCAAGGTGTTCTTAAGATCCCCTTATTCAATTTCGGATAGATCTAGGACACAAGAAAAAAAANAAAACAAAACAAAACAAAAAAAACAAAAAAAAAAAACTTGAATTTTATTATGAGTATCCTTCTCATGACAAAGCCCAAATACAATTAGCTTGATACGCTTGTGACAAAAATGCTTCACCAAACTTTCATCAAATCTTTAAGCCCCTTTTACTTAATTAAAATTTAACAATCTCCCTTACACATCATGGCTTCAAATACTTAATTAAAATTTAACAATCTCCCTTACACATCATGGCTTCAACCCTCTTTGAAGTAAAAAATTTACTTCAAATTATAAAACAATCAATTGTGCCTTGAAAATATAACAAACAATCCCACTCTCACTAATTGACATTCCAGCCCCTCTTCAAAGTAAAAAAAAAAAATTACTTTGAGTTTACAAAAGTGCCCTCTTTACAATATGATTTAAAATTGATCCTTCTCAATAAATAAATGGCAAAGTAATATGTCCCCCACTTAAAAATTAAATGGCAAAGTTTGTCCTCAATAAAATATTCCAATTTATTTATTTTGTTTTGTGCAAATTGGGATGATGTTGGAATTTTTTTGAATGTTCTTCCATTGAAACTTACGTTGTTTCCCCTAAGATCAATCCACGTTTGGTTTGGAGAGAATCCACTTTTAAAATCATGTGATGGATACTAGAGATGGCCATAGATTTTAGGAGGATGGATAGATACTGTGGAGTCAGATTGTTCTTGTGGAAAGCACGCACGAGTAGATGAAGGGTTTGAGAGAAAAACATAGAGATGGAAATGAATCAAGGAGCAGGTCGTGAAAGGTGTGGGTTCTATCAATGAAAAATTCATGGAGGGTGCCCACTGGACTAAAATAGTTGGGATTGATGACGAGGTGGTAGGTTGGATTGAGATCGTTGAACATATCTCTCTGGAATTGTTCTCGAGACAATCATGTGGGATTATTTCTGATGGTGCTCAACAACAAATGAATGTAGCTATAAAAACCCAAAAGGACCTTTCCACGTTTAGATCTCCCATCAAGTTCAAAGTTTGAAACTTCTCCGCAATGAGCATACAAACCAATTGAAACTTAACATGGGCTCTTGTAATTTGTTATCATTGCACTCTTGTAATTAGTTACCATTCAATGAGATTATAAGTATGCATTAAATGCCAAAAAAATTGTTACCTCTTTTCGTATGCTCCTGGTGCGTGGGTATGAACTGATAGAAAATTTGTGCGATTTTGATGGATCTTTCATTGTGGTTGTGGGTAAAGGTGTGAAAAAGTGTGGTTGATGGATCTTCAAACATTTTTATCTACCATCTCCTTTTGGCTTCAAGTGTGCTGACGAAAATTTTATGGAAACCGATGAATTCCCACGCAGTCTGAGAATTTGACTGGAAGCAAGGCACAAATCTGTTACTACATATCTCCAACACCACAGTGATAGGCCTCCAATTGAAAATCTCAAATAAATTCACCTTCCAACAAGCAAAAGAAGCACAAAACCATATAATGGAAACGTTTTCTCAAAGAAATTTCCAGCAACAACAATATCTACAACAGACGCAGACCTATTCCAACACAGATCACAGTCTTTTTATGATT
>JZKD02S1685177.1:19088-29896 GCA_000966675.3 Picea glauca | reverse complement strand
CTTTTTTTTCCTCTTTAGTAATACCCTTTGTTGCATAGCAGTGTAAGAAATAAGCTTGGGCTCCCTTTTTAATCATTTTTTCCATTCTATTGGATGAGACTATTTGTGGGGGGGGACAGTTAATTCCATGTTATTTGTACTTTTCCCCATTTTGATAAAAGATTATAAATTTCTCTTGTACCCCTGTCGAAAGCGAAGAGACCTGCCATTAAGGCATCCAGATTCCAAGGTACTAAATGATTTCTAAGTCTCATTTCCGGATAATGAGTTGTAGTCGACAGAAAAAGACTCATCACAGGAGGGCCTTGATGTATCCCCCATCAATGACACGAAATAAGAAACAGATTTTGAGGGTGAAACAAAGTATGAATAAGGGTTGAAACAGACACAGGGAAGGCCGATATAGTAAGAATGGACAATTGCAGATGGCCAACTCAATAGAAGGCTCATTTGAACTTCTCTTGGACATATGAACGACACGACCAAGGACTTGGTAGAACTGACTCAAAGATGACCCAAGATATGACCTTGTAGCAACTCGAACGAGAGACAAATGGATTTTCCAACCCAAATTCAAATGATGAATAGGAGGTGTCATGTTCAAGAGTGACGCTTACTGCCATTAATATGAATATGAAAATACATCCCTTTCCCAAAATTTCCCCCACCATTTCTGGTGGGTACCTCTTTATTTTTACACAAGCTTGAGGAGGATAACATATGCTTGTCAATGTAAGCTCATCCTTTAGACGAGTCTCTTGAATTATATTTAGCAAACCCTAGGAAGGAGTGGTTTGGTCCCATTGTGGGTCTTTCGATGTTTGTTTAATGAGTCCAAGGATAGAAAAATCGGGGGTTTTCATGTTTTGAGAGTCTGGAAAACACTTAAAGAGAACTCTCCCAGTTCCTTTTTCATAAAAGACTTCGACGAGACCAAAAAAGTGATAAACTATCGCCCGTCAAACGTTTTCTTCAAATACTTTAACGAGCGTGAAAAGAACAATATCGCTCGGCAATATTTTCATTTTTATGGAGCATGAAAAGAGATTAAAGGATACTCCTTTACATTCGTCATTTTCGTGTTACCGTGATGAGTACAAAAAGATGAGAAAAATTATACTCGATTACGTTCTCATATATTTTCGAGCACGAGAACGAATGAAGACTTAGCTTGAGGTTTTTTCTAAAAAACCCTAAGAAATTAGTCATACATGTGACACAAAGAAAAAACACTTGTACCCCCTCGTTCGGACTTCAAAGTTGTTATATCTGCGAAAAAACACACTCATAAGGCTATTAGGGTATTAGGTTTTATAAACAAAGCAATAAAAATAATATAAAAAATCAATAAAAAATAGTAAAAAGTGAATAAATATGGGTGAAAAGGACTTTTTACCATTTTATTGTTACTTTTCCCAAAAACTTGTCCAACATACCTCATTTTCCCCCAAATTTATTTGCTTGATTGAGGGAGGCACAAGCGATCATTCGGCGAACGGTTTTAGCCAACGAGGTAATCTCTTGATTCTCTAACTTTTCTATGGTTTATTTTTTGTTTTTATTGGCAATTTTTGGGTTTTGAGTCCATTTTAGGGTCAGAACATGCGCCCAAGAATTCTCACAGGTGGGCCATGTGGGACCTATGAGAATCTCGCATTGTGCAAAAGGTCCACCTGTGGGGGCCAAAAAATGGATTTTAAAGTGAATTTTTATTGAATAAAAATTATGCAAGAGTTTAAAACAAGTTGTTGACTTCCCTCTCATGGATATTTTGCATGTGTTTGACCATCACAATGTTGGAATGGAGAGAAAGAGAACATGAGGAGGAGGATTCCATTGCCAAGAATGACCCGGGTACAGTTGCTACCCTCCGGGACTGTGGGCTCTTGAAATTCTTCAGGATTCCAAGCATGAGAGACCAACTCAGATTGCTGGAATACTTGGTCCACATGTGAGATGTGGATCAACAGTTATTTCATGTGGGAGTCCATACGCTGACACTAGATATCGAGGATATCTATTTTCTGACGAGGTTGTCATGGCGTGGATATCATGCTACTTTGACCGGAGGTAGAGGCGGCGGACTCCCTATGAGCGAGTATTGTCGCCAATATTGTGTTCCCGAGGCAGAGAGAAGCAAGGGTAAGATTTTCATTTGGGGGGTCCAAGATCTGACCCTACGTACCATCTTGTTTACTATTGCACGCATGGCTGGGAGCGCGGCTCTGTACATGGCTCTCTAGATCTATTTTCAATATGCCATAGAGTGCACAGAACCTCGGGTCTTCAACTGGTCAGATGCAGTTCTCCGCAGTATGAAGAGACAATTGACAAAGTGCAGGAAGGGTGACTTGAATCAGTTTGGGTGCAGGTCACTTTTGGTGTCATTCTTCCTCGAGAGGGTCCCACTGTTGTGACTACAAGTTGATTGGGGTTTACCAGCCCCACAGGATCCAAGGATGTTGAGGTGGTGTAACCTCATGGCTCGACATGTAGCAGGGCTTATAATGAAGTATAATGATTCATTTTTTGACTGGTTGAGGCCCCAGATGTTGATGATAGATGACTACGCATATGTTAGTTTGGATTTCTGAGGGGATCCGGATTTTTCCCTACCTGAGGATGCTCAGTGGGGTGACTTAGGTAAGAAGTACACATTTTGTTCTTTTTAAATGTTTTTGCAAATTTTATCATATGAAATGTTTTTATGTTTATCCAAGAACTAATCAAAAAAATTATTTTTGATGACACAGATGTGGGGCCGTATCTACCTCTGGGAACGTCTCCTATTCAAAGGTGAGGAGAAGCGGATCCAGTGGCGAGATGGGATGCCGAAGACTACGAGGCAGTGGAATAGAACTTGGAAGGGTTGACCGCGGACGTCCCGGATATTGCTATTGGAGAGATCTCGAGACGTTACCAGCACCATACTGTGGGCATGTCTGAGTCTCTCAGTCGACTGCTTCGTAGGGTGGCCCAAGTAGTTGTGTGTTTTCATGAGCATCATCTGTGATGCTACTTTGTAGAAGCTATAGGCTTCATATTTTGAGATTTTGATCCTTGGATAGAAACTTTTTGTAAAAACTTTTGATCGTTATATACATATATATTGCTTCTACCAGCTTATTTTGTGTTGTGTTATACATGTGATGTGTGATTGGTTTATAAATTTCCCAAATATCTGTCTAACACATAGTTAGCTAAGGCATCAGTCAATGTATTTAGACATATAGGAATGTGTTGATATTCGATATAATCAAAATAACATTCCAAGAGGCGAATTCGTAAATATACCCGTAATAAAGTAAGACTTCAGATAGCATAGACATTACTTAACTGTAGTACTACTAGTTTTGAATCGAGTCATATAACCAGATGGCGGATATCAAGTGAAATAACATCAATCAACAATTCGATGACGGTGCTATATTCTGCAATATTATTGATCACACGACTGAGGCAGACACCTCGTAGACTGATAAGTTCATTTGTAGGAGCGTAAATTGCCCATGCAGTAGAAGCAAGGTTCTGAGTACTACGGTTAGCACCATCGGCGAAGCCAATGTGAGGTAGTGAAGATTCTGACATCTGGAAACCAAGAACAACGCAAGATAAGCGGTCGAGGTCAGAGACCAAATAACGAAAAACCATACTAAAGTAACACACAAAAAGTATGATACAATAAAATACAAGCACTCATGCACAGGTGATCTTAAGCATAGTACTTCTTTAAGTACAACCCATTTCTGGGTTCACTCAAAGGGATACCATTTTAGTCCACCATATCGTAAGCTCCTTTCTCCAAAACACGTCTGACGATATAAGGACCTCGCCACATAGCTTCATATTTTTCGGCTCCTAGCATATCCCGATCTTGTTTGTAAAGGAGAACCAGATCACCTTCGAAGAAAACGCGTGGTTTGACATGTTTTTCATATTAGGCTTTGACGCGTTTCTTTTGGGCTTCTATAACAAGGGTTGCATCACGACGGGTTTCGTCTAATTGCATGAGATACAACATACGTTCTTCTTCGGCAGAAGTGTTTGGGAGAAGTTTGATGGCTAGTTTTAGGGAGGGTATCTCACATTCAATCGGCAAGATGGCTTCTAGACCATAGACTAACTGGAATGGTGTAAACCCAGTAGAAAACTTAACGGATGTCCGGTAAGCCCACAATGTTGAAAACAACATCATGTGCCAACTCATTTTGTGAATGCCTGTCATTCGTCGAAGCATGGTAATGAGGATTTTGTTTATTGCTTCAACTTGGTAATTGGATTGTGGGTAATAGGGTGTTGAATTTTCATGGCGAAGACCCAACTTTTCAGTGAGTTCGGACATCATGAAGTTTCTAGAGTGGCTACCGTGGTCAGTAACGATAGCTTGAGGAACACCAAACCGAGCAATGATGTGATTGAATATAAATAATGATGTAGTCCTTCCTGTATTGTCAAATGTTGGCATTGCCTCGGCCCATTTCGTAAAATAATCTACGGCTACAATAATGTAACCATGCCCCTCGGCCGAGTGAGGGTGACATGTCATGAAATCGATACCCCATTTCGCAAAAGGACCAATGGAGACCACAGGGTGTAGAGGAGCAAGGTGTGATCGTATTTTATTGTTGTAGGTTTGGCAAGCGTGGCATTTTTGGACAGAAATTATACAATCGTTGAATAAAGAAGGCCAAAAATACCCCGCTCGTAAGATATTCTGGGCAGTAGCATACCCAGACATGTGACCACCACAGGCTCCAGAATGGCATTCATTTAGGGCTTTCTCAGCTTCGTCAAACGTGGGGCAACGTCGAAAAACGAAGTCAATCCCACAACGATAAAGAGTATCATCGAGGATAATATACTGACGGGCTTGGTATCATATTCGACGGTGGTCAGTGCTAGACAAATTGGGCCGGAAAGTCTGGGTCTGGAGATATATGATGATATCTTTGTACCAAAGGTCATCGGAACTAATCAGGAAAAGGGATTCATCAGGTAATGAATCTGCTGCTACATTTTCCGTCTCAGAGCAAGGAAGGTCGCATATCAACTCGACAAACACCAAGGATTTCTTAGACTTAGCGCATTCAAATTCTAAGTCAAACTCCTGGAGGATTATGATCCATTTGGAGTATTTTCCCCCTAGCAATTAGCGTGTAAGAATGTGTTGCATAGGGTTGCAGTTAGAAATTACCGTAGTCTTGCGAGAAAGGATATAGTGCCGGAAAGGTTGAACATCTTGGATGGCTTCCAAGGCCAATTTTTCAACATGTAAATACTTGATTTTGGTATTCGTGAGACTCCGAATCAATTAATAGATGACATGTTCGTCATGAGAATCATCCTCCTGGATGAGAACCATCACGATGGTATGGTCCGAGGCTGGGAGGTAAAGGAAATAATCCCAACTGTAATCAGGTGGGAAGAGTAGTGAGGTACATGTCAAAGACATTTTCAAAGATTCAAAAGATTTGTTGGCAGTGGTATCCCATACAAACTTAGAACCTTTCTTGAGCAGTCGCATAAATCCAAGAGTTAACTCAGCATAGTTCGGGATGAAACAACGGATAAAGTTTGCCTTCCCTTGCAAACTTTGTAACTGGTGAAGTGAGGAAGGAGGAGGGAGATTGAGAATCACCTCAACCTTCAAAGGATCTACCCTGATCCCTTGATGTGAAACAATAAATCCCAAAAGTCGGTCGGATTCTGCACAAAAAACACATTTGTGGGGATTCAAGTGTATATGGTAAAACCGACATCGCAGGAAAATGGCGCGGAGGTGTATTGGATGATCTACACAGCGCATGGAATGAGCGGGTAAGTCATCGAGATATGGCTGCATGATGTGCTTTATATCATGAAAGGCGTAAGACATAGCACGTTGAAAAGTTGCACCGGCATTCTTTAAACTGAATGGAAGTCTCTGGTAGGCGAAAGTTCCCCAAGGACAAATAAAAGTGGTCTTGTGTTGGTCCGCGGGAATGATATTGATTTGATTATATCCAGAGAAACCATCCATCAGAGAGAAGATTTCACTTTCAGCACAGTCGTCGACGATTTGGTCAACGAAGGGGGTAGGAAAGTTGCCTTTAGGACAAGCTTTGTTAATGTCCCTATAATCAACGCACACGCAGATTGTGCCTTGTTTCTTGTCAATCGAAACAAGATTGGAAACCCAGTCAGTTAGAGCCACAGGGTAAATAAAGCTAGCTTTGATAAGTTTCTCAACTTCAAGCTTGATAGTGGCTGCTTTATGTGGGTGGACCAGACGAAGTCGTTTCCGGATGGGTTTAGCGCCCGGGTATGTCTTAATCTCATGTACCACAATGTCAGGGTCAATCCCTGGCATTTCTTCATAGCTCCATGCGAAGACGTCACAAAATTCTTGGAAAAGAGACTTGTAGGTGAAAACTTTGTCATGGAAACACGAAGCTCCGATATGCACATTTTCGACAACTCCAGGTTTTATGGATATGTCGAGGGGGATGGTGGGTGAGATATTATTTAAGTTCCCTTCATAGAACATATCGTGTGTAGACGCGGAAACGGTAGAAATGAGGACAACGGTCGACGGAGTCGATATTCGTTGGTGACCCTCGATGGTGTGTTGTTCTAGGAAGAGTATGGAACGATGATTTCCATCATCCCAAGGGGTATCTTCCATGGAAATAATAGACATAATCATCTCGTATGTAGGAAAAATGATGCGGAATGGATCCAAAGATAAAGCACCAAGAGAGGGGGTAGAAGGGGTTTCCGATTGAATGGCTTGATAAGTGGATTCAATCGGACTCAAAGGCATTTCATTTCCATAACAAAGATGATCGTCAGGGTTGGGTACCATCCACGGGTCGTAAGCTGCAGGGGTTCCGTGAACAGAGGTGGATATCATGTTGATCGAGGTGACAAATGGATGTGGAACACGAGTGGTGGAATGGGGAAAGTACCCATCAAAGAAGAATCTTTAAGAAGACCCACACTGACGCTCTCATATCTAGGGATGAATGATAGAAAAAAAATTGTTCAATGAATCCTATTTATAGGAGGGAAAGAGGAGTTTTCTAGAACAATGTGAACTACGATGTATGATCTTCTCTGAAATGTAATATCAAGCAATCATGAACAATGCAAATTCCCTATTTGTTCTCTTTTAATGCTTGAATGCCCATATTTTTCGAATAAAAGGTTTCTTATAAAAGAAAATGTCTTTAATTTTTTATTAGAAACCAAGCAACAGGGATGGAACTAAGAAAAAGTAAGCAACTAACGAAAAAGAAATACACAATAAACACCCAAATCAATCTTTCAATGAAGATAAAAACAACAAACTGAGAAGACCAGTCTCTTCAAATGCACATGGGTAACAATTTTCCAAGTAATAAGCAATTGAAAAGGACAATTAATCTCAGCTTTTAATCCAATCAAAGGCTCCCGACCAAACAAACACTCGGATTTGAGAATCGAAGATTATACCCTTGTTAAGAAAAGGTCAAGAGGTAAAAATTGAGAAAAAATGATCGAGAAGAGATTTCGATTTTCAAAAACTAATCATTCACGAGATTTGAAGTCAAGAAACATTCAATCACTGGCCATAGAAGTTATTTCCATACATACCAACCAATCTGGGAATCTGAAGATACAAAAGACTTAATCCAAAAATTTTACAAGTGAGTTCACAATCTGGCAGTGGGGTACAGTGTGAGAATTAAGGATTCTCGCAAGATAGACACAGGCAAATTACAAGAAGTTCACACTGGACTGAACACTAGGGTGCAAACTTTAGTGATTCTCGCAGGCTACAGAAAGGTGTAGTGCGAGAATGTTTGTAATCAAGCAAATTTTGGAAAAATGACAGAACTTTTGAGGGAACTTTTGGATCTAGGGAGTCTGTGAGGATCTCCTCAAGACTCAGAGATTGATTGGGAATGAAAAAAGGTAGGTCAAGAGAAAATGGCCAGGTAAAAACCACCAAAATGGGTTGTATCCCCAGTGGAGTCACCAATTTTGTTATCAGATAAATCGGTAGGTGCGGACACTAACAGATCTCCCTAGATCCACCTGGATCTAGAACAAAATAGGACAGGACATGACTCTTTCTCTAAGTTGCGGTCATTGAATATACTACTAAGAAGGAATGAGTGACATACATTTATATCGCTTCCTTGGGTCTTTGGTGTTCCCGCTTCGCTCTGATGCTCTTGTGAAATCAGGTCCAAGACAACACAAACCAACCAAAGTGAAGATAGCAAAGTATATTCAATGTCAACCTATGCATATGATCAAGGAGTTATGCAATAAAATAAGAGTGATTTTATGGGAAAGGGACATGTCATTGTATTATATTAAATTAAATTAGAAGATACAACCAGATCACCTTGATGTCGCAAGCTCCCTTTCAGTGACCCTTGGTTCCAACACACACACTTGCTCTACACTTTGCATGAAGAAGATCCAATAAAAATTGATAAACCAAATAGAGTCCTCAAGCTTCTGTCCAAACAGAGTTCTTCACACAATTCTCTCACCAATTCTTCATTCAATCTTGCTTAACCTTTTCCATGAGAAACCTTTCAGTCTATAGGAGAAGGAGAGATGGTTAACTGGATGAGGATGATCCCACTAAATCTGAGAAGTCAGTAGGATGCCAGCCATGTGAATGCCAACTCATTTTCTAGAAGATTCCCTTCTAGAACATTCATGACCTCTTCTCTTTTCCAAGCTTTGAAACAGGTTCTCACCCTACCTATATAGCAGACTGTGAACAGTTCACACCCTAAGTTTGGGTTGCCTACGAGAATGAATGATTTTCGCACCCTGTAATATAGGCAGCCTGTAAACTCATCTTAAAAATGTGTTTTTTGGAAGAAGACAACAGTCACTTTTCTCAAGCAAAAATTCCTTGTGGGAGCCTGAATACATCACTTGTAGATACATCACCAGAGTGACCAAAATCATGTGTAATAGGTATCCAATGTGTCAAGTTCCTAGGGAAGCTTTTATTGGATATGAACCTTGGTGAGATGCTTTCCTTGTTGAATAAATTTTCATGATTAGCTTGTTGAAGGTTGTTATGAACCTATTTTTGGAGGGGTTAGATCCATTTAACCAATCTAGTTGCATTATCTTCCCGAGTGTGGGAGGACTCTGTCAGTGAAGATGCAACATGAAGAGCATGAAGGGATTTTTTATAATTTCTCTTAACTAGGTAGTGTGGAGGCACCCTTGTAGGTGTAGTAAGAATATCTTGGTGCTCTTCTACAATCTTGTTGAGTATGCTTCTTTTGGATAAAAGGGTCTTAGGCCAAGGCTGCAGTGGTTGTAGTCTCCTTCTATTTTCCTAGATCATGAAGAGGCCAAAATTTGTGGTAAGATATATTAATTTGTAGCATTGTTTTGTTGGTACAGTAGTCGGAACTACCTCTGGTATCCTATAGAGTTGACCCTCCAGAGTAATAATTATTCTACGGGATTGAGAGTCATAAACAACATGAAACTTCCACATATATGGCTAACCTAATATAACACCATAGACTTAAAGGGATTGATGTCATAGGACATGCGACACTAGGGGTCTTAGGTTGAGGATGCAGTGGTTTCAGTGTCCTATTTTTCCCAGATCGTGCAGAGGCTAAATTTTGTGGTATGAGAGATTAATTTGCAGCACTGTTTTGTTGGTATAGAAGTCGGAACTACCTCTAGTATCCTGTAGAGATGACCCCCCAGAGTAACAATGATGCTATGGGGTTGAGACTCATAAACAACATGACACTTCCACATATATGGCTGACCTAACAGAACACCATAGACTTCTAGTGGGGAAACATCACAAAGTACCTCATCCTTGAAGGGCTTGATGTCGTAGAACATGTGACATTGTTGGTTGACATGAAGATATTGACCCTGGAGAAGCCACCCAATGTTGTATGGTTGCAGGTGGTGTGTTGTCAAAAAATCCAACTACTTGAAGACCTCTGTTAAGATTAGGTTCTTCTGGCCTCCGCTATCAAAATTAAAATGTAGTGTGGTCCCCTTCACCCACATCTGTGAATGGAAGAGGTGATCCCCCTCCTCAAGATCCTCTTGTTCTTCTTGTTGGATTGTTGTGGTCACGATGGTAGAAATGGGTTCTACATCGATAATCTCGTTCATTTTATTATTTTCTAAATTATATTCTGAGTTAGGACTTGGCTCTTTTTCTTTGATCTCGACCACCAATGACTGTTTTGAGTGACATTCATCGGTGTTGTACCAAGGGATTTTGTGGAATTCGCACCACTTCCCAGTGTCCTTCGTCTTCTTTTTTCCCTTATTTTTTTGTGGCTTCAAATGGTTGTGTTGAGGTTTATATTTTTTTGAGTTAGGAATGCCTTTACCATACTTTGGTTGTTGTGTATTTGCAGACAAAAAATACCGCTTGTTCTGTTGATTAAACTTATGTTTGATTTTAACATCGTATCGATAAGCAGCTCCAAATGATGAGGTTTCCAGAAAATCCATTTCGGTTTGGATGTACCTGTGTAGCGCCCTACGGTATTTTAGAACTAGATGTCGCTTGGAGTATTTGATACCCAACTTGGTGTGCAAGGTATGAAAGGTGTTTGTGAACTCGGTTATTATTTGGCCCCTCTCTTGATGTAGTGTGGTCCATCTCATGTACTGGTCGTCATAGCTTCCAATAGGGTAATATTGTTCCTTGACTTCATCCATAAAAAATCCCAAGTGGTCTTGACCCCAAATATTCTAGACTCCTCTATGGAATTTTTCTCCTAGTAAGTTTCCCACCAATATTTGACATGGGGGACAACCTT
>JZKD02S1685176.1:1556706-1569126 GCA_000966675.3 Picea glauca | reverse complement strand
ATATATATATATATGAAGTATTACATTTCCTAGGCACTCTGGTCCCTTTTCAACTTTACCGGCTGACCAGCCTAAGTCACAATTAAGTTCATAAGGGTTAAAACCAGGGTGTTACATAAAGATATCGACATTGTTGTTTCAGTAGGTTTAGAAACCAACATTGATACAAATGGCCCTATAGATAATGAAATTATTGATACACAATCTAAAGAGTGTGACGATCCAAGCTGGTTCATACACAGAATACCCAAAATATTTGGAATAATATAAAGAAATCCATCTAGATCAAATAATATATTGAATAAAAATATATGAGATGATAAAATATGAATGAATATGATGAGGGTATCATTTAAATACCTAGGTGGGTTCGTTTTCACTAAGAATCATGTCCTTTTGTTAGGACATATATTTTCATAATGATGTATTTTCATTATTAATTATTTATATTTATTATATTTCTTTCTCCTTTATAAATGCTTTGTCCTCAAAGCATATTTATGGAAAGGTTTTATGTCTTTTCTCTAGCTTGCAATGTCTTCACATGGTTCTATGTTCTTGATGTTGTCATGGTGGATGATATGAGACAATATGAACTTCTAATTGCTGAGAAAAATTGTCGAACTGTAAAAGGATTTGACTATCCTAATTCGATTCTTTATGGAATATTGCACTTATAAGATTCCCAAGATAAATTGTTATTCCGAGACTCAATTGCATTGACATCCATATTCTTTGGACGATAGGTCAATTGTTTTCATTTTGAGTGATGTTGATGCATTGAATGGTCAAGGTACCTGCTCTTATGATTAGTATGTCAATAAGGTGTATTTGCAGCATGACTTTCCATTATTGTACTTGTAGTGTTTTCTTGATTTACTTTTGGTATTATATCTTCTTCATGCATTGGTGTTTCTTTGTTGATTGTTGAATTTCTAATAGTAATAACACTTGGAATTCCCATTGTTTGTACTCCAACATTCAAATATGTCCTTAATCCAACTAAATGTGCACCTTTTTGAGTTGTGATGTTGATTGGAGTTGTATTTGTTCCTTTCTACATAGTCTGGTTTTTATAAGTTGATGACTTCTCTACTTCAATGGAATTAGTCATTGTTTCTTTATCAATTAGTGATTCCTTGCTGGTAAGTTGCTTTAGTGTTTCTTGTTGCAACTTATTTTCACCTTTTAACTTTTTAATATGTGTGATCAAGTTTTGACTATGATTCTTGAGGCAAGAAATTTATTTTATTTTATCTATGATTATCTTAAAGGATCACCTTTGAGATATCTTTAAGGTCTTTTGATGTTACTGAATCTAAATCTGATGTAGAATCTTGCAATTTTATATTTTTCTTCTTATAGGAGAATGTAAAAAAATTCTTCTTCATGTTTAAGATGAAAGTCCCTAGTACTTCCACCCAGGGTGAACCTAGAATTATGTCATTGTCATCATAAAATAAGGATCTAATAGTGATGAACCAAGATGGTTCATACACGGAATACCCAAAATATTTGGAAGAATATAAAGAAATCCATCTAGATCAAATAATATATTAAATAAAAATATATGAGATGATAAAATGTGAATAAATATAATGAGGGCCCCATATAAATACCTAGGTAGGTGCCTTTTCACTAAGAATCATGTCCTTTGTTAATACATGTCTTCTCACAATGATGTCTTTTCATTATCAATTATTATTTATTTATATTTATTTTTGTATATTTATGTTTATTACAAAGAGGAAATGAGAATAATTGATATCATATATTAAGTAAAACATAAGAACAAAATAGATGTTTTAGATAATAACCTTGAAGGTTATGACATTGTTGTTTACTAAAAGGTTGGTATGATCCATGAATTCCTAATTAAAGAGAATGTTCAAATAATATTTGAAGTCCAAGAAGAAACAACAAGCTATCACTTACAGAAATTGACTAAAGAAGGTGTGGCAGGTCATGAATATTATAAAAACATATTCTTATACAATGTTAAAAAAAAACTAGAAGTGAAAGAAAATATCAATTATGATCTAGTACAACAACAATTGAAGAGAAAAGAAGATGTTAAAGAAATGTTCCATTTAAGAAGGAATGATAATGGTCCAAAACACCATGATACCGATGAAGAACGAAAGGAAATGGATGAAGATCATGGATGTATATATTGTCTAGGTAATGTTAAACTTGAAATTTATGTCAAGGAATATGATGGCATGAAGGAAATTGTTGTAAGAAGTAAGTTAGAATTTTCAAGTCAAACGGAAATATTGAATATCAATATGGAAAGAAAGTTGATTGTTGGATGGAAGGTGAGGACAATTTTGATTAAGAAAATGTTGAAATCTCATGGAAGATAGCTTGCAACATCATAAAGTGTTTAGTTTATGATTAATGAATTCATGTGGAAAAAGTACATTGAAAGAACTAAAAGAATGAAAGAATGGGTTAAGAAGAGGAAGAGATGGAAGGTTGTTCAATAAACATGGCATACGAAAGAATTACATAGAATCATAAATGTTGACAGTACTGAAGGAAACAAACCAAATATTTTATTTTCTTTGCTGAGGAATTCATTATTGAAGAGATATTAGCTAGATAAACAAAAGGATGTCAAAGCAATAAATGATTATTGTGTTAAAAGGAATTTTGAAGGAATCATATCATTTAATTTAACAATATTTGTTTTATGTTTCCAGGTTCAGAGGAAGTGTGTAGTGACACACATGTGGAAGGTCGAGTCCAATGAAAGTCATGGACTTGAAGAAGTTGAGGGTGTAGAGAGAAAGTGTATTCTCAAAGTAGAAGCAGAGAAAGTGAAGGGAATGAAGAATTTGATGGATTTTCTTGAGTATTGTGAAAGTTCATATTTAGAAGAGTTATGGAAGTTGAGTGAAGACATCACCCCGGTATTTTGAAGCTTAAAGATTTATAAAGAACAAACTAGAGAAAAAGAAGTGCAATCAAGATGTGGCTAAGAGAAAAGTGAGACAAATGTTAATATGGAAGGAAAAAATAGAACAGAGAAACACAAAACTAATATGGATGGTAACAATAATGGTAATTTTAGAAAATATGAGATTGAGCCAAAATACATTATGAAATGAAAGTGGTGTTGATGTTGATAACATAAACAATGAAGACGAGCTTGAACAACAAACATTCATGATTAGGTCTTGCTGGAAATACTGAGAGGGGGGGTGAATCAATATTACCTGTTAGAATATAATGGATGTGCTCATTTTACCATTAACAATATCACTGTTGTCACCCAACCATAGGCTGAAGACACCCTTCGAGCACCTTAACCTTGACAGAGAATCGCTCTGAAAGCAAACCCTAGGCTAGATATCCAAACAAAGGGTAGTGCACCTTTCCCCAAGGATAGCGCATCAACAAGATCTGATCAGATAGTCCAAACCCTAGCCAAGAGATAGTCCAAGCCAATACGTGATTGCTAGCTACAATAGCTGAAATGGCAGCTCTCCTCAAAACTGCGCACAAGACTGGGCACTGCAATGTGCGCCAGTTGTTGCTCTGCAATTGTAACACTGTGACAAATGAGAGATTGATGCCCTATATTTATTGTATCCCTGGATAAATGCATGGTCCGACTTCTTATTATGGACATCTATCTGTTCATATTATTATTGTTTCTTCTAGCCGACTTCTTATCTTGGAGGCTAATAACCTAATAAAAATTATCTTCTTGAACCGACAAGTCTTATAGGGTTATTAGCCAACTCATTAGGGTTTCTCTTGCTTCCCGGAGTATTCTTATTCTCATCAGGTTTACACGTGGAGGTATAATATCAACACTCCCTCCTAGCTAAGGAGGTATTACAGGTAATGGTCTTGAGCACAAAAACATACCATTCACCCGGTAGCATCAACATAGTCGTAGAGACTATCTCATGACTTAGATCATGAGCATCATCATCACCATTGGTGTCATCAGCTGCATCATCTCTCGAAACCATACTTCATCTGAGTAATCAAGTATGATGCTGGATAAGTCACTCACACCACAGAGTGATACAAGAGCCATTCTTCTAATCTAGACATACGTCCTAGAAGAGTAGATGTTCTAAACCATTTTCCATCTGGAAATCTCTGTCCTTTAATCATCCATCTGATTGATAATCATTTACCAAACTATTGATAGTCTTCAAGGCAATCAGAACAAAGATAGAACACAACTGTGTCTATCCATAGTAGTACATAACTACAATCCAGTGGTACACTACCATACCAAGTAGCAAACAAGTACTTGATCAGTAATGTATAGTTACGAATAATGGAACACATCCACCACATTGGTATACATCGACTATCATACGGTATTCATAATAATCATCTGATATCAACCTACACAAAAACAATATTATGATATAAACTGAATTATCTGGGCCAATATTTCACTCACATCTGTGAGATCTGAAATAATATCTACCCTCAAGGTAGAACAATGAGATATTTGGACTATTCTTCTCAAGCAAGGAAGAATAATTGTCTTGTCTTCTGAACTTGGACCATTCCCCACCCTGGGCCATTATTCCTACACTAATCAAAGTGCACCTTGGAGAGAATGTGTAAACGCTAAGGAATGTATGTCCCTGTTATTTTCAGGACCACATTATATTTAGGTGGTTTTTCGGCACATGGTTTCTTTGCCGATGGTTTTCTATTTCTGGTTAAGGAATTAGGGTTATGGAATACTCCAGGTCATTGGGTTAGGGTTTTGGATACCACTGGCTCCTATATGTATTTTTTATTGTAACACAATGAATGAATATAGAATATGTTGGTTTTCCCGGTTTGGGTTTCCAGGGGAAAAATCTCTGTGTAATGTTTGTATTTTCCATTGTATCTTTTCTGTTCTTTTTTGAATACCTGTTTGCAGTAGATATTGTGCAAGGTTAGAATTTACAATTCCCCCCCCCCAACAACTATCGCCAGGGGGGTTCGGGGGGGACAATTTATGTATTCCCCCCCTGGAAAAGGATTCGGGGGCAGCACCGCCGAAGCGAAATATTGGGAAAAATTGCTTTGTAAAATATTGTAATTTCGTAGTCAATATGGACCATTCATTATAAGGTTGCAGATCTGACGGTAGAATTTATTTTTTAGGGTTTTTTACCTAGAAGGAAACCCTCTCTTATGAGGGAATTGTATTGTGGTTGTGTATTATTGTGAATGTTTTATTCTGAGAGAGAACACTGTGAGATAAAGAGGAGAAAGTTACAACGATTGAGTTGTAGGTTGTATCCCTTCATTTTGATGGATAATAAAAAGGAAGGACCTGGCAATTTTTTTGGTGGGCATAGCCCACACTTGGTGAACCACATATATATGTGTCTCTATTGTATTGTGTATCTTCTGTGTTTTATTTCTGCATTTGTTTTATTTTATTTCTCCACGATCCTATTTTTCTAACAACTGGTATCAGAGGGAAAGGTAACTCGTAGGAAAAGAGGGTTCCTATTTTGAGTGGGAGAAATGGTAAAAGATGGAAAGTTTAGGGTCAAGAAATTTAAGGGCCAAAACTACCAGTTATGGAATATGCAGATGGAAGATTACTTATATTAGGAGTATCTATTCCTACCATTGGGCAGAATAGAAAATAAGTCGACGGCCATGAAGGACGAAGAGTGGAAGGTTCTTGACAGAAAGGTACTAGGAACGATACGGTTGAGCCTAGCAATGATGGCTTTCAATATTTGAAAAGAAAATACAATGAAGGATTTGATGGACACATTGGCTAAACTATATGAAAAACCCTCGGCATCCAATAAGGTTTTTCTAATGAAGCAATTATTTAATATGAAGATGTCAGAAGGTGGGTCTGTTGCAGATCATTTAAATGAATTTAATACAGTTACTAATCAGCTAAGTTCTATAAAAATGGACTTTGAGGATGAGGTTAGGGCTCTTCTAATCCTGTTCTCATTACCAGAAAGATGGAATGGCTTGGTCATGGCTGTAAGTAACTTTGTATCTAGCTCAAACACTCTAAAATTTGATGATGTTGTTGGTGTTATCCTTAGCAAGGAAATGCGATGGAAAAGCATAGGTAGGACATCGGGTAATGCGTTGATTGTGGAGAACAAGGGGAGAAAAAAGGACAGATTAAAGGGATTGGGGAACCATGGAAATTATAGGAAGTGCAGATCCAAATCCAGACTGAAAAAATAAAGTGTTGGAATTGTGGAAAGACAGGACATCTGAAGAAATACTACAGAGATCCAAAGAAACAAAGAGATGGACAACAAGAGAAAAAACAAAAAGAAAATGTAAGGGGTGATTTGTTACAAGATGCTTTGATTATTTTTGTAGATAATATTTCTGAGTCTTGGGTAGCAGATTCAAGGGCTTCATTTCATGCCACATCCCATAGGAAACATTTTCTAGATTATGTTCAAGGTGATTTTAGATAGGTTCATTTGGGTGATGATGCACCATGAAAAATTGTTGGAATGGGTAAGGTACAAATAAAGAAAAGAATGGAAACCAATGGTTATTGAAATAGGTAAGACATGTACCATATCTAAGGAAAAATATGATTTCAACAGAGAAGTTGGCAAGTGAAGGTTGTATATCTATATTTACAGATAAGGCATGGGAGGTCACCAAAGGATCACTGGTGATAGCAAAAGGAGAGAAGGTAGGTACATTGTATTTATGTACTGGTAATACTGACTCTTCTATCTCTTTAGCTTCTACAAGAGTGGATACAACACTGTGGCATCATAGGCTTGGACACATGAGTGAGAAGGGGATGTAGATACTTCACAAAAGGAATTTTTTTCCATATCTTAAAAAAATTGATTTGGACTTCTGTGAGCATTGTGTTTATGGAAAACAAAAGAGAGTCAGATTTCTCAGAGTCAAAAAAGAAAATAAGAGTGAAAGGTTAGAGATTGTTCATACAGATGTATGGGGACGAGCTCATGTATCATCTCTTGGTGGCTCTCATTATTATGTTAGTTTTATTGATGATTCAACTAGAAAAACTTGGGTTTATTGAATTAGACAAAAATATGATGTTTTTGATACTTTTAAGAAATGGAAAACTTTGGTTGATAATGAGACAGGAAAAAGGTTGAAGTGTCTTAGATCAGAGAATGGAGGTGAATATTGCAGCAAAGGATTTGATGATTATTGTTCATACCATGGGATTTGTAGAGAGAAAATAGTTCCAGGAACACCACAATAAAATGGAGTGTCAGAAAGGATGAACAAGACAATCATGGAGCATGCAAGGAGTATGAGATTGCATGTTGAGTTTCCCTTACATTTCTGGGCAGATGTTGTAGATAATGTTGTTTACTTAATAAACAAAGGACCTTCAAGCTCTTTGGATGCTGGAATTCCAGAGGAGGCATGGACAGGTAAAAAGGTAGATTATTCTTTTTTGAAGACTTTTAGTTGTGAAGCATTTGTCCATATTGATAAAGAAAATAGAATAAAGCTTTAGGCAAAATCCAAGAAGTGTACCTTTATTGGATATGATGTTAATAATTTTTGTTATCGCTTATGGGATTATGAAAATGAAAAAATAATTAAAATTATAGATGTCATATTCAATGAGAAGGTCATGTATAAATATCAGTTGCAGGGAAGGAAACAAAAAGAAGAAAAACCAGAATACACAGTGCTTGATGAGATCACTGGAAAAGAAATTACAAAGGTACTAGAAAATCAAAATGTACAACAGCAGGAGCAACATGTACCTCAAACTCTTACAAGTGTTGTTAGAAGATCTACCAGGTTAAGTAGACCCCCTAAACGATACTCTCCTTCATTGTATTATTTATTGTTGATTGATTCTAGTGAACTGGAATGTTATCAAGAGGCAATGTAGGTAGACACTAAAAAAAAGTGCGACCAAGCCATGAAAGAGGAAATGGATTCCTTGGTAAATAACCAGACTTGGGACTTGGTTCAGTTGCCTGCAGGAAAAGTAGCATTGCAGAATAAATGGGTTTACAAGTTGAAGGAAGAGTATGGAGGAAAAAAGCTATACAAGGCTAGACTTTTTGTAAAGGGGTTTGCACAAAAGAAATGTATATATTTTGATGAAATATTTTCTCATGTTGTTAATATGACTTCAATTAGGACTAGTTTAAGTCTTGTGGCAATAGAAGATTTTCATCTTGAATAGTTAGATGTAAAAACAACTTTTCTCCATGGGGATTTGGAGGAAGAGATTTATATGCAGCAACCACAGGGGTATGAGGTCAAAGGGAAGGGGAATTTGGTATGCAGGTTGAAGAAGACCTTGTACGACCTAACGCAAGCTCCAAAGCAGCAGTATTTGAAGTTTGACAAGTTTATAACATAACAAGGTTATAGTAGATGTCATTTTGATTACTGTGTTTATTTTAAAAGGCTAGAAAATGGAAGTTATATTATCTTGCTATTGTATGTAGATGACATTTTTGTTGCAGGGTCTAATATGAAGGATATAAATGTGCTCAAGAAGAAATTATCTAATTCATTTGCAATGAAGGATTTGGGTGTTGTAAAGAAAATTCTTGGTACGAGAATAACAAGAAACAAGAAAAATCGCAAATTGACATTGTCTCAGGGTGAGTACATAGAGAAGGTGTTGGAGAGGTTTAGAATACAGAATGAAAAACCAGTTAGTACACCTTTGGACAACCATTTCAAATTAACCAATGAAATGTTTCCCAAGACATAGGAGGATATAGAATACATGTCCAAGGTCCCTTATTCATCAACAGTTTGCAGCTTGATGTATGCGATGATTTGCACAAGACCAGATATTGCACATGTAGTGGGAGTTGTGAGCAGGTATATGAACAATCCATGTAAAGAACATTGAGAGGAAGTAAAGTGGATTCTCATGTATATGAGAGGTACTGCTACTCATGCATTATGTTTTGTAGGTTCAAACACTATTCTACAAGGATATGTTGATTCATATATGGAAGGTGATAAAGATAACAGGAGTATCACCACAAGGTATGTTTTTACCATAGGTGGAACAACAATAAGTTGGATTTCAAAACTACAAAAGGTTGTTTCACTTTCAACAACAGAAGGAAAGTATGTTTCTTCTACAAAGGCTAATAAAGAAATGATTTGGTTACAGAGGTTTATGGAGGAATTGGGAAAGAATCGGGAGAATAGTAGGTTGTATTGTGACTATGAAAGTGCCATTCATCTCGAAAAGAACCCAGCCTTCCATTCAAATAATAAGCATATACAAATAAGGTGCCATTTCATATGATCTATCTTGGAAGATGGACATTTGAAGTTGGAAAAGATACATACTAGCCAGAATCCTGCAGACATGTTAACAAAGGGATTAACCAAGGAGAAACTGAGTTCCTGCTCAATTTCAGTTGGTCTTCAAGCATGAAGGTGAAGATGAGAAATTTTCCAGGTCTAAGGTGGAGTATAGTCTAGTAGGTACAATAGCAGTGGAGTTGTTTTGATCAGTCTCCAAGTGGGAGATTGTTGGTTGTGGAGCTTGATTATCTACTTGATTCAAAGGTTTGTTTTAGTAGCGCTTGGACCCCATTCCCTAACGGGGTGTATGGGGGGTATTTCCACCCCACAAATTTTTCCAGGGGGGTCCAAGGGGGGTGGGGACAATGTTTGTATCCCCCCCTGGCAGGAGATTCGGGGGCAGCACCCCCAAAGTGAAATATTGGGAAAAATTGCCCGGTAAAATATTGTAATTTCGTAGTCAATCTAGACTGTTCATTATAAGGTCGTTGATCTGACGGTAGAAGTTATTTTTTAGGGTTTTTTTCCCTAGAATGCAACCCTCTCTTATCAGGGAATTGTATTGCGGTTGTTTATTATTGTGAATGTTGTATTCTGAGAGAGAAGACTGTGAGAGAAAGAGGAGGAAGTTACAGTGGTTGAGTTGTAGGTTGTATCACTTCATTTTGTTGGATAATAAAAAGTAAGGACCTGACAATTTCTCTGGTGGACATAGCCCACACTGGGTGAACCACGTATATCTGTGTCTTTATTGTATTGTGTATCTTCTGTGTTTTATTTCCATGTTTTTTTTTTTTTTTTAATTTCTCTGTGATCTTTTTTTATAACAGTTATAAATAGTACTTATACTACCCAACAAATGTGTTATATATAATTGGATTTTTGGAATGCCAATAGCTCCCAGAAAATTTTCTCTAATTCTTTGGAATGTTCCCACAATGTCCATCACAGTAGGTCGTATTTCAAGAGATTTATTTTGTGTAAAGAAAACATGCATTTATGAACTCACTAAGAAATACAAGATCCTTATATTCTTCAATGATTATAGTAGTCCTCCTCGATAGATGTGTTTCCACCACTTCCCCTCCTTGGTTTGGAAAACCACTACCCACCCATTTTTGCAAGTTCTTTCCTTCCACAAACATGTTGTGGATGGGATTCTTTCTAGTTAGCATCTCCCATAGCACTATTCCATAGTTATAAATATACCTTGTTGTGACATGTCTAACCAATCCATATTTTTCATTCATACATACTCCTCATCCTAAGGTTTTTGATTCACAATGTTTAATTAAAAATATGAAACTCATGACATTGCATAATATGATATCTAGTTCAAATAATACCTAGAGGAATGTAGCCTACAGATACCTTGAGCGCATGCATGGAAGTGAAAGTTGAATCCTCATAATTTTCAAAATGTGTGGTAACAAAGCCAAAGTATATTACATATGATGTCATATCTTCATCTAGAAAACAATTGTTGGGTTTCAAATAACAATGGATCACTTCCACAAAAAAATGGTGATGGAGATACACCATGCTTGGTGTAATATCTTTTGTTATATTCAACCTTTGACTCAAACTCAAACCACTTTCTACATCGAGGGATATAACCACTTATCTAGGCTTCCATTTGACATTAATGGAATATTGAAATTTTGATTTGGAAGTCTAAATACGAGGTTATGATTCTTCTAATAATATTTTATTGCCTAACTCTACCCAAACATTTTCACTCATTGTCAAAAATCTTGTGATCCCCTTCATTTTCCAAATTAGAACATTGACAATGATCATTGTTCCATAGTTCAAAACCCCTTTGTACACTTTCCCAAAAACACTAACTCCTAACAAGTTGGTATCACTAAATTCATTTATTGCAGTGATGACCTCCCCATAAAAATTTCTTTATTGCCCCACATCAATGGATGCCCCAATCTCTCTAGAATATGCCTCTTCCAATTTCATTTCCATAAGATTCCTAGAAACAAAAACAATACCATTGTCATTGTAACTGCAACAACAAGTATAATAACCATTTTCAGAAGTGAAACGCTTTTATGTTTGTGAGAAAAGAACGGTGACAAACTTAACCAAGGTCCATATAAACCAAGATTTCCCATAAACAATGTGGATTTTTTTTTTTTGAAATCTTCTCCTTTAGGGACTTCCACTAACAACTTGTTGAAAGAAAAAATCAAGTGGTGGAGAATTTTGGGATTTTCCAATGACATGGGGTATTTCCATGTCTTGAAGGCTTTGAAGTTCACCAAATGAAACTGGGATCAGACTCAAGTTCACTTAGTGAAACTAAGATTATACCTTCAAGTTGGTTGCAAGAAATATTTAGGGATTCTACTTCCTTGCTCCTTTTGAGTGCACTTGGAATTTAACTAGTGAACCAATTTGCGGAAATATATATAGCTTGAATTATAGTCATCCTATTTAGTTCCAAAGACATGCGACCATTGAATAAATTGTTTGAAAGGTTGAAATAGAAATTTAAATTTGCAATCCCACTACCTATGGAGGTATGTTACCACTAAGCTTGTTGTGTGATAGGTCTAGTAATAGTAAGTTCACACATTTCCCTAGATTTATAGGGATATTACCTTATAACTATTTTTTATGATGATATTGATATCTTAGTTACTAGGTGTCGACAAAAAAATTATGGATTCTTCTCGAGATATTGTTTCCAAAAAGAGGTAGGATGCCTAAGATTTTGAGATGCTTAATTTCTATTGGGATGTTTCCTTGTAAATTGTTGGAATCCATATATAACCTCTCCAACTTTTGAAGAAAGTGAAGAAGTTATTTCCCTTGTAATAAAATTTCCCTCTAACAAAAGCAATATTAAACTAGCAAGGTTTCCAATCTATGGAGGTGTTTCCCCTACGAACTCATTGCTTCCCAAGTTTATGAAGTCCATTTTGTAGAGATATGACCCATAGTAAATGGAAATGTCTCGTGAGATGATTATGGCCCTGCCGCCTATAGAGAAAATTTTAAGAACCCCTGGTAAATTTATATGTATAATAAACGAGTGAATCTCCATGAGACATAGGAAATTTTGAAAGTTATTGATAAAATAACTTTCAAAATTTCCTATGTCTCATGGAGATTCACTCGTTTATTATACACATAAATTTA
>JZKD02S1685176.1:1538930-1550326 GCA_000966675.3 Picea glauca | reverse complement strand
TTTGGTATATATATCATTTTTTGTATGCTAGAGTATTTGACAGGTACGTTTGTTGTACACAGATGTGGGACTCGTGCGACCTACCGATTATGCATGGAACAAGCATCGTCCACGGCCAGAAGCCACAACTAGCGTCGCTGGGGGAGAAACAGTAGTATGGAACCTCCCAGCCGGGGAGGCCGAGAGGGTCCTTAGACAAGTTGAGTGGAATTTCACTTCACTCACTCGCACAGTCCTGATGGCAGAGATAGAGGAACTGCTGCCATCCATGCAGCCTCATGTAGTGGGGGCACCTCGGACATGGGTCCGATTGTTTAGGCGTTTAGCCCGTGCTGTGGATGATTATAACAGGGCCCATAGGCATTGAACCTATTTAGACTTTTTATGTGCCACAAGTACTTACTTGTGTATATTTTTTGAGGGCATAAGCCCTATGACTCGTTATGATTCCCATTTTTTAGGCGCTTGCGTCCATCTATGTACTCTGGTTATTTTATGATGTTTATATATGGTTTTTATCTTTTGTGTCTTATGGATCACATGTGCAAAAATGTATTTACATGTTTATGTCAATGTTCTTTCATATGTGTGCATGATTCCAATCTAAAATTTGATTAGCTAGAGTATCTGCAATTTGGTTTAATCTCCTAGGAACATGAAAATATGTAATATAATCAAAGTTTCGTTCTAAGAGACGTACCCTAAGGAATCATCGGTGTAAGGTTGGATCATGAACCTGGTATACTCTGTTTAGTTGAGACACAACCAGTTGAGAGTTGAGATAGACTTGGAGATGAGAGATATCCAATGACAAAGCATCATGAAGCAACTCAATAACTACACTATACTCGATGACATTATTTGTGGTGTCACCTAAGCATATACCTCCAGAAGATAATAACTGGCCCTGGGGTGTAAAGATTACCCAAGCTGCGGAGACAAGCCTCCGAGTGTGCCGACTAGCACTGTCTGCATACCAAATGAACACCTTGGAATCTCTTGACATATGCCATATTGACGAAAGATAACATTAATGACACGTCCATAACACTTTTTTAAAAAGAAACTAAAAAGTAATAATACAAAGACTATACATATGTTACAAAAGTTACCCATAGTGGCCTGCCTATGAGTGATACTTCTTGAGGTAGAGCCCATTTCTAGGCTCCGCCAAAGCATTCCCTTCAAAATCAACCAGACGATAAACGCCCTTTTTTAATACCTCTTTTATGATGAAGGGTTCGAACAACATGGGTTTGAATTTTTCTGCCCCCAGGGGGTCCTTGTCTTGGTCATAGACCAGGACAAGGTCACCTTCAGAGAAAATCTGAGGATGAACGGACCTATCATACTGACACTTGACCTTATGTTTGTGAGCCTTGTTGGTCAGGGCTGCATCATGACGTTGCTCATTGAGTTTCTCAAGGTGTACTAACCGTTCTTCAAGTGGAGTAGTGTCTGGAAATAATTGTACTGCCAATTTCAGAGATAGGATTTGACATTCGAAGGGCAAGACTGCCTCCAACCTGTAAACGAGTTGAAAAGGTGAGAAACCGGTTACAGTCTTAACAGAGGTTTGGTAAGCCCATAATTCCGATTATAACATCAAATGCCAATTCGACTTGGCTGAGTTGATAGTTCGCTGTAGAATAGTCTTAAAAGTTTTATTTACATCTTCTACCTACCCATTGGCTTGGGGGTAGTAAGGCGATGAATGTTCTTTCCGTAACCCAAGATTTGATGTTAACTCAGTCATCATTTGGTTCAGAAAGTGACTGCCATGGTCAGTGACAATCTCTCTCGGGACGCCGAACCTTGCTATGATCTGATTGAATAAGAAGAGAGTTGCAGTCTCTCCATCATCTTTAAATGTTGGCATAGCTTCGACCCACTTAGTGAAGTAGTCGATAGCTACGATGATATAGCAGTGCCCCTTGTTGATGGGGGGTTGCAAGTAGTGTAATCAATCCCCCACTTGGTGAAGGGACCAACTGTGATGACAGGAAACATAGGAGCGGGATGTGCCCTCATCTTTCGAGAGAATATTTGGCACGGATGGCACTTGTTGACCGATTCAACACAATCTTTGATAAGTGTCGGCCAAAAGTACCTTGCTCATAGAATATTTTGGGTTGTTTCCAACCCAAACAAATGATTGCCACAAGCTCTGGTATGGAAATCGTTGAGCACGATGACTACCTCCTCATGTGTGATACATCGACGTAAGATGCAGTCTACACCTCTCCGATACAACATATCATCGAGTATGAGATAATTCTTATCCTGATGGCATATACGGCGATGCTTATCATGAGAAGCAGAAGTGGGGCACTTCAAATTCTGGAGATAGATAAGTATATCTCCGTACCAGGGATCTGAAGATGTGAACAAAAACATATCTCCCTAGATAGGCGATTCTTCAACCACAACATCACCTGACTCAACCGGAAGTTCTGAAATAAGTTTTGCAAAGAACAAAGACTTTTTGGACTTCGCTGAAACAAAGTCTAAGTAAAAATCTTGGAGGATGACTATCCATCTACTGATCTTGACTATTCGGCATAGTTGGTGATGAAGCATCGTAAAAAGTTCGCCTTACCTTGTAGACTCTAAAGTTGTAAAATTGTGCTTGGGGGGGGCAACTAGATTATTGCCTCCACCTTGAGAGGATTGACCATGATCCCTGTTGTTGATACGATGAAACCTAACAAATGTTTGGACGTTATGCAGAAGCTGCACTTGCTTGGATTCAAGCGAATCCTAAAGTAGCGATAGCGTTCGAAGATTAGTCTAAGGTGCATGGGATGATCCATTCTCTTGCGAGATCGTGATGCTAAATCATCTAGGTAGGCCTTGACTATATGCTTGAGATCATGAAAGGCAAAATACATGGCCCACTGGAATGTGGCTCTATCATTTTTAAGACCAAAAGGCATCTTACGATATGCGAATGCACCCCATGGACAAATGAATGTCATTTTAT
Source organism: Picea glauca (assembly GCA_000966675.3). Lineage (NCBI taxonomy): Eukaryota > Viridiplantae > Streptophyta > Pinopsida > Pinales > Pinaceae > Picea > Picea glauca. The sequence goes on along the minus strand of JZKD02S1685176.1, from coordinate 1,547,343 downwards.
GTTGGTCTTCGGGCATGATTTGGATTTGATTATACCCCGAAAAACCATCCATGAAGGAAAAGTCTTTGCAACTAGCACATTCATCAATGATCTGATCAATGAATGGTGTTGGCAAATTATCTTTGGGACATGCCTTGTTCAAATCATGGAAGTTGGTACATACATGAATCGTGCTTTGTTTTTTATTGACTGGCACTGGATTCGAAACCCATTGAGTCAAATGGATAGGATAGATAAAACTTGCCTTTAGCAATTTCTCAACCTCAATCTTGATGGTTGCTTCTTTCTTAAGATTAACTGGACGAAGTTTCTATCGAACAGGCTTGGCATCAGGATACGTTGTGATTTCATGTTCAACTATTTTTGAATCGATACCTGGCATTTCCTCGTAAGACTAAGAAAAAACGTTGCGGAATTCTTTGAAAAGATACGTGTAGATTTGAATCTCTTCGGGGGAGCAATCTGCTCTGATGAAGACGTTTTCCATGACGCTAGGGTTTCGGGAGATGTTGACTGGTATAGTTTTAGCGATAGTCACCATATTTCCCTCAGCATAAATTTCCTATGTAGCTAAGAGATTAATAGGACACGGCTGACCTCCCGTCAAGGTTACAGTGAATTCTCCTGCTTCGATTTGGTTTAACTCTAGGAGAAAATATGATCTACGATGAAGATCTTCCCAAGGCTTGTCCAGACTAGTCATTGCTTCAATTTCTTCTTCATCATAAGGCAAGACTAAGCCTAACGAATCGATGTTAGTGAGAGAACCCTGAGCCCAAATAGGCTCTAGAAGCAGATCTAACTCTTGTGCAGGAGTCAGATCAGGGTTAGCTGAAGCTTGCTGGACTAGAGAGTACGCTACTTCAGCAGCTGACAAGGGCATGGACATGCCAGGGTGCCCTGTCTCATCCATCATGGCTGATGGGGAAGGAAGAATCCATGGATCCTCAAAGTAAGTCACGTGGAATGACGAAACTTGAAAAATCTCAACCTTATGGTGATTAGATATAAATTTGATATCACCCTGAGGGGGTGGGTAATCGAAGGTACCCATCAAAGATGGGCACAAACCAAATCCTACATTGACGATACCCGGTTGAGGATTATCAATTAGCGGGACCATAGATGCCCCCAAAGCTGGGTCAGATCTGGAGAAAGACAATTGATCGATGGTCACTATCCGGCCCTCATGTGGAAACAACAAGACCTAGAAAACTATAGCAACCATAGCTTGCATAGCATAAGTCCAGCTCTTTCCTAACAAGAGGTTATAGTCTAGGGGAGCATCGACTACCTCTACTTTGACACATGTGGTCTTCCCTCCTAACTGCACGGGGAAAGAAGGAACAATACCATGTGGTCATAAAGAACGACCGTCGAAAGCAATGAGGAGAGTAGGTGATGGAGACAAAACAGGCTGGCCAATGGCCTTCCAACATGCCAATGACATAACGCATGTCGACGCGCCCTCGTTGACCATCGTGTGGAATATATTCCATGTAAAATTTTTCATGGGGTAAGCCACTACTATCTAAAATGCTACGTGGTAAGGTAGATGAGGCTTTAAGTCGGTTGTATCTAACATGATGGTACCCGGATTACAAGTCTCAGTAGAGCCTAAAGCGGTTAAAAAAGCCTTCCTCTGAGTAGGGAAACTTTGGAGGACCTCCAAAGAAAACATCGCACAAGGGGTTTGTGATAAATCTTCCACCACAGAGTAGTTCTGGGTGGCCCTTGCATTTGGGTTATGAGAATCCTTTTTAAATGCATCTTTTGGAATGCATGTCATTGTTTTTCCCAACGTTTTCTCAATCTGTAGAGGAAGAGATGGGAGGTCAGCTTCTTTTCCCTTCTCAGAAGTGCTTGGTTTACTATAATCGTGCACTCTAGTCGATATGAAAGCATCACCTCTATCCATATATGCATTCGCGGATGAGGGGTTGATCAGAGGTGGGCAGTTTTCTTGGCTACCCCCTTCTGTGCTTGCAGAGGCTTGAGTTAAATTTTTCCCATGTTGAAAGGTATTAGTCAACACTGCTTATTGTTGTTGTGTGACAAACTTTTGGGCCTCTGGAAGTCAAGGACATAGATGGGTCGGGTGGTCTTCCATGCACAAGTTGCACAGATACCTCGCCTTCCGTTTTTTAGTGTTTTTCCCGCTAGCATTATCGTTGGGTTTTTTATCCCCCTTACCATTATTTCATTGTTTTCTCTTCCCTTCAGGCTGTTGGGTGACCTTTGGGTTAGTCGAATGTACTGTGTGTACTTCCGACGTTTGGGTAGGGGGGCCAGCCAAAGTAGTAGTTTGGCTGGCTGCCGTGTGCTGTATGGATAACTACTGCAACTGCTTTGTCAATTGCTCGGTGGGCCGAGTTTGTTCTGAACTGATGATACCATCGGCATGTGGTCCAACTCTCTGTCCAGTTTTCTCCAGTATTGAACGTGGTGCATATGGCAAGATGTTGTATAATAAACTGGACTGAGAATAGATGAGCTCAAACTGTTGAGCCCTCATGATGGCATCTTCTTCAGAGAAAACTTCGGATGTTGCGACGTCTTTAGATAATTGCGGGACCAAAGACTTAATGAACCACTCAAGAAGGAATGTTGGTGGGACTGGTACTTTGATTAAACTCTTCCGGCGTCTCCATTCTCGGATGTGATCAGAGATATGGTCTGTTGTTGTCTGTTCAAAATTAGCGAGCAGCTCTGTGCCAGCGTCGTATCTCACAGGTAACTAGAAATGGTTAAGGAAGGCCATCGCCGATTCACCAAAAGAAGAGTATCTTGAGTGATCGATCTCAATGTACCATTTCGCGGCACTCCCAATGAGATTACATTGAAACAATCGCAACTGTACAGAGTCATCTTTCAATGAGTTAGATGAGCACCAAAGATTAAAGGTAGTCACATGATCTCCTGGATCTTCATTAGGTTTGGCTTCAAACTTTGGAATGTTCGAAGGAAACTTTGTCGACATAGGAGGCCAATGCAGATCGTGAAAAATGGGGTCATTCAACAACCTTGTCAATTATGGCAAGTGTAAAGTCACCAGGAATGGTAATTTGGGTTGCTGCTGATAACCAGGGAAAAAGGGTCCTGGAGTTTGACTCGCACCAGGTTGCCAGGAAAAGTTTGGTTGCTAGCCCGGGGTCTGGTAGAAACCGTGGCCCTGACCAGTGTAAGAATTTTTCATATGTGGAGACATCATCCGTTGATTTCCCAAATAGGATATAGATGGTTGGGCATGCATTGTATTCGAAGGACTTTGGGAAGGATTACCCCATGCCGGTCCTGTCAGGATAGGCATAGTGGTTCATTCGGGGTTCCATTGATTGTGGAAAGAATTTCCCCAGATCGACATTCCAGAGGAGGGAACGGATCCTTGCCCTGAATTCCAAGGTCCTGTTATGTTTGCCCACTATGCAGGAATAGTACCCTGAACATGAGTAGATTGTCCAAAAATGGAGTTGCCCCCGGTCGGGAAAGTGGTTGACGAGAATGTGTTGTTACCAAACGTTTCGTTCCAAGAAAACAGTGTCGAAACTACCAGAATACTATGCGCAGGTGGTCCTTGACTCCCTGCTCCAAATAAACTATTGGGTGTAGGTTGCCCGACGGACTGCTGGTGCGAGCCACCGAGTGAAGGGGACGAAGGAGGGATATGACCTCCTCCGTAAGGAAAATCATTAAAAGGGACAGGAGTGCCCCCCAAGTGACCTTTAAAAGGAACGATAGAGCTCCCTGCCCCCAGACTCAAAGTCTGTAAAGTGGAGTAGGAAAGTGTAGGACTTGTACCCGAACTAGGCATCCCGTATGAGAATGGAGGGCCTGTCGCACTAGGTGTAAAAGGGGTTGTGGTCGCCACAAAATACGGATTCTGTCCACTGTGTGAAGTAGTTGCAACCGATACCATGGTGGCTCGGACCGACGACGATGGGTTAGGAGACATAAGCTCTCCTGTGGTGAAAACCGTGGTGGGAATCAAAGAATTACCAGAAGAAGTAATAACATTTGTTTCCATTGCTGTGTGCGACACTGTCTGGCGCTTGTGAAAAACTGGTATAATAAAAGGTGCCAAGAAATCAGTGGTTGGGGTTTCAACCGAGCCAAGAGAAGTTGCTTTAAGTTTAAAATGGTAGATTCCTCTGGGTGTTGCTCGGGCACAATGGGTTGTGACCCGGTCACTTCAAAATACCCTTGTTGGTCTAGCTTCCACCGTAAAGGTGGTGGGGGTGGCTCTGGTGTAACCGACGGCAGGCCAAGAAGCCTTCGTGACCAGTGGAGCTCAGGATCCTCCACTGTGTGAGAAGATCCAAGACACTCTAAGGTAGTCTAAACGCAAAAAAGTAACACACACTAAGAAAAAAGTCCCTAGAAGATAAGACAAGCAAACACTAAATTAATTGGAAGAATAGTTACAACAACCAACACTAGAGCAACTTACCAGTGTAAGTGCAACTTGAGTATGGAAGCACCCTCCGGGTATACTCTGCAAAGCATGGCCTAATGTTTGTCCTAGGTACCGTGGTATACCCCCACAATCACCTGTGTATGTCCCTATCAAATATTGGCAACTAGGTTGCCAGCACACGAACAATCACCAGGCGGGTACAGTCGAAAGTCGGGTAGACCACAATGAGTAGGGTATCGATCCTGAAATCTATCAAGGGTATCGAGAGAAAATGGTCTGGAAGACAACTGAGGACCTCGAATAGGTTCGAGACCCACGAAGCCCCGTGGCAAATGCAAACGACGAAATCCCAAAACAAGCCCTCTATATGTGTTCTCCACTACGATTGGTCTGGCTTTGGAGGGGTTATCTTCTCTACCTTTCCGCACGCGACCTCGTGTTTATCCCCTGTGTTAGAGGGGGGTCACAGATAACTTCCATGAAACTGGACTTAGACACTCCCTATCTCAGACTCCAATGTTTGATTTTAAATGGCCTTGGAGAGTTTCCTCTCCAACCTAATCCAAGGCCCTAGTCCTAAACTAGTTTGTGAACCCTACAAACATAAAAGTCTAGTAGATTTTAAATTTAGCGTTACTTTTATAGCTTTGTCTTACGTAAATGGGTATGAGGGTGAAACTGATGATGTGTAATAGATGAAAGAAAAATGAATAAAAAAGCTGGAAACAAAACTTTTACTAAATGCAAAATTTCAACAACTTTTCAAAAGAAAGATTTTTTAAACTTTTCTGAATTTTTCTAAGATTTTTGACAGCAAACTCAAAGGAATTTCACTCAACTACGAGCTACTTATGATCTAAGTGAACTGCAAAAACTTATGACATAAAATACTTTTCCCTAGCTAATGATGCAGAAACACACTCTTCAACCAAAGAAGAAAATGAAAAGAGAATATTTTTTTTTTATTTAACTTCTAGTTAAAGCAAGAAAGGGAAAATATCGACAAGCAAAAAAACAAGGAAAAAAAATTCTGGCTTAAAGCGCAGATCATAAAGAATCAGATTAAAAAATCACAGAATAGCAATTGTCAAAACAATGACTCTCACACTTGTCTAAAAACTGTAAAAAAAATAAATTATTTTTTATATTTTTTTGATAACATTTTAAATGAGAAAAAACAAGCTAAGGGTAGAAATAATCCTAAGCTACTGACTGTTCAAACAGAGATTCAAACACCTGAGAGGAATACTTCTAATCAAAGGAGAGGATGACTACCCCACTCTGAACAAGAATTATCCTATACAAGCACGCAATTGTCACTCAAACAGCACGCGTGCGAACGCGTGCTGAACAACAACAGAGGGCGTGTTCATGTGGGCTGACCTTGTATAGGCCGCGTGTATATCTAAAATCTAAGAAAAAATAAGAAAACATACAGACCAGACTAAGAAGAGACCTTTGTTATTGATAGCCAGGATCCTTTGAAGGCTTGGATACTCTTTCTAACAGAAAAACAAATAATGCAAGGAAAAATAATAAGGAAAAAACTATCTGAGATAGGACTGTTAGCAAACAAGACTCAGACAGAATTTCAAAAGACCCCCTGAGAATGTGTGATTCTGACAGGGAAGAGGAGGACTGCCTCTGAGGTTCTTTGAACTCCTACACGCTACTGCTACCTCTACAGCTAGCGTTCACACGTGGGATGAAATAAGATAGGGTGCGGGTACACGCATGCAGGCCTTGTGCAGGCCGTGTGTACCTCTGTGGGTCTCGAAAAACACAGCCAAGAAAAAGTCAAGGAAAGATGGTATGGAAAACCAGACTCCTTGCTAGCTCAGATTTTACAGAAAAAATAAAAGGACAGGCAAGAAAAAATAGTCTTTAAACTACCCAAAAACTAAATAAAATAACAGAAACCCTAAAGAGTTGCCCTCCCCAGTGGAGTCGCCAATTCTGTTGTTGGGAAAAATACCCTATGGAGTAGCAAATAGAGTTCAAACTTTCCATGCAGATATGACTGAATAGAAATCACTTTCTACCTTCATCCCTAGATTTAAATCCCCTTTTCTTAGTCAATGCATGGAAAGATCAACCTACCTTGTTACCGGTGTTTGATGTCGATCCTCCGTTGTGCTTGATCACTTGTTTTCTATGCTCCTTCCAAAGCTGACCTGCATTCAAGACAAGAAACAACTATGCATGCATGCTACTAATATACCAATGGGTTAGAAATCAAACATAAACTAATCAATATCATAAACAGTTCATGCATTGGGACGAGAAAAGCATTTTCTTTATTACTTAAAATGAGTCAACTTACAAAAAGTTGAGATCGACCACCACTCCTTGAACCTGATCCTGGGCTCCTCTTCTTCTGTCCTTCAATTTCTTTTCTTTAAATCTCTTTTGGAATTAGGAAAGGCTAAAGGGTTGGGACAATGGAATACGTAAATGGGCAGAGTTTCTTTGCTATATTTTTACTCTTTTAAATGGTACCCCTACCCCTTCTTTTATAGGCTAGAAGGAGCTAGATATTTGGATGAACCCTTGGCCATGCATGGCCGGGAGTTTCAGTTAACTCACCCATAGATTTTTGTTCCATCAACAACTTTCCTTTTTCTGTGCTTTAGTAGGTACATGCGTGTTGTTTTGAGCCAGCCAGCGTGTACACGCGTGCAATAGTGGGTTAGGGCGTGTGGGCCCTTACACAAGAGGATTTTCAAAGAGTTGTTCAACAATGTTTTTGGCAAAGAAAGGATATGAGTTGGCCTGATGCCAGGTAAGCATGTGTGGTGCAATTTTGATCAGGGGATCAAAATTTGCTCAATTTTCAAAGTGCTCGGATTGAGACGAAAACAGTGCCATTGTGTCCGTCTTGTTTTCCTGATTCCGGCGGTATATTTATTTTCGCGAATGGAGTCCGTATGGAGGAGATATCGCGATTTTATCGCCAAGTCAAACAGGTCAAAATAGGGGTGTTGACTGTACCTGTCCGTACAGTCCGTACGGCCACGTGGAGGTCCGTACCTTTTGCTGATGTGGCGACTGGTGGTTGGATGTTTGTCAGCCAGTTGAAGATTGACACGTGTCATTAGCAGCGAATAAGGTTCGGACACGTGGCCCAACCATTTGGCGCCACGTGTCACTGTATTAATGATCATTGGGTTGGTTGTAAAAGGTATTGGGAGTCTGCGGGGTTCGACCCCAGGACCTCCCCCATTGAAAGACTTAACAACCATGCGCTAGCCAAGTCACCCGCTTTTGTTCCTTGTTACATAGTCCAATGTAATTGTATTTAACTTTGGATATGTGTTCAGTTGGAAAAGGGGGCGGGTCAAGGCTTAAGCCCCGACCCTTGGTTTCATTATCATATATGTGACCGGGGGCTCCGACCGTTGGCGTATTACAAAGTTTTATATATGTAACATATATTACATTACCATTGTATTTAAAAGGGCGCACAAATGTTGTTATATGTTGTAATATATATGGGTGTTGGCGCGTGGTTTTGAACCCGTGACCCATAATATTTATTGCACGGGGTTTTACAATTGTTTAATGCGTGGGTTGACTCCGTTGGCATGGTTTTGGAACGGGCCAACGACTTTTGCTCCCAGCCTGTGATCATATGAGCATATGACCAAATGCTGAGGCGGTTGGGGGCTGGAGGCGCCCTAACCGTCCTACGGTTTGCACCGTTGGCGCGGTTGCGCCCGGTGCTAGGTTATAACGCGCGTTTGGAGCGTGTTCTAGGTTCATGTGTGCAAAGGTGCAGATTGTAGAACCAGAGACAGCAAAGAAGAAGGGGAGACTTCAAGAGAGGCTATCTTCTTCATTTTTCGACCGTTTTAGGTGCCGTCAGAGCCTAGACAGGGGTTTTAGCACGCTGCGGAGCCATTGGAGCAGTCATTTTGTTGATTTGAGCACTGTAAGACTTGTTTTTAAGCACTTTGATCAATTTAATATAAAAGATCCATTTGGAGGCTGGACCAGGAG
>JZKD02S1685176.1:1514027-1532960 GCA_000966675.3 Picea glauca | reverse complement strand
AGTAATCCTTTTAATATGTGTTGCAAATTGATCCTGTTGCATTAAACACATAACATTTTACTTGCAATTCAATTTAAATCAAGTTTATCAAGTCTTCGTCATATTTTTAGATCAAATTTAGGGTTATAACAGTTTTGGAGCAAGGAAACATCAAGTACGATTTTCAAATAAGGAAACATTTATGTATTCTTAATATGATGGATTTGAGCATGCATATTTTACTCCAATATCACAGCAAGAAGGTGCACCTTTGATCATGCAAGATTTATCGGGATAGGATTGGTTATTTTCATTTTGATATTTGCCCAATAACTATTTTAAGTGAGCTAGACAATAGTTATTCACAAAATTATAAGATTACATGGATGAAACTACATTTAACATAATGTCAAAATACCTAAGAGGAAAAACCCTAACCCTAGAAGTTGAGGTGGTGAAAGGAATGTAGTATCGAGGATCTTAATTAGTAAATCGACTTCTAGGGGCCATAAATTTTTCATACGAACTCTTTTTTGGGAATTCTTTGGACATTTAGAAAGATTATTCTAAACTCTACAAGTCTGGTAGGTCTTGATGACTTAGGTGTCATGACTGTAAAAATCATAAAAAATGCACGGGATGAGCGAAAAATGTGTTGGATGCTCAAGATCTATAAAATTGGCAAGATTTAGGACCATTTATTAGATAGACACAAACTTAGATGTCCACCTATATTAGTGTTTTTCTATGTAGTCCCACTGAATGGTTTCTTCTATATACCATATTTAACAATGGTTTTCTTCCCTTAACTAGCAACATTATTAGGCTTCCTCCAATTATTCTGACCTTATGCTAACTTAGCCTTCCAAAATACATGTTCAAGAGTGAAAATGTCAAACATCCCAAGCTCTTTCTAAATTTGTGTAATCAATCCACCAATGAATGTAATGAATAATTTGGCTTCTTCATCCATCAGTCTAAGAGGAATGGCATAGTGGTTAAACTCTTTGATGTAGGCATATACCACGTTGCAAAGGAAACACAATGTTCATCTATAGATTGTTATATTTCATAGAGGGAAACTCGTTACTTAAGCCAATCATCTAGTGATAAGGAATTCATTTAATCTTCGTAAGGTGAAATTGCCACCTAGATTGTCACTTTAAGAGAGTAACACATATTTTAATCCTCCTAAAGGTTGTCCTTGAGTGGTAAAATTAAAAGTTGTTATAAAGTTTGTAAGTCTCCAAAAAATGGGTCATGCTGCAATTTAGTTGAATGCACACACAAATGTCTTTTATTTCTTTACAGAGTCATTATATATCATGGAAATATAAATTATGAAGCTAATCAGACACACATACACAATAAGATGATCAAATCCATATTTCCATTAACATAAATTTATGTATAAAAAAAAGTAAGACATGAATAAGGAGAAACCTAAACATTCAACGATTTCACCCTTTTCAGAACCCTGATTTCTATGATTGAAGATTCTGGTAGCTCACTCTCTCACACACCATGAAGGAAACGTTCATTAGAATGGTCCCCTCTTCCTGGGCATAGTACTCAGAGCCATTTACTATTGCAGTGTAAGGCAGATGGATGGTGGGACGACGGGTTGCTTTGTCCATATTTTCAAATGCCTCATAGCTTTTGCGTTCCCCTACAGGAATTTATCAAAACTCACACTTATCATAGAAATACAGTCCTAGGATTGAATTGGGTGATGAAGAGGAGTGAGCCTTGTATAGGATTCTGATATTCTGGAAGGAATTGTACCAATGCATTGATGGAGCCAAGAAATTTATAAACATTGCATTGCAAAGCTATGGAGGGATATAGCTTGCCAATTGATTGTTGCTCGGACTCAAATGATCATCGAGGAGCAATTACCAAGCTCTGGAGGAATGTGGCCACTACAATTATTTGAAGCAAGTAGAATGTATCTAGTTTTTTCTACCTTCCCAACCAATATGGTTGAATTATAATAAATCGATTTTGTGCTATAAATAATGAAAGAAGGGATGGATATGCAAGTGCATCATGAAGATAACTTGTAAGAGAGTTGAAGGTTAACACCACGGTCCTTAAATTTCGACATTTACCAAGTTTTATAGGGATTGAACCATTTCGGTCATCATTCACGAGGTTCAATATTGTAGGGTTTATGTAGGTTTCCGATGATAGGATATCACAGAGGATTGTTTCATAGGTATAAATTGCATAGGCCACATAGCTTTCTAATCTCTTTAGAAATCGATCATCTTAGCATGCAGCAAGGTGAATAAAAATTTTCCAAATTAAGAACATTTCCATTTTCTAAAGGCAAAGGACTAAAAAACTTGTTGATTCCTAGGCCGAGATCTATTACATTCATCAAGATTACCAAAATATAAAGTAATGGATTAGTGCTCAATACTATCTCTTCTAGGTCTATTTAAATAAATAAACATTGATGGCAAGAAGGAAGATATGGAATAGTCTATATGGATGTTTTGGAAGGTGGTATCCATGTGGTCATTAATATCTTGGTTCATGAAAGAATACTCAATGATGAGGAGGAAGCAATACAGTTCGAATTTTTGGGTAAGATAAAGCACCCTAATCTGGTTCCAGTAGTTGGTTATTGTTTATCCAAAGATCAGAGAATAGAAATTTATGATTTTATGGAGAATGGCATTCTGAATCATTGGATTCATGATCTTCCGCTTGTTGGTTATTATAGCTTCAGGAGGTATTATAGCCAATGTGTCATGCATGTGGGAATCTTCGTTGTCACAAGATAAGCCTTTTGTTTCAGTAAAATCATCCTTGGGATGAGGCTAGGGCTTCATGGGTTTGGTGATGGGCTTTGTGGGCTTGTGTTGGGGCTTCACACCCACAAAGAAATCCAAATTTTATGTTGACTTGTGGAGGGGCTTCTATGTTGACCCCTAGGACTTGTATATAAAGGAGAGAGGTCATTATGACATTTTCTCATTGTGGAAGTATGGAGTTGGCATAAGTGAGTCTACACTTGTGGTGTCACACACCCAACTCCCTAAGTACCCTTTTAAGGGATAGGGTATAATTTTTTCGCTTTCCTACAACTCCTTGAATTCCTCGGATGAGGAAGCCATCGCCTTATGCTCACTAAGAGCTTTCCAATGAGTATGACCTTGTCCAAAACTGAGTTCTAGTTCGAGACTTATGGTGTTCCAAATTTTTCGAGACGTTTTTGGCCAATGACCATCCCCTTCACCACGTGGCATCATCTCTTTCATATTTTCTGACCTGGCACTTTTGTGGCCCAGGTAGTTGCACTCTAGAAATGACGTGGCCCCTTGAGGAGTGGTTACAAGGAATGTTCCCTGAGACTTCGCCCCTTTGCCATTTCTGTACATGTTTGAAAACATCCCCGGACACATAAAGTCCCAGAGTCCCTTTCCTCACCGAGATCCATGGTGGAGTTCTGTCCACCCTTAAAGATCTGGCGACTGATATTTATCTGCACTTAACATGTGGTTTAGACTTGACAAAGGGCCAGTTCCACACATAACTTGCGACCAATCCCACGATTCCACGTGGAATTATCCAAGAAGATTCCACGACAATGGATAGGAAACTGCCAGTTGTCGATGAACCGTCAAGTCACCATTTCGACCAGTCTCCTTCAGTGAGATTTGGAGTGTTGTGAAGTTCTAACATCCCGAAGCTCCAGACCTCCAAAGTCCCAAATCTCAGAAAGATCAGGTCCCTTTGAGCATAGCGCTTTGTTCTAGGGTCCTGGTCATATGGGTTTTTGACAAGCCCTAGAGGGATACACTCTTAAATCTTACACAAGGTTTGGTTGAGTCTGTGGACTTGAACCTACAGTTAATTGGAAGAATGGTTTGAAGGACGTGCCTTTCAATTTAGGATCCAAATCTTGTAACATGTTAATGGTAATTCTAAGGGATTAACAGGTTTGAAGTTATCCCATAGAGTCTATCCCAACTCTATATTTGCATATTTGGTCCCTGGATAGTCCCTTGACGAACCTTCCAACCAACATAGGAGGAAAATCCCTATGCTCCCAAATTCACTGAAAACCCATTACTAACAATTATCCTTCTCTAAACAGAGGTAGGCATAAAGCCATCTACAAGATATGATATTCAAGCTTTACTTCAAATTTCCTCGGGCCGCTAGGCCATCAGAGTCACAAATTCTACCATTAATTATGCAATGCACATCTCTAACATAGTCACAGACAACCAATCATGCATTTCAATTCAATTACACAAAATATGTGAAATACTTATATGTATTGAAAGTTAGAGCTATCAAAATGATTGTGGGTGTTCTCCTTTCCACCCAACCGTAGGATCAGAGGCATTCACTTTTGCACTCTTTCCACCCCCGTGCCAAGCCATGATAACACCAGGGACTTCTCTCTTCTCTTTGGATAATCTATATTCCAAATCAAAACTCTTCCAAGATTTCTATGGTCTTTTCCAAGCCCCCTTTTTGGAATGGAAATCGTCACACCTCCCGAACTCTCTTATGTTTTCTCTCTCTCTCCCTTTTGTATTCTCTTGCACACCTCCCCCCACCCAGGAAGGTTATGGACCTGTCCTATTCCTTATGCTAGAAGGAACTCAGGTCAATCTGTGCCTATAGGAAGAATGCACTCTGTGTTACTTCAGACTGACAATTTTCTATCTTCTTAGGCAGGCCCTCCATGCTTCCATTCATTGGGGTAGTTGGTTGTTCAACCACCAGTTCATTGTCTAATTAACTGATTTTTCCTCGGGGATCAAGATGGGGCTTATTATTCTATATTAAATATTTTAGCAAAGAATATTGGGTCATCTTAGCATGATGAACCCTCTCTACATGATTCCTCACTATTTCCTCTTGTGGTATCATGGCTAGTACTTCAAGGCTTCACCCCCACAGTCAGTTGTTAGCAATCTAAAAAATAATACATTTACATTGTTCACATGCCATGGCATGATAATCATAAGTAATGACTAATTACAAGCCAGGGGAAACATGGGTGTTACATGTGTTAGGAGGCTTGATGATCTCAGTAAAGGAAAATTCTACAATGGTGGCAAATCTAGCCTAGGAGAGAGAAGCGAAGAAGGTCGCACGTGTGGATAAATTTTTTCGTACATATACGCAGCTTGAAATGGGACAAAGCACGTATATAAGCGGGTTGCAAGAGGGTGAATCATGTATTTACACCGTTTGACAGTAAGGTAAATCACGTATAATATTTTTGGCAGGAGCAGGTCCGCATAGGCTGACAGGGGACGTCAGTAGGATGTACATGTGATCTGTAGCATATTTGTGGGTAGAGGATATTTCCAGGGATATTATCGAGGTTTGGTTTTTTTATTTGTATGGTTATTGGAGGACAAGGTTGTCCTTAGATTTTGGTGATTATTTTTGTCAGCTAGGAGGGTTGGTTTTTCCCTCAATATTTTTGAGTTTGACAAAAGATTACAGAACAAAAATATTGTCTCATGTGTATTGATGATTCATCTATGATCTTGATTGTTTCCGCTACATATAATTTGGGTCAATAATTTTTAGTGTAAAATTTTTCAGTGATAACATCTAGGGTTTTATTGTTAGATCACTAGGAAGCAATTTTTCAAATATGAAAATTAGTCACATAGAGTTGCATGTGAAAATTGACATGGTATCAGAGATTGGGATTTGAAGAGAAGGGGATCATCTTGAGATGCATTTTTGGATACAACACTAGAGAAGTGTTGTTCTTGTTCGTGTTCGTGTTATTGTTCCGAGCAAGTCACCATGGTGAACACATTGAAGCTTGAGGATGGGTTGGAAGGGGCAACCAACTTCCAAGGTTGGAAGGAAAGGGTTCTCCTTCTGTTGGAAGAGAATGACCTCAAGGAGTATGCTAAGAGTGTGGTTGTGGCTCCTACCAATCCACATGAATTGGAATCTCACAAGAAGAAAGAAGTGAAGGCCAAGCCGGTGTTGCTAGAATCCGTGAATGATCATTTGATTCCTCACATTGTTGAGAAGACATTTTCCAAGGACGTGTATGATGCTTTGGTAGGTCTATACTAGAATGGGAATACTAGAAAGAAGTTGCATTTGAAGCACCACCTTCAAGTTGTCAAGATGTATAGTGCGGACACGGTTGTGAATTATCTTATGAAGATTACCCAGATATGATATCATCTTGCAACTACCAATGAGATAGTTGAGGATGTTGATTTGGTGAATGTGGAATTGAGAGGTCTTCCCAGGTCTTGGGAACCATTTGTACAAGGGATATGTGCATGAAAGAAGTTTCCATACTTTAACATATTATGGACCGATTGCATCTAGGAGGATACATGGTTAGTGTCCAAGGATGATATGGATAGTATGGTGAAGAGAAACAGTGATGAGAACCAAACCCTTATATCCTGCATGAGAAAGTGAAGAATAGGTTCTCCTATGAGAATGTCTTCTTCTGAGAGAGAAGCATCTCTAGAGCCAAGACAGAACAAGTAACTTAACAAGATTATATGTTTTGAGTGTCATGACTTTGGGAACTATGATTCACAATGTCCAAACCTGAGGGGAAGGGGAAGAAGGAAGCAGGTAGAAACAACAGAGGTTGATGACGTTGCAGACAGGTTCCAAAGGGATATCTTGTTGGTCTTCACCCTTCTAGGTATAGTTTCCAACAAGGGGAACTTGGTTGGTGGATAGTGGAGCATATTTCCATATGACAAGTGCACGAGAGTTGTTTGACAACTTCATAAAGACTGGCTCATATTTGTTTGTAGATCTTGATATGGGAACCAAGCATGAAGTCCGAGGATCTTCTACGATATCACTCTGGATGGAGTCGGTAGAAGTGTTAAGGGTGTCAAATGTGTTATGGGTTACAAAACTCAGGAGGAGTGTTCTCTCAATCTCGGAGATTGAGAAGAAGGGATACAATATATTGTTTTGAAATAGACAAGTGTTATTTGTGCCCAGGAGATCTAGCTTCATATCAATGATGATTCTTGGATTTAGGGAGGGTAACCTATATAGGCTAAGGGGCTAGCCTATGCGTTTTATGACCAACATGAGCAGAGAGATAGATGAGGAAGAGCAGGTAGCTCTACCAGTGGTGAGGTAGGAAACCCCACTGTAACATACCCAACCACCCATAGGCCAGGTACGCTACCTGCAAGCCTGTCCTTGGACTTCTTTCTCATGCTGATACCTTCTTTATTTTATTAAAGATGCATAAGATAAAATATTTAAATGAAATGCACAACGATAACCAGCAAGCATGCATATTCTAAAGATTCAGTTAACGATAAATAATTACACATTGGAATACATTCATACATAGATAATAATAATAACAACAGTGAGCACTTATTTTTATATAAGGCGACACCAACTGGCTGTAGACCAAGGACATTCCACCCAACCGTAGACACCACTGCTCCAAATCTCAACAACAGTGTCACCCTCGAGCCAAGGCTATGAATCCACAAGGATGGTTCTAGAGTGTAATTGGGTTCCCAAACTAGTCATCTCTCAAGCTCTCAAGATCTCATAGGTTTCCCAACACCCACAAAAATCCAAGTACCCATCTCTCTTCTACCCAGCTTGTGCCACTCGAGAGAATGGACCTCCACCCTTCTCTGCCACACATTCCCTCTAGCAGTCCTTCTCCTTCCTTCCAGGGCTTCCAACATAGCTGGTCTAGAATCTCAATGTTGGAATTCTCAGGACTCGCAGTTGTGAGCAAAACAGAGCATGGGCCAATGAATTTCAGACATGCAGGCCCCAGGTCAAGGCTGGATCACACCAATGACCACTACAACCAACTATCATGTGGCTAAGTTCTTCAACAGCTCCATTTCCCTTGCCAAGTCAAGACGCAGATGATGATGGATCAATGGATGAGTCAGTGGGAGTGCATGGGAGTGCGTGCAAGGGAGTGCGTGAGGGAATAATGAGTGAGTGGATGGGAAAACAATGAACAAGTCATCAGTCAAACCCCCCATCAGACCAAAGGTGGGTTTAAGTAACCTCGTGGGGAAACAAGAACCTCCTAACCTTCCCCATGAAGCTCACGTAACTGATCCCCTCCCTTAGACAAAAAGGGTAATAATTAAAAAATAGGAATAAACACTTAGTCCCTCAAGCTCCCTCTATTGTGGAATCATAACCCCCTATAGCTCTAGTCCTTGTCCATCTAGCAACTAGTAATGTGTTTATTATTATTAATGATCAAAACATTACATTTCTTGGGCATACTGGCCCTTCAATAATTGTTTGGGCACTCTGGCCTCTCAGCATTGTAACAATACATTATTTAATATGGGGGTTCAAAACCTGGGGTGTTACACCCAACAGTAGTGTCGAATCAGAAGGAGATAGAGTTCAGAGGGAGTTAGTCCTCAAGATCCAGTAGGGAGGAGCAACTTCCCAGGAATGTTTAGAGGATATTAGACTTCAGAGGAGGTCAATAGGTTCATAGGGAGAATATGGATCTGGAGAGGGAATCAGGTTCCAGAGGGAGCATATGGACTTAGAGGGAGCTCGACATCATAGAGAGTCAATTGGCTCCGAGGGAGAGTCAACTATTCAATGAGATTTATGCCTCAAGTTTAGGTGGGAGAGAGGCATCTTCCAAAACTGACAGGAAGGTGTCATTGGTTGAGGAAGCCAGAAAATAGATTAGGAGGTAGGAGGCTTCTAGGATTTGTCTTCCCTCCATGGAGGATTCATTTGTTTCAGCAAGTTTCGCTACAGTGACAGAGGAGGGAGACAGTCAGGAAGGCCAGGGAGTAGGATTTTCTTTGATGACAGATGGAGAAGTTAGTCAAGAGGATTGGAGTACATTTTTGGTAGTAGATACAGAGTTACTTATATTGTGTGTGATAGTGATGCATTCAGATGATGGTGGATAGGATACCTCCCTCGCTAAGAGGGAGTGTTGGTTATTTTAACTTCGGGAGGTATTCCCACAAGAAGCTAAGGTGTCACGCATGTGGAAATATTTGTTGACACCAAATTAGTTTTTTTTTTTAGTAAAATCATCCTTGGGATGAGGCTAGGGCTTCATGGGTTTGGTGATGGGATTTGTGGTATTTTTTTGGCGCTTCACACCCAGAAAGAAATCCAAATTTGATGTTGACTTGTGGAGGGGCTTCTATGTTGACCCATAGAAATTGTATATAAAGGAGAGAGGTTATTGTGACATTTTCTCATTATGGAAGTATGGAGTTAGCATAAGTGAGTTTTCACATGTGTTAAGAGGTTTGGTGATCTGAGCAAAGGGAAATTCTACAATGGTGGAAAATATGGCCTAGAAGAGAGAAGTGAAGAAGGTCTCACGTGTGGAGCAAATTTTTCATACATATACGTGGTTTGGAGTGGGTCAAAGTGTGTATATACATAGGTTTCAAGAGGGTTAATTGTGTCTGTGTGTAGTTTGATCGTAAGGTGAATCATGTATAAGATTTTGGGCAGGAGCAGGTCCTTACAAGTTGATAGGTGACGTCAACATGCGATACGTGTGATTTGTAGCAGATTTGTGGCCAGAGAAGATTTATGGGGATATTTTTGAGGTTTGGTTTTTTATATTTGTATGGTTATTGGAGGACAAGGTTGTCCTTATATTTTGGTGATTATTTGTGTCAGCTAGGAGGGTTGGTTTTCCCCTCAAGATTTCTATGTTTGATAAAAGATTACAAAAAAAAAATATTGTCTCACGTGTATTGATTATTTATCTCCAATATTGATTGTTTCCACTGCATTTAATTTCAGTCAATAATTTTCAATGTAAAATTGTTCAGTGATAACAACTAGGGTTTTAATGTTAGATCACTAGGAAACAATTTTCAAATATGAAAATTAGTCACATAGAGTTGCATGCGAAAATTGGCACTGCTGGGTATACAAGACACAGAGGATTGGAGTGCAGATATGTGGGAACAAAATGAAGGTCAATACTCCGAAGAGATGACCATGGGATGGAGAATACAACATAGAATTGCATTGGGGGCAATTCAGTTCTTGTAAAATACCATCATGCAACTGTAATGAAAACATAATTAACATGAAGCTTGTTTTACACAAAATAGATACTATATGTGTTTCGGTACAAAATAGATTTGTGTTGGTACAATATGGAATTTATTGTAGCCAACTTGGGAAGGAAGTCCCTCAATTGAGAGAACCATGGTGAACATCAAGAGAGGGTTGAGAGTAAACTAACTACATAATCGATTAGATCAATAGTATAACCACTAACTTCTTCCTTTCATTTTCTTAATGGACTCCTGAACTACATAATTGATGACATCAATAGTATGAACACCAAATTATTCCTTGCATTTGATTAATGGACTCATTTTGTTAGTTCCCAAGAAGGAGAATGAAACAAGAATTTGATAGAGACAGAGGAGAGTCATTAGGAAGGGGGAAAATGATGTTTGGATTTTGTTATTTCATGTTGGAATCCACTAGTTTATGTTTGACTTTATTTTTTATGTCAACAAAGCTATGCCATAACTTATTTCAATCGGTTGTAGTAAAAAAAATTTCTGGAATGTTGGAATATATGATTTTACAAAGAGAATTCTCCAGTGATAGACTCTAGATAGTCCCATAGTCCAACTTTTTATCTTATTTGCAAAACACTAATTTATTTAGGCTCCAAACTCTCTCCCTATCTCGAGTCTTTTTGTAACATTGTATTTTTAATAGAATATTTCTGCATACCAAAAAAAAATAATAAAATGCTTATTTGTTCTTAAATAAGTAAAAGCATGCGACAATAAATTCTAAGTCTTAAAATCTAATCAAAGTCTAAATCTTCAACTCATAATAATGATTGTGCTATTAAATTTTACAAAGGAACTATATAGGAAAATGTGTCGAATATATTTCCTTATAGATCTATGAAAGTTAGGTGTCTAGTATGATTCTTAACAAATTTGAAAATAAAGTAGTTGTTCCATGTACACATTGATTTTGTTCCACAATTTTAGCTTCAAAGTGTTGGTGTGACAGAGTAACACATTGAATATGGGAAAACGTACAACTTGAGTGGGCTTAATGGTTAATAACATGTGTTTCCTTCTTGGGGTCACAGGTTCAAATCCAGAGGGGCATAGGGTATGTACACCTCCATAGACTTTAGCAGTCAAATTGGTGTGTGCAGGGGTCCCTTGTCCCACAGACA
Source organism: Picea glauca (assembly GCA_000966675.3). Lineage (NCBI taxonomy): Eukaryota > Viridiplantae > Streptophyta > Pinopsida > Pinales > Pinaceae > Picea > Picea glauca. The sequence continues at coordinate 1,521,784 of JZKD02S1685176.1, read as the reverse complement.
AGGGGGTCTTATACACCAATTTGGTGTCTGGTTTGGTCGTGACCTTAAATTAGATTCTTATTATTATTATAGAAAATTTAATCTTGGTCAACATGTTCTTTCTCTTTATTTGAATTGATAACCTTATGAATGGATATGGAAACAAAACCGTTTATTTTCTCTTTAATCTCTTAAAGAAAAGATGAATCTCTTGGTATATTTATATGGCTTTAAATACACAAGTAAAACCAAACGATAGTGCATTTTATTGTAGAAGCAATAAAATTTATATGCATAAAGTTTTCCTAAAACAAGGATATGGGATTTTGTAGTTCTAGAAACATTTTATTCTTCATAGCATATGCAACTTTATATGTACACTCACGTGAGCCCAACAATAAACATACATAGAGAATGAGAGGGGAATAAGACTAATAAACAAGTTGTAATACTAAAGAGAGGGGAATAAAACTCAAACCACATGGAACTAATGACAATGGACTCAAATTACTATATGATCTAGTGACAAAATCACTACTTTATTACAACGCTTTAGAAGGTAGAAGAGCTTTGGCCTTCACTAGTGTTGTTGCAAGCTATACTAGCATCACCCAATAAACATGTGAAATTTGATTGAGATTTTGGAATTTGTTATGAACATAAATATACATATAAAATAGATATTAATAACATAATAGTTAAATGATAATTAATAAATAATAATTATTAATAATGAAAGGACATGTCTCAAAGGACATGACTATTGGTGAAGGGCACCCCTGCGTGGGTATATAAATGAGACCTCATTCTCAATTGTATATCATCTCATCTATTCATATTTTATACATTTATACATTATTCTTACATGGATTATTGTGTTATATTCCAATTATTTTGGATCATTCTTGTGTGAGCAAACTCTGTTTGTCTCATTTGGTATCAAAGCAAGTCTCAATCCGGCTTTTGGCCAACCTTGTCATTTCAGAGTTTCTCTGATTTGGTTTTTGACCAACATTTGGCTTTTGGCCATTTAAAAAAAATAAAAATTGATTTATGTTGCATAAATTTTGAAGTCCAGAAGAAAAACATCAGTTGTTGCACATTCAAAGAACACCAAAGGGAAATCATAATCAAAATCCGTTGAATAAAAAAATATATATATTCTCTGTTGCAAAAAAATTTTATTACTCTGTTGCAAGGAAATTATTAATTGTTGTTGCGAAAGTGGGGATTCAGATCAAATAGTGTTCATCCAAATACTGAGAGTCAAAGAGCCAGATTTATAAAAGAATAATAATTAGATAAAAAAATATTACACCAGAGGCATTCAACCTCTTATGTACGTCCACTTCCTCTGATTCAGTCTGTTCATAGTTGGATTACACATCAGTTCATAAATATCGGCTTCATGAATCCTTCTACACCAACAAAAATACAGTGAAAGGGCCACAACACAATTACCGTTAATTCCAATCAATCACAATCCATAAAAAAACACATAACATTCATGTCCACTGATAGAATCATGGTTGATTGAGACTACATTACCCAGTGAAGTCCAGACGTGAATCTAGAAGTAAAAATTGAGAGGTGAAAGATGCCTTTTTTCTTCAAATCGTGACAGCGATAGGGAAAGTCACGACTTTTAGAAAAATAAAGCAATATTATTATGCATCAATAATCTCTCACTTTAATGTATTTAAGTGAATCCGTTAGGTGAAAGTGGTATGCAATGTATATTTTAATATTTGTATTAAAAGGGGAAAAAAAATCATAAAGTATTTAAGTGAATTCATTTGGTGAAAGTGGTATGCAATATATATTTTAATATTTGTATTAAAAGGAAAAAAAAAATGTCATAAAAGGTAAGAACAGTATATCCACAAAGTTAAAAAGGGAATATCTACAAAGTAGAAAAAAAATGGAAGTATAAAAGATATTATATTTTTGGAAGCTAGAGGAAAAGCAATAAATTAGATTTTATAGTTGAAAAAGGGAACTAAGTATTATTAAGTAAAAGGTTAAGTGAAGTATTATTAAATAAAAGGTTAAGTGAAGTTAAGTGAAACATTGGTCAAACATAAGTGAAGTATTATTAAGCAAAAGGTTAAATCAGTATTTGAAGTATTATATAAAAATCTAAAATAAGAGACTATCATTCAAGGAAATACCGTGACTTTTTCAAGGTTGAGTTAAGGTATTTGAAGATAAAGTTAAGAATATCAAGGAAAAAGGTTAAAATTATCTAGTTGAAGGATATTAAACCTTTTACATAGTATAGAGTGGAAATTTAAAATTTAAGAGTATAATTGATTAAAATGGTTTCCTAAGTTACAGAGGGTGAAGAAGAGTAATATATATAGAAGAGTTATAAAGTCAATAAATAGAATTAAAAAAAATATATTCAAAGTTCATTATATTATATGATAAAATAATAAAAAAGTAATTGATATTATTAAGGAGACTTGAAATATATATATATATAAAGAGCTATATATATTATATTAAAGTGAAGAAAAAAACAAGAGTTACAAGTGAAGTACCTTTCATTAAAAGTATTATATGATAAAAAAATAAAAAGGTAATTGATATTATTAATGATCTAGGAGGCTCCCCAGGCTTAGAAAATGCTCAAAAATCAAAGTTCTCATCATTGAATGAAAGCAATTCCATTGCGACCGGCTTGTCACGTTGATTCTGGAAGTATATTTACTTTCTCAAATGGGCTCTGTATGCGAGAGTTATCGCACGCTGGTCGTTTTATCAAACAACAAAAAAGTCAAAGGGTGAACTGAAAAAAAGTCAATGCTGACGTCAGCATGACATCACCAAATCTCTCATGAGGCTGACATGGCAGAGACAAGTGGCGACATGGACTGGGAAGATGATGCAAACCTAGACCAATGGTAGTGTGACACTTGTCAACATTCAGGCAAATGAGGTGGTGCCATGTGGCCCAGGCATGGGAAGCCACGTGGCACCCAGTCAACAGTCTAAGTGGCAAGTTCTAAAAATGTTTGGGGGTCCATGGGTTTTGAACCCACGACCACTCACCAAGCCCAAGCCTTAAGAAATGGTCCTTTACCATGAGCCAAATTAATGCTTGTTTTATAAAACCCACAATATAATATATATATTGCATGGTATTTGTATTGGAGGGCGGAAAGGGGCTGGGGTTAAGCCCTAGCCCACATTTTTATTTGTGCATATACCCAAGGGCGCGAAACAATAGCATAATCGCCTAGAAATGGTTAAGGGGTGGTTACATGCCATGCGCCATGTATCCAAGAGCTAGCGCAACTAAAGGGGTCAGTGCTTGGCCATAAGGTGTTAATATGACCGTTCCAAGGGGGCTTACTGTGTAATGTTTAGAAAAAATGGGTTTTTAACTATACGAAATTGATTTTTCACTGATATTATGCCCAAAAAATGGATTTTTTGAGGATTTTAGGCCATTTGAAGGGGGATTTGATCCCAAAAAGAGGCCAGATCTTGAGGGAAGTTGAGATTCCTCATCTGAGCCTCAAAATCTATATAAACCAAGCTTTTTGAAGCTTGTAGGAGACTTTTTGATGTAGGGTTTTGAAGGAGCAGTTTGTAAATTTTGGCCTTTTCTCATGTTTTGAGGGGCATTCTTGCCATGTTTTTTAGAGGAATTTGATGCAGCATGCATGAATCTGAGCAAGGAGGTCTTGCACAGTAGATCCGAAGCATGTTATGTAACAGTAAAGAGCCATTGTAAGAGAACTTTCATCATTTTAAAGAGCAATAAAGAGGTCCTCCACTTGGAAGCGGACCCGGAGATGTATCCAACGATTGGTGAACTCCGTTATCAACCTCTTGTCTCTATTTCTCTTTCTGTTTTGTTGTTCTATTCTCTTAATTTGCACTATGGATATTAATGGTTGATATCTTTATTCATTCATAAGCATCAAGTAAAAGTCACATTTGATATTCCGTAACAAGATAATAAGTTTTATGTATTTCACATTCTTAACGATCCGATGCATAAAATACATTAAACTAACTTGCAATTTATCAGTAATACCTTCATTTTTTGATCAAGTTTATGGTATCAGAGCATTTGGTTTTGAAGGTTTGACAGGAATTGCAAGCATTGGATGCTCACCAGAGAAAAACTCAAGCGAGGAGAAGGCCAACTTGAGGCTCTTAACACAGAGATTCAAAGGAGACCGCATAAGAAAGAGATGTCTTTGCCAAGGAAATTGGGTCCTTTCAAATCTGAAAATGATTTCTTGGAGGCCTTTAAATTGATGCAAGCCATGGTAGAGGAGCTTTACCATGAAAGAGGTTAGCGAAGGAATCCAAAAGTTGAAGAAGGTGAATCTTCGGTAAGAGAAGAAGGAGGAGTTGGAGGTGGTGGACCTTCATAACCTTCTTCTCCTTCATCCTCATCATCTAATAATGAAGCAAGTGTACATTCCTCCAAGAATAAGAAAAAAACTCATCATTCTTTTGATATGTCATTATTAAAGTTAGATGTAAAGTTTCAATTACCCACTTATGATGGTGAATTAGATGCAGAAAAGCTAGATAATTGGGTGAGACAATTAGAAGTCTATTGTAGGATACAAAAGATTTTTGATGATGAAACTAAGATCCAACTAGAAAGTCTCAAAATGGGAGGCACAACTCTCATATGGTGGGAAAGCAGAACTAGAGATGATCTTAAGAAAAGTGGTAAAACAATCTCTTCCTGGAATGACTTTATCACTACTTTGAAGAAACAATTTTACCCATTAGCATACATGCAACAAGAAATGATGAATTGGCAAAGTTTAAGGTAAGTTAAAGGTCAAAATGTACAAGAATATACTCAAATATTTCGTAAGAAAGATTTAAATTTGGGTATTCTGTTATATAGACAAGAGGCACTTCTAAAATATATTGGCGGTTTACATTCTTATCTCAAGAACACTATTCTTATGCTAAATCCTTCTAACTTTGATGAAGTATGTGTACAAGCCATTCGCATTGAATCAAGTAAAGAGAATGTTGGTGATAGTGTTTATACAGATACTTGGCAAAGAAAGGATGCAGGGAAAAGGAGAGAGAAAGAGAAGAAGACAGCCATAGCCAGAAAGGAGAAGCCTACTTGCAAGCATTGCAAGAAAGTAGGCCATGATGAAGATCGTCGTTGGGTATTAAATCATGACTTGAAGCCAAATAATTTTGCCAACCATGGAAGGAACAATACCACAATTGCGACAGTTCAAGTGGATCTTGGATCAGATTTCGGTGATGAGACACAGGTTGTAGCTATGGGAATCCGAGGTATAAATTCTGTTGCAAGCACTAGCTCTTCTAATTCAGTTGATGTAAATGATGAGTGTAAAAGGAGTGAACTTTTCCACATAAGGGTTATAACACATAATGTTAAAGTTGATACTCTTGTAGACAGTGGATCACAAGCCAATCTAATCAATGAAGAGGTTGTAAATAACTTGGGACTTGAAACTAAGTCACATCCTAAACCATATCCATTGGGATGGATATGTGGTGATAACAATTTGCAAGTAACAATGCAATGCAAAATCAAGTTTGCAATCACTTCTAAGTATCATGATGAAGTAGAGCTTGATATAGTGCCACTAGACATATGTGGGATTGTCTTGGGAAGCCCCTACCTTTATGATAGAAAATCCATATTCTACAGGGAGTATAATAAATATTTCTTCAAGAAAGATGGGAAGGAGTACATTGTTCGTGCTCATCGCATGAAAATTGAGAGATCTTTTGCAGTTATAGGGAAGTTAAAAATAATGGTAAATGCAAGAAAAGGTTTAACACTTATGTCTGTAACAAAACATGAAGTTAGTGATGCTAAAAATGAGATGGTTCAATATGTTTCTAACAATCATCAAGTGTCACCAGGGTTACAACATGAGGTTCGGCTGCATAATTTGATTACTGTTCCTGTTCAAAAGGGGAAGCATGTTGTTTCATTCTCATTAGCATGTCTAGTATTGTTGATTAGTTTACTGCTATTCAATAGTGTATGGGTGCTAACTGCGAAAAATATTGTAGCTGATTGTGCAATTGATGGGATGATTACTTTGGTAAACAATGTTATCTCAGTTTTCATGTTTGTTGTGATTAGTTAGATGATTATTGTCCAAGCAGAAAGGATGGATGATACCATACAAGTGGAGAAGCAGTACCCTCACTTCTTACCTGAGTAAAAGCAGACTTTCGATGGTCCAAAAGCTTTCAAAGTGGGGAGGAATGATCCAGGAGGCTCCCCAGGCTTAGAAAATGCTCAAAAATCAAAGTTCTCAGAATTGGATGAAACCAATTCCATTGCGACCGGATCGTCGTGCTGATTCTGGCAGTGTATTTACTTTCTCAAATGGGCTCTGTATGCGAGAGTTATCGTACTCTGGTCGTTTTCTCAAATAGCGAAAAAGTCAAAGGGTCAACTGACAAAAGTCAATGTTGACATCAGCATGACATCACCAAAGCTCTCATGAGCCTGACATGGCAGAGATAAGTGGTGACATGTGACTAGGCAGATGATGCAAACCTGGACCAATGGCAATGTGACACTTGTCAACATTGGGCAAATGAGGTGGTGCCACATGGCCCAGGCATGGGCAGCCACATGGCACCCAGTCAGCAGTCTAAGTGGCAAGTTCTAAAAATTTTGGGGGTCCATGGGTTTTGAACCCACGACCACCCACCAAGCCCAAGCCTTAAGAAATGGTCCTTTACCAATGCGCCAAATTAATGCTTGTTTTGTAAAACCCACAATATGATATATATATTGCATGGTATTTATATTGGAGGGTGGAAAAGGGTTGGGGCTAAGCCCCAGCCCACGTTTTTATTTGTGCATATAACCAGGGGGCCCAGAACAATAACATAACCGCCCAGAAATGGTTAAGGGGTGGTTACATGCCATGCACCATGTATCCAGGAGCTAGCGCAACTAAAGGGGCCAGCGCTTAGCCCTTTGGGCTAGCGCTTGGCCATATGGTGTTAATATGACCATTCCAAGGGGGTGCGCGCCATCCCAAGGGGGATTACTGTGTAATTTTTAGAAAAAATGGGTTTTTAACTATACATAATTGATTTTTGACTAATATTATGCCCATAAAATGGATGTTTTGAGGATTTTAGGCCATTTGAAGGGGGATTTGATCCAAAAAAAGAGGCCAGATCTTGAGGGAAGTTGGGATTCCTCATCTGAGCCTCAAAATCTATATAAACCAAGCTTTTTGAATCTTGTAGGAGACTTTTTGATGCAGGGTTTTGAAGGAGCAATCTGTAAATTTTGGCCTTTTCTCATGTTTTAAGGGGCATTATTGCCATGTTTTTGAGAGGAATTTGATGGGGCATGCATGAATCTGAGAAAGGAGGTCTTGCACAACAGATCTAAAGCATGTTATGTAACAACAAAGAGCCATTGTAAGGGAACTTTGAGCATTTTAAAGAGCAATAAAGAGGTCCTCCACTTGGAAGCCGGCCCGGAGACATAGCCAACGATTGGTGAACTCTGTTATCAACCTCTTGTCTCTATTTCTCTTTTTGTTTTTCTATTCTATTCTCTTAATTTGCATCATGGATATTAATGGTTGATCTCTTTATTCATTCATAAGCATCAAGTAAAAGTCACATTTGATATTCCGTAACAAGATAATAAGTTTTATGTATTTCACATTCTTAACGATCCAATGCATAAAATACATTAAACCAACTTGCAATTTATCAGTAATACCTTCGTTTTTGGATCAATTAAGGAGACTTGAAATATATAT
>JZKD02S1685176.1:1498702-1513977 GCA_000966675.3 Picea glauca | reverse complement strand
TCGTGACGCCAATATCAACGAAAGAAAATGGGGTTTTAAATGACGAATGCAATCTTTTTTTTATGAAGGATGTTGCATTTCAACTTGCGGGTTATTTACATTACAGGGGATTATTCAAGGAAGAGAGGTTAACATCATTATCAACATGACCCGGGATGAGAATTCTATTAATATTAATTTGGTGAATTAATTATTTATTTCGGAGCATAACATAAGTGAAAAGACAAATGTTTTTTGCAAGAGACAATATGAAATTAAAGACTTGCAAGTAACAATTGATGATTATGAATATATATCTCAATTCAATGTTACAAATATGTTTCAAGAAGAGATTGACATCATTCTCGGGTTACACTGGTTAACAAAACTAGGTACCTTCATTTTAAACATAGAAAAAAAGTTTGTGACTTTTCCCTATAAAAAGAAGATGACGACTCTTCAAGAAATTACTATGAGGTCAAAATCGATAACACCTTCATCAAAATACTTTAAAGATATCTCAAAGGTGATCCTTCGAGATAATCAGAGCTCGATATCAAAGATGCAAAAAGAATATGATGAAGTTTTGGTAGATAAAAAACAAGAAATATCTCGCTTAAAAAATCATAGTGAAAAAATACTTACTTAGATTAAGAAGTCAAGGGATGCAAAACAACACGTCAAGGAGTTGGAGCAAAAGAATCAATATCTCGGGAATAAATTATCAGGAAAGGATGAAGAAGCTTCTCGTTTGAAAAACCTTAATAGAAAAATGCTTGAACAAATTAAAAAGATGAAAGATGAAAAGTCAAAGAATCAAAATATTATAAATAAAGTCGGCAAATCAGAAGATGAAGAAGAAATTTCATGCCTAAGGGTTCATAATCAAAATTTACTAACACAAATTAAAAATTTGAATCATGATAAGAAGACTTTACAAGAAAACCTTGATCGCAAAACATCATTAATCGATAAGGAAACAATGAAATACCCAATCAAACTTACAACTCAAAAGGAGGCAAATCCAATTGATGTAAAGAAGTTTTCAAATGTCGAGGTACAAACAAGCCAGAGATATGAAGAAAACTCAATTCCAAAAGTTAATCAAGAAAAATCTACAAGTATACGAAGTAAATATCAAGTTGCGAGGATGCCTTATCGACGTCCTAATCACAAAAGTCATTACTTCACCCAATCAATGTATCAACATAAACAAATAACTGCTATGTCGAAGAATATTACTCCCATTACAAGTGTGGGTCAAAATAGAAGCTATCATGGGAATAGAAATGTCTCAAGTTCTTTCCAAGAGCCCTATAAAAACCCAAATCCATAGAAGATCGAATTAGGATGGGAAGACTCCTTTACAATTCGACAATTTTTCTTAGCGCTTAGAAGATCCTATCATCTCAGGTCCTCAACGATTAGTAACTCAAGAATGAAGAATCAGGAGACAATAATTACAAGCTAGAGCAAGTGATAAGTCTTCCATAAAGTATGCTTTGAGGACAAAGTATTTTTAAGGGGAAGGCAATGTTATGAATATAAATATACATATAAAATAGATATTAATAACATAATAATCAAATGATAATTAATAAATAATAATTATTAATAATGAAAGGACATGTCTCAAAGGACATGACTATTGGTTAAGGGAACCCCTGCGTGGGTATATAAGCGAGCCCTCATTCTCAATTGTATCTTATATTATCTATTCATGTTTTATACATTTATACATTATTCCTACATGGATTATTGTGTTATATTCCAAGTATTTTGGATAATTCTTGTGTGAGCGAACTTTGTTCATCTTAGAATTCCAACAATGCCCAAGAATGTGTCTCTAATAGATTGGAGTGTGGATAGAATTCCCATCATAGTGTTGATATTTGGTAGCTTGTAGGTACTTCTACATCGACAGCGCTCAGCATGTGAAAGTGACCAAGCAAATTATCTCCTAGTGACTTTATAATTATAAAGTGACTTTATAAAGTGATTTTATAAAGTTGAGTCTTTTAATTTTGAAATGTAAAAGTGACTTTATGATGTTTCAAGTCACTTTATTAACTTAAGTGATCTCAATGAATGATTAAATTGTGACCGTTGATCTCAAGGATAAGTGAAGAGTCACTTGAGGGAGATCAAGGGTTAGAGGAGTTACAATTCAAAATTGATAAAAGTAGCTCATTAGGAGAGGAGGGTGCACACTTTGAGGAGAGAGTTGTGGGATGTGAAGGGTCACTCATCCCAAAAGAATTTTTTGAGCGTGGAGAAAGGAGAAGGACAGCAAGAAGGGAGGTGCATCTTTCAGGAGAGGAAGCGAGCATGCATCCCAAGATAGTTGCTGATATAAAACAAGATCGTATAGCAATGAAAGGAATCTGTACTGTACGGATTTATTAGAGGAACAAAAGAGGTATGCACTAAAATCGAGGCTCTGATTTCAAGGAAAATTGTTGAGTTAATATCTAAGTTTTCCTTTATTGTTGGCATTGAAATTCATCCCCACTGTTCATGAAAGTTAATGCTGAAGTACAAGTTGTACAATTCAACATTGTACCAGAAATTTAATGCAGTTTTCTTTGTCTGAAACTTGGCATGGATTTCTAGAATTTGTGGACCATTTTCTGGGTTAGAAGAGGAACATTTTTCAGAGTGGGTTATGTTATATCATTTCTATAAATGACTGATGTATTCTCAACATCTTTCTCTGGAGCTTAATAAAGAATTCTCCTCAATTTGTCACTATTTTATGTGCTATTCTTCTTGGGTTTTACCCAGAATATTTCATGGTGCATTATGGATATTTTGTCCACTCTTTGTATATGATTCTGATGCAGATTTAGTTTTAGAACTATATTAATTAGTGCTTCTTCTCATTAAGTACAACTAGTAATGGTTTTAATGCTCATTGTTATGACATAATTGGAGGCTGAAATATGGGTATAATATAGTGATTTTCTGAACTAATTTCAACATGGTATCAGAGCAGGTGCTCTGAAGTTCAGTGGGCAGAATTTTGTCACTTGGGATAGCAAGTGATTTGCTGGTACATTTTCTAGAAGAAGGAAGAAAAGTTTCTTTGTCAGGTGGACAAAGATGACTTCCAACATCAGGTTTGAAGATAGATTGGAGGGGGTCTCCAACTACCTGCAATGGAAGGTTAGAATCAACAATGTTCTCAAGTAGAACAATTTTTTGTCATTTGCGAACACCATTGTACCTGTACCTACAGATCCCACAGCTCTTGATGTTCATGAGGTGAATGAAGCTAAGACTCAGAGAATAATCTTGGACAGGGTCAGAGACCACCTTATTCCACACTTAGATGAGAAAAAGACAGCCAATGGAATGTGGGTTGCACTAAAAGGATTGTATGAGGCTAAGAACGAGAACCGAAAAATGGCTCTCCGGGACAAGCTCCATGGAGATAGGATGGTCAAGGGAGAGAGTGTAGCCACCTACCTCACCCGAGTTGCACAGGTGAAGGATGAGTTGGCAGATGTTAGAGAAGTCATTCCTGACTCAGAGTTGGTGTGGATATCCCTCAAAGGCTTCACGAAGGAGTGGGATGTTTTCGTCAAGTGTGTGGTGGGGAGAGAGAAGCTCCCTAACTGGAGTAGATTATGGGATGATTTTATGCAGGAGGAGATCCAAGAGGGGTCTCGGGAAAAGGTATTGGATGGTGAAGATGACAAGAATGTTGCTCTTGTGGAAAAGGGCAATGAGAATAAGAACAAAATGAGCAAGGTGAAATTCTTTGCATGTCACAAGACTGGTCACTATGTTAGTCAATGTCCGAACAACAAGAAGAAGAAACCGGAACCAGAAGTGGAAGCATCAGCTCAGGTTGCATATTTTGTTGAGAAATTTGAGAAGGATTTCTCTCTCATGGTTGGTCCTATGGGCAATGGATGCCTAGTGTTTGAGGACATTGAGTTGTGGTTTTTGGAAAGTGGTGCCTCTCTGCACATGACCGGGTTGAGGTCAGTTTTCCTTGATCTTACAAAGATAGACTCAGACTGTAGAGTGAATTGTGGAGCCGGCCCACAACTTGCAGTAAAGGGGGTTGGAAGGGTAAGATTCCAACTAGATTCAAGAGGTCTTCTAGAGGTTGGGGAGGTGTTATATATTCCAGAGTTGGTAGTTAATTTTCTCTCAGTGTTAGCTTTGGATGAGAGTGGATTTGGAGTTGATTTCCATGGTGTACCTGTGCTTTTATATCCCGTGGGAGCAACTGATGACACAAAAATGATGCTTGGTGTCAAGTATGAGGGCTTGTATAGGTTGTTAGTTAGACCTGTGTTGGGGTCCAGTGGATTTCTGGACTCAGATACTGTGTCGGAGAGTTGGCAGGTAGCACGGAAGAGAGAGTTGATACATGGCACTTAGTCTTCTTCCGGGACTCTCAAGGGACTCAACAGGCATGAGTCGACATAGATGGATGCTCAGGAGAGTGTGCAGTCTCCTAAGAGCATGTCTTCAGTTCATGGTACAGTGGAGGTAGCAGAAGAGACTTCCAGTGTAGTGGGAGTAGTGGCTTCATGTTCAGAGGGAGCAGAGACTTCAAGTATAGAGGGAGCAACTATGGCAGCTGATGAGATGGATATGGATTAGGGTGGTGATACCAAAAGTACCTTTCTCGCTAAGAGGGAGTGTTGAGATTTGGTAGCTTGGAGGTACTTCTGCATTGGCAGTGCTCAGCATGCAGAAGTGACCAAGCAAATTATCTCCTAGTGACTTTATAATTATAAAGTGACTTTATAAAGTGATTTTTTAAAGTCGAGTCTTTTAATTTCGAAATATAAAAGTGACTTTATGATGTTTTGGGTCACTTTATTAACTTAAGTGATATCAATGAATGATTAAATCGTGACCGTTGATCTCAAGGGTAAGTGAAGAGTCACTTGAGGGAGATCAAGGGTTAGAGGAGTTACAATTCAAAATTGATAAAAGCAACTCATTAGGAGAGGAGGGCGCACACTTTGAGGAGAGAGTTGTGGGAGGTGAAGGGTCACTCATCCCAAGAGAATTTTCTGAGCGTGGAGAAAGGAGAAGGACAAAAATAAGGGAGGCGCATATTTTAGGAGAGGAAGAGGGCATGCATCCCAAGACAATTGTTGATATAGAACAAGATTGTACAGCAGTGAAAGGAATCCGTACTATACAGATTTGTTAGAGGAATAGCAAAGGTATGCACTGAAATCAAGGCTTTGATTTCAAGGCAAATTACTGAGTTAATATCTAAGTTTTCCTTTATTGTTGGAATTCAAATTCATGCCCACTGTTCATGAACATTAATGCTGAAGTACAGGTTGTACAGTTCAACATTGTAATAGAAATTTAATGTAGTTTTCTTTGTCTGAAACTTGGCACGGATTTCTACAATTCGTGGATAGTTTTTTGGGTTAGAAGAGGCACATTTTTCTAAGTGGGTTCTGTTATATCATTGTTGTAAATGACTGTTGTAATATCAACATCTTTCTCTGGAGCTTAATAAATAATTCTCCTCAATTTGTCACTATTTTTGTGCTATTCTTCTTGGGTTTTACCCAGAATTTTTCATGGTGCATTATGGATATTTTGTCCACTGTTTGTATATGATTTCGTTGCAGATTTAGTTTCAGAACTATATTAATTAGTTTTTATTCTCATTAAGTACAACTAGTAATGGATTTAATGCTTTCTTTTATGACTTAATTGGAGGTTGAAATCTGGGTATAATATAGTGATTTTCTGAACTAATTTCAACACATAGTAGGTCGTCCTTCAAGATAACAATTTGTGCAAAGAAAACCCATATTTATGGATTGATTGAGGCAATTGAGATCCTTATCTACTTCAGTGATCATACTAGTTAGTCATTCTCAATAAACTCTTGTCCACCACTTCCTCTAGTTGATTTGGAAAACTGTTGCCCACCCATTCCTGCAAGTTCATTCCTTCCCCAAACATGTTGTGGGTAGGCTTCTTTCTAGTTAACATCTCCAATAACATTATTCCATAGCTATAAACATCACCTTTTGTTGTGACATGTCCACCCAATCCATATTCTGCATTCAAACATCATCATCATCATAAGGTTTCTAATTCAAAATGTTTAATAAAAATATGAAACTCGTGTGATTGTCTAACATGCCATCTAGTTAAAATAATACCTAGAGGAATGTAGCATGTAGATCCCTTAAGTGCAAGTGTAGAAGTAAAAGTTGAATACTGATAATTTACAAAACATATGGTCGCAATCCCAAATTCTATTAAATATGTTTTCATATCTTCACCAATAAGTACATTGTTTGGTTTCGAATTGCAATGGATCACTTGCATGAAACAATGGTGATGGAGATACATCATGCCTTGGGCAATGTCTGTTGCTATATTCAACCTTTGAATCAATGTCAAACCCTTTTCTACTTCACCATTAGGATATAACCACTTCTCTAAGCTTCCATTTGGCATAAATGGAAATATCAAAGCTTTCATTTGGAGGTCTGAATAAGAGGTTATGACTCTAATCAAATTTCGGTGCCTGACTCTACCCAAAACTTTGCACTCCCTTTTAAAACTTTTGTGAGCCCCTTCGTTTTACAAATTGATAAGTTTGACAACAATGATTGTTCCATCATTAAGAACCCCTTTGTACACTTTTCCAAAACTACCCACTCCTAATAAGTTGGCATCACTAAATTTGTTTGTTGCAGTGATGAGCTCTACATAGGAAATTCTTTGATGCTCCACATTTAAGGATGCTCCAACCTCTATAGGAATATTTCTCTTGTGATTTAGTCTACACAAAATTCCTACAAATAGACATGATACAACAGTGGTTGCAACTGCAACAATAGATATGACAATTATTTTTAGATGAGAAACACTTTTATGTTTAGGAGCATAGCACAATGACAAATTTACCCAAGGTCCACAAAGACCAGGATTTCCCATAAATGCTATGGCACTAAGATTTTTGAAAACTCCACCTTTCGGTACTTCTCCTGACAAGTTGTTGAAAGATAAATTCAGTTGGTTGAGCATTTTGAGATTTTCCAATGAGATGGGTATTCCACCCAAGAAATTGTTGGAGGAGAAATCCACAACCTGAAGGCTTAGAAGTTCACCAAGTGACATTGGAATCAGACCTTCAAGTGTGTTGCAAGAAAGATTTAGGTATTCTAGTTATTTGGAACTTCCAAGTCCAGTTGGAATATAACTAGTTAACCGATTTGCAGAAATATCTATAGCTTGAAGCATAGTCATCTTCCTTAGTGCCAAAGGTAGGGGGGCCTCTAATAAATTGTTTGAAAGGTTGAAATAGAAAGCTAAATTTGCAAGACCTGCAACATGTGGAGGTATCTCACCACTCAACTTTTTGTAGAATAGGTCTAGCAATAGTAAGTTCACACATTTCCCTAGATTTGTGAGTATTTAATGTGATATTTGGTTCTTATTAAGATCTAAATATCTTAGTTGTGGGATGTTAGCAATAGCATCAAGGATCATTCCAGAGAGATTATTTTCTTCAATAGCCAGTAACCCTAAGCTTTTGAGTTGCCCAATTTTTCTAGGAATGTTTCCTTTTAAATTGTTGACTCCCATTAATAACCTTTCCAACTTTTGAAACATTTTAAATGAGAGAGGTATTGGTCATGTAAAAGAATTAGTGTCTAAACCTAGTGTTATTAAACTAGTTAGGTTTCCGATATGTGGAGGTATTTCCCCTACTAATCCATTTACTTCCAAGTATAGGAAGTTTAATTTTATAGAGAGAGGTTGCCTATAGAAGAGGGCAAAGGTCCCATGAGATGATTGTGGCTTAAATCTATATATTTTAGGGTGGAACAGTTAGTAAGCACAGTAAGAATGGGAAATCTAGTGGTGTTCCCGCTAACCAGTTGATTCCCAAATAAGTTGAGCAATTGAAGCTACGTCAACTTACCCAACTCCATGGGCACTATATCGCGAAGCTCGTTTTGCGATAATTCAATCGAGTGTAGGTTCGTACAATTGAAGAGGGAAGAAGAAATTTTGCCACTCAACTGATTACCAGCCAGATATAAATCAGTCAACCTCATGTTCTTGCGACACAACTCCACAGGAATGTGACCAATCAACTGGTTAATATTGATATCCAAAACTGCAAGATTGGTGAAGTTAGAAAAGTAAGATGGAATTTGTCCTATGAGATGGTTCTGACTCAGAAGTATTTCCAAATCTGAAGGTACACTCCCAGGAAGGTAAACTTCCGTGAAGGTTGTTGATATTGTTGGAAGCATTAATTTCTCTACCTACCACCGACACTTCCACTGTCTTCCAAACAATTCCATCACCGCCATTCCCACCGACATTCCATCCACTTCAAGAATATTTTTGGATCTTCCATATCCTTCCATAACCTCTATAAAAATGAGGCGATGTAACCATTTCATTAATCAAGAAATAAAGCAGTTTCTGAGTGTTATATTGTATGTTCCTTTGCTTCTGCCCACTTCATCGTGGTATCAAAGAAAGAGAGCTCCTGTGCATTGTGGAGAGGAAGCCGCAGCTTCCAGGTAGAACCGTGAGAGCTAAAGAACAATGATTAACTATGTGAGCAGTGAGGGTCAAGTGTTGTTGGGAGTAAAGGCATCTCCCCGACATTGTTTTTTACCAAGTACAAGTAAGGCGTGGAAGAGTCCAGTGACCAAGAGTTCAAGGAAAGCGCCTCGTAAGAAATTGGCCACGAAGGCAGCTCGGAAGTCTACATCGGCAACAGGTGGAGTAAAAAAATATCGCATAGGTTCAGGCCCGACACCATGGCTCTCCGAGAGATATGAAAGTACCATAAGAGAATTGATTTTCTCATAAGGAAGCTCTCCTTTCAACGTCTCATAAGGGAGATAGCCTAGGAATTGAAGACCGATCTGAGATTCCAATCTTCTGCTGTAGCGGTAGGCGAACAACGTTGGACGTTGCAGTGAGCGGACAACGTGAAGATATTGCAGTGGTTTCCTGATCAAATATATTCGGGCTCGTTTGAAGGGGAATTGAGCCGTGGACACTTTTTCCTTGTGGACACTTGTGCCTCATCCAAGAGTATAGTGGACCCCGTAATGAAGGAAAATAGAGCACATGAGCATTTGAGGGTTTTGTGTTTGGAAGCGCTCCAAAACATTCACTAGAGTAGGGAGCTATGGAAGAAGAAATCCCAAGGATATTTGTAAAGAGCACTCACCGTATTTTACTATAATCTTTGTTGAAAGTTTTTTTTTAGGCTTGATTTTTAAAAAAAGAATGGCATCAGGAATGTATCAGCCGCTTATGATTCCAACATTTTCTAGGAAAAAATATGATAATTGGGCATTTAGAATGAAATTAGCATTTGAATCATATGAGCTATCAGATATAGTAATGAATGGTTATGCTAAACCACAAGATGAGTCGATTTTGAGTGTTGATGAAAAGAAAAAGTTTGATGAAAATAGGCAAATGAATAAAAGGGCTTTGCAAATAATTGGACAAGTGTTGGATGATTCAGTTGTTGGAAGGATTAAACCAGCCACTACAGCCAAGCAAGCAAGGGACATTCTAGAGACATCATATCAAGACACTAGAAAGGTAAAAATTGCCAAACTCCAAGCACTTAGAAGAGAATTTGAAAACTTGCAAATGAAAGATTCTGATTCAATAGATCATTTTACATATCGTGTTACGGAGTTGGTTAATAAAATAAAGAAAAATGGTGATGATCTAGTAGATCAGAAGTTTGTAGAAAAGGTTTTAAGAAGTTTTCCTAGAAAATTTGATGCAATAGTTGTGGTAATTGAAGAATCTAAAGATTTGACTACATATTCTATGGATGAGTTGGTTGGCTCCTTGAAAAAGTATGAAGACAGGTTGAACATGAATGGCAATACCTCATTGGAGCATGCATTCAAAACACAAATGACATTTGGAAGAGGCAAAGGAAGAGGAAATCCAGGATTCAGAGGAAGAGGAAGAGGAAGAAATAATTTTCAAAGAGAAGAAAAAAAGAATCAAGACCCAGGAGGAAGGAGAAATCAAAGTTTAATCTCAAGGGAAAGAAATAATAATCAGACATCACAAAGGTATGAAAAATCAAAGATTCAATGTTATTACTACAAGAAGTATGGTCACTTTGCAAATGAATGCCAAAAGAAACAAGCAGACATGAGAAAGTGGAATGCACATTTCTCTGAGAGTAGTTCTGAGACATTGTTTATTACATCTAATGTAGCTCAAGAAAATGAAAGTAACATTTGGTTTCTTGATAGTGGTTGTAGTAACCATATGACTGGAAATAAAGGGTTGTTTAAGGATTTGGATACAACAGTTAAAGCACAAATTAAATTGGGCAATGATAATATTGTAGAAGTCATGGGAAAAAAGTGCAATCAATGTAATAACAAATAGTGGAAATAAAACTATTCCTGATGTTTATTTTGTGCATGCTTTGAAGCATAATCTCATAAGTGTGGGACAACTTACTCAAAAGGGTTATAGAGTTTCTTTTGAGAATAATGTATGCACTATATTTGATATTCCTCCTAGTAAAATGGTGATTGTAAAAATTAAAATGACAAACAACAGAATGTTCCCACTTCACATGAAAACTGAAATGATGGATAAGATTGGAGCAAGTTTCAAGGCATCAAGTCATGATCAAGCATGGATATGGCACTTGAGGTATGGCCATCTAAACTTTAAGGGATTGTGTTTGTTGCAAAGAAATGAAATGGTAAGAGGTTTACCACCTATTCAAGCACCAATAAGTTCATGTGAAAGTTTCATTTTGGGAAAGCAACATAGGAAAAGCTTTCAAAAGGAAATGCCATATAGAGCTTGGGCACCTTTAGAAATTGTGCATACAGATTTATGTGGTCCAATGCAAACACCATCATTAGGGGGGAGCATATATTTTCTAACATTCATTGATGATTATAGTAGAAAAACATGGATTTATTTCCTTAAACACAAATATGAAACATTTGACAAGTTTAAGGAATTCAAGGCATTGGTTGAGAAACAGAGTGGTCTATCTATTAAGATATTGAGATCAGATAGGGGAGGAGAATACAAGTCAAATGATTTTTTGGAGTATTGCAAGTATCATGGAATAAAGAAGCAGTTCACTACAAGCTATACACCTCAACAAAATGGTGTTGCATAACAGAAAAATTGTACAATAATGGAGATGGCAAGAAGCATATTGAAAGGAAAGAATCTATCTAATGAATATTGGGATGAAGTAGTATCTTGTGTAGTTTATATATTGAACATGAGTCCAACAAATATTGTGAGGGACATGATTCCTCAACAAGCATAGAGTGGAAAGCATAATAGTGCTTCTCATTTTAAAGTATTTGGTTGCATTGCATATGCACATGTGCCTAAACAAACAAGGAGTAAATTGGATGATAAAAGTGAAAAATACATATTTATTGGTTATGATGAACAATCTAAGGAATCTAAGTTGTTTAATCCTATAAACAAGAAAGTCATTGTAAGTAGAGATGTTGTATTCAAAGAGGAAGAATCATGGGATGACAATATAGACAAGACAATTACAGGTACAACAATACCATATGAAGAACAATGAAAAACAGGTCTAGGAGAGCAATCAAATGAGCAAGGAGGAACTCCACAAGAAGAAAACTCACAAAGGGAAGTTGAGCAAGGAGAAACATCAAGTCCACAAGTAGGTTATGACTCAAATCCTACACTTGAATCATTAAGATCAAGATTAAGAGGCAAAAAGACTATAAGCTTACAAGAAATATATGATCAAGGAGATAGGATAGATTTGCAATCCAATTTTTCTCTATTTACTCAAGATCCTATATACTTTGAAGATGCAATTAAGGAAGAACATTGGATTAAATCAATGAATGAAGAAATGGAATCTATTAATAAAAATGATACATGGGATCTAGTTGATTTACCTAAGGAGAAAAAATGCATAGGTGTGAAATGGGTGTATAAAACTAAATATAAGGAAAATGGAGAAGTTGACAAATATAAGGCAAGATTTGTAGCTAAAGGATTTGCACAAGAATATGGAGTTGATTACAATGAAACATTTGCACCTGTAGCAAGACTTGACACAATTAGGATGGTACTAGCTATTGCAACTCAACATAATTGGAAAGTTTATCAAATGGATGTCAAATCATCCTTCTTGAATGGATATTTAGAAGAATAAGTCTATGTGCAACAACCACCAGGATATAAAGTAAAAGGAAAAGAAGACACGGTTTATAGGTTAAAGAAGGCATTTTATGGATTGAAGCAAGCACCAAGGGCTTGGTATAGCAAGACAGATTCATGCATGATAAAAAATGAATTCATAAGAAGCACTAGTGAGCCTACACTGTACACCAAATTCAATGAACAAGGTCAGATCTTGATTGTTTGTCTATATGTTGATGATTTGATCTATATAGGTAATCTCTCTATTGATATTTTAAATCAGCAATGAAGAAGGAATTTGAGATGACAGACTTGGGGTTAATGAAATATTTTCTTGGCATTGAAGTCACACAAAATGATAAAGACATTTTCATCTGTCAAAGTAAATATGCAAAAGATGTTTTAAAAAGGTTTAGAATGATAAAATGTAGTCCTGTTTCTACACTTGTGGCAGTTGGCACAAAACTAAGTAGAGAACAAAATGAGATGGATTTTGATTCAACCATATTCAGAAAATTGGTTGGAAGTTTGATGTATCTCACTGCATCTAGGCCAGATATAATGTATGGAGTGAGTTTGATTTCTAGATTCATGGACACACCAAAGAATTCACATTGGCAAGCAGGAAAAAGATTATTAACATACATTGCAGGGACTATGAATCATGGCATACTATATTCCATATTCAGAAAATTGGTTGGAAGTTTGATGTATCTCACTGCATCTAGGCCAGATATAATGTATGGAGTGAGTTTGATTTCTAGATTCATGGACACACCAAAGAATTCACATTGGCAAGCAGGAAAAAGATTATTAACATACATTGCAGGGACTATGAATCATGGCATACTATATTCCACTTCAAATAATCTACAGTTGGTTGGATACATAGATAGTGATTTTGCAGGAAGCATTGATGACAAAAAGAACACATTTGAATATGCATTTCATCTTGGAACAGGAGTTGTGGCATGGGCATCAAAGAAGCCACCAATAGTGACAATCTCATCAGCAGAAGCAGAGTATGTAGCAGGTACATCAGCAACATGTCAAGCAGTTTGGATGTGAAGAATATTGAAGGATCTAATGCATAATCAAGAGGAGCCTTATCTATTGTGACAACAAGTACACCATTGCACTATCAAATAATCATGTTTTTCACAAGAGGAAGAAAAATATTGACACAAGATATCACTTCATTCGAGAACTTGTCAACAATGGAGAACTCATCCTACAACATTGCAGATCAAAGGAGCAACTTGCAAACATATTTACAAAGGCTTTAGCACAAGACCAATTTGAGTATTTGAGAGAAGCATTGGGCATTGTAAATATTGATGTAATTAGTAGTAGAAATTAGGGGGGAGTGTTGGAAGCATTAATTTATCTACCTACCACCAGCGCTTCCACTGTCTTCCACACAATTCCATCACTGCCATTCCCACCGACATTCCATTCGCTTCAAGAATTTCTTGGATCTTCCAGATCCTTCCATAACCTCTATAAAAACGAGGTGATGTAACAATTTCATTAATCAAGCAATAAAGCATTTTCTGAGTGTTATATTATTTGTTCCTTTTCTTCTGCCCACTTCAGATATGTTTCCCAAGCAGGCGGGGATTCTACCCGTCAAATTGTTTATCGATAAGCTTAAGTATTGTAACTTGGGAAGAACGCATATCAGTTCCGAGGGAATGTTTCATGTGATATAGTTAGCGTCCACATAGATAGTTTTCTAAGAAAGGAGAGATTGTCGAGAAGAGGAGAGATTGTACCTTGTAATCCCATGTGTGGAACATTGAGTGAAACCACTCTCTGTCTATGCTGACTGCATACAAGGGAGTATGCACCGTCCAACTTGTGGATACAAGGGAGTATCAACTCTGTGTGCAAAGGGATCAAATCATCATGGGATGTTAGGGGCACTGAATCTGAACAATATGTTGACTTAAATACAAAAGAAAGGAAATTTGGGAGATCAAGGAAGTGTTATTTCACTTCCAAACTAGCACTATTGAATGTTTTCATTTTCAGGCTAGTAGCGACAGATAACTCAGGCTATGAACATTTTTAGTTTGATATTTCCCTGTTGTTAGCAATAATTCTTGTCATGGGCTCGAGGGCATTCGGGTCTGCAAGTTGCACGAAATAGTCAAGCGCAGCACAGGAGAATCCTTGTTTTTCCAAGTAGCAGGTCAAGTGAGCAGGCAAAGTGTCGTCGGTAGCATCCAAGTATTGGGTATTCAGGGTCGCGAGGCGCGAGGACGCGAAGCGACGAAGTGGCGAGAGATTTTTAGCCGTCCATCTGAAGAGAACAGGTGGTAGAGATCGAGAGATCTCGCGAACTCGGGAGTTCGTAGGGTAAGAGCTCAAACATTGGATACTCCAAGTCGCGAGGTCGTGAGGCGCGAGAAGGAGGATAGCCATTAGATCCATATCGTAGGAGATCGTTGGATCTGCACGCGGGATCGTGTATCGGGACCTCGGGAGAAAAGACTATAGGATTTTTCCACAGGGATTGCGAGGTTGCAAGGAAGCGATATCCCAACAGCTAGAGGATAGTGTGGGCCATAGCAAAGTCGGCAAGTGGAATACAGGTGGCACGAAGCCCTCGGGATCTCGCTGCGAGAAGTCCCAAAATATTGGCGTTAGGATTCGCGAGTCACAAAGTGTCGAGGAGCCGAGGATCGTGTGGACGCGTGGCAGAGCATAAGGTGGGCCCGCACAGTCGACGGGTGGACACACGTTGCTTGGAGATAGGAGTCAACACTCCGTTGAATTCTCGCATCTCGGGAATTCGCAGAACAGAAGGGTGAAAGCCCGACGGTTCAACTTGCGAGGTTGCAAGGTTGCAAGGTTGCGATAGGTGCCAACATTAAGCCTAGCCCATGGTTGCATGTGGTGAGGGCACAACTAAAGGAAGTGCCGAGGGCATCCGAGACTCGGGCCCACAGTCTTGCTGAGATGATCAAGGTCGTCCATCTAGAGGGACACGTGGTGTGCAATTGAGCTCCATTGCCTCCTCGCCCCTTGCAAATTTGAAGATCGAAGACTAGCTCCTCCCAGTAGCGAGACGCGAAGTGCCAAAAGTGCATTTGAAAATAGGCACA
>JZKD02S1685176.1:1433203-1490911 GCA_000966675.3 Picea glauca | reverse complement strand
TCTTTGAATTTTGCAAAAGTTTCAGACTTGTGTCTGAGAAAATAGATCCATATTTTTCTGCTGAAATCATCAATAAACGTTAGAAAATAAAAGCTACCACCTATTGACTCTATTTGCATTGGTCCACATAGGTCAGTGTGAACAAGTTCAAGATGTTGTTTGGCTTGATTGGAAGACTGTGGAAAACTAGTTCTCTTATCTTTTCCAAGTATGCAAGACTCACATGGGGGAATTTGCTCTTTAAAGATAGGAAGACCTTTGACCATGGAGTTCTTTTGTAGAAGACTTAGACTCTGAAATGGTAGATGTCCAAATCTTGTATGCCAAACCATTGTTTCATTCAGGGTGGATGCACTTTGTGCATATGGTTGACTCAGATTTGCAGTTCTGAGGGTAAGGAGAAACATCCTATTTGGAGTCATATAGATTTCAGAAATCAATTTTCTGCTTGGGATTTTGTCATATATCTTGCAAGATGTTCCCTCAAAAAGTACCTTGTAGCCATGTTCAATGAGTTGTCCTACACTTAGCAAATTATGTTTCAAATCTGGAACATGATAGACATTGTTTATGTCTTTCTTTACATTTTGTTTAGTAAGAATAGGAACAATTCCCTTTCCTTGAACATTGACTAAGTAATCATTTCCTAGTGTAATATCAGATGAGATTGAAGAATCAATGCATGAAAGTAATTCTTTGTTACCTGTCATGTGATTGCTGCATCCACTGTCTAGCAACCAGAGATCTTTAGGTTGATGTTCAGTCTTGTGGCACGAAAGAAACATACCTCCTGAGTTTTCTCTCATGTGATTTGACACATGTGCTATGCCTGAGAGCTGATCTGCTTGCTTCTTCCTGCATTCAAATTCATAGTGCCCATACTTTTTGCAGTAATAGCATTGAATGCTTGATTTCTCATTTGATCTTCTCCCTCTGCCTCTTTGAGGCTGGAAGTTCTGATGTTAATTTTGTTGTTGTTGTCTTTGACCTTGGACATTTTTATTCAGATACTGTTGTCTATTACCTCCACTGGAGTGAGGGTTACTTTGATTGCTCCCTCTTCCTTGGTTACCTCTGCTTCTTCCTCTGCCTTTCCTTCTGCTGAAGGAGAATTGAGTTTTGAAAGCATTGGAGATTAACTCATCTATGAGATGCAGTCTAGTCTCATGTGTCACCAGAGAACCAATTAATTCATCTGTTGAAAAACTGGACAGATCCTTGGATTCAAGGATTGTTGTTACAACCATTTCGAATTTCTTTGGCAAACTTATGAGAATTTTCTCAACAATGCATTGATCAGTGATGGTTTCACCAGTCAATCTGATCTGGTTCATGATGCCCATGACTCTGGTCATGAACTGATCCACATTTTCGGACTCTGTCATCCTTAGAGTCTCGAATTGTGTTCTCGAGGTCTGTAGTTTAATTGTTTTGACCCTGTCATTTCCTTGGTAGGAAGATTTAAGGATGTCCCAGGCCTGTTTTGAAGTATTAGCGCCTATGATTTTTGAGAAAATTGAGTCATCCACAGAATTTTGAATCCAAAATTTAACTTTATTTTCTCTGTTTCTCTGAGTTGCCTGAGCAATTTTCTGTTGATTAGTCATGGCAGACAGGTCTACTGAATTTGGTTCCACATATCCATGATCCATTGGATCCCAACACTCTTGTGCTTGCAAGAAGGATTTCATCCGAAGAGACCAGAACTCATAGTTCTTTCCAAGAAGAATGGGACCTTGAGTTGGTCCTAAATTGCTAGACGTCGCCATCCTTCTTTTTGTTAAAAAAAAATTGAACAAAAACAGAAAGAAAAAATTTGTATTTACCTGTCTCCTGCGTATAATTTGCAGTGACTTCAGAACTCTGCGTTCAAGATTTTGCGAGTTTTTGGCTTCGCGATTTTGACATCGGGACTTCGTTATACAAGTCCTCCGATCTCTTGTCTCGCCAACCTCCGATCGCCGAAACGCCGATTTGTCAATGGGAGCTTATTGGCCATGAATTTGGCCTTAGTCACCATGCAATGTGACCATGCGCCTTGATGTTAAAGTGCTACGGGATTTTCTGGTTCTTTGTCTTTTAAATCGCCGAAATGCGAAATATGCTTTTGGACAATTCAATAGTCCAGATCTTCCTATGATCTGACGGTCCAGATCCTATCGGGATTTCGTGATTCGTTATATCGCGAGTTTAGAACTCTGTCCCAGAGTTTTCGAAACCGTGAACTCTGAAATGTCGATTTGCCGAAATGGCGTTAACTTCAGTTAGCCCCTTGGGCTATACCTCTAGTCCACGTGACCTCTCCTGATATGACCATAGTCCCTTTTAGGGTTTCGCGACTCAAACGTGCGAGCACTCGGTCTCTTGACTCCCGAAAAGCCGATTCCCGAAATGCCGATGGCGCTTTCCTTTCGGGACTTTCCTCGAATCACTAGATTGTTTCCACGCATCCCCTTATGATGGACAGTCCTCATCGTTTCGCGATTTCGTGACTTGCGACTCCAAATCCTCTGACCACTTGAAACCCCAGGAGCCGAAATGCCGACGGTTTCCTCGATCTGCTGCCACCTGTCCTCTGAGATGGATGGCTCACAATCCTCTCAGGATTTCGCGACTTGTGATGTCGGGATTTTGCGTATCGGAGTTTTGGAGAGAAGTCTCCTTCGCTCGTCCAACTCCCGATCCCCGATTTTGCGATGGGAAAAGATCGATGGTTCATGATCTTTCACGATCCAACGGTCCAGAATGACTCGTGATTTCGCGATTCGCGAACTCTCACGGCAGTCTTCTGACCTTTACACCTTGCGAGTCACGAAATGCCGAGATCTCGCCACGTGTCTCTTGATGGACGGTCCAGATGATGTCGGGATTTCGCGACTTCACAAGTCAAAATTTCTCCTGTGCGCTCCAAAGAACTAAACCTCATGCACCTTCTCGTTGATCCAACAGCTGTCGGTCCTCTGTGCAAGATCTAACGGCTGAAATTCTTTCGTCTTTTTCGCGCTCTCCTCGTCCCTTCTGAACTGGATTTCTGCCTCGGATCTGTTCGTAGGACAAATCTTACGGTCGCGACGGTTGTTCTTTGAACCTGAGACACGTTCTTTACTGCCTTTGTAAGGATTTTCTTCTGCAGAAGAAAAAATTGTGAATCTTTCAAAGATTTGAAAGAATTTCGCGAGTTCTTTGTTCTCTGCTGCAATCTTTAACAGATTGAGCGATTTTCAAAAATGTTTTAAACGATGCTTCCTTTTGCAGCAATCTTTCACAAATTTGAACGAATTCCTTGAAATCTTCAACATTTTTGCATTCTGAAGCTCTTCTTCGTGAATTCTTTGATGATTCTTGAAAATTACAAGAATCTTTAAAGTTTCTTCTTCTGCACTATCTTCGTCCTCGATCTTTCGAGCATTGTACGCTCTGCTTTGGAATGTGAGTTTCTTACGCTGATCTTTTGAGCGTATAACGGTCTTCTTCCTCGTGGAATTTTCCTGCGAGGATCTTTCGAGAGTATGACAGACAACTCTCCAAGCCTTGTGAAGTCGAATGCTCTCAAGATCCGTGTAAGCTCTCCAGTCTGTGTGAAGAGGCTTACTGCTGAAGCTCTGATACCATGATAAATTGTGAAGCAAGAAATGCAGAGAGAAAAGAATAGAACAGAAAACAGTATATTAGAATATATGAAGAAGTGAGTACAATGCAAAGGGAAATAGCTGAGCTAAATAGGCTCAAGCAAATCAAAAATAGAAAGTACAGCTGGCCAGGACAGCTGGCAGTGTACAGTCAGCCTGTTGAGGTTACATTATGTTTAACAAAGCTCCTGTGTGTTCCATTGCTGCAAAAACGACACGTCGACTCCACCACAACAATTTTGGATACGCAGGGTATGATCTACAGAATTTCAATAAGTCTACAAGAGAATTTATATTTCAATATAGGAAATTGACGGGGACAACTATCCCGAGACAGTATGTCAGATGTTCATCATCAATGTTGGCCCTAGTCTTAGATTGCCATGGAACACCATAAAGAGTTTCCTTGATCCAAAGACAACTGCAAAGATACATGTACTTAGAAATAAGTATCGGAGCAAGCTCTTAGAAGTCATTAATGCAAGACAATTGCCCGAATTTTTGTTTGGTAACTATGTATGTGGTGAAGGAGGGTGCCTTGCTTCTGACAAAGGGTAGTGAAGGATTAGAGACAGAAATGAGGACACTACAGCTGATTCAACATTTACTAATCTTAGTTTAAACATATATGACTAGAATAGACCAAAGGACATGGATTGTAGCAATGACCCTCAGGCCGTATTGGAGAAAAGTAAAAGCTTGAATGACTGGGAAAATTTCAGTTCCCAATTTGTAGCTACAGAAAAATCGATAGTGAAATGAATGGGTCAGAGGGAACATTAATTACCAAATTCGATTGTAACAAGGTTAAAGGTGTCTCCTACAACGAGGCCGAGCATGGGAGGTTCATGGTGTCAAAGTTCCATGATTTAGATCATTTAGTATCTGTGCCCAGAGTAGAAGTTGGGAATGTATTCCGGTCTCCAGCACTACCGAGTATGATAGGTTCAAGCAGGTATATGTTATCTAAAGCCTGCAGAAACAGACCACATGGTGCCAGTGGCTACCAGCATTTTCCTGGAGGTTACGAAGATAATGTGGACAACGCAGGTATGATAATATACGCAGGCCAAGGTGGGAAGGATCATCAAAGGAGTCAGAAAAAGATTGTTGATCAGCAGCTCACTGAAGGGAATGCAGAAATAACTAGGAGAATAAACAGCGTGTAGGAATTATCCGATCATGTGACAAAGTGCCTCGTGGATATAGGTATGATGGGCTCTACGATGTAGGGAATTTCGGGTTACAAAGTGGATGCATCTAGATCTTGGAGTGCATACAGATTAACACACAAGAATTCCAGACCAAACATGCCTAGGTATGTTCCACATGATCACCATGACATAGATATTCCTCGCGTGATGTTATTTGCTCTTGATGATGTCCCACCTCGGTTTGAGCCATCCATAGCTAATGATGTTAACTCATTAGCAGAAGAAGCCATCCATAGCCAGTTTTTTCAGTTCCGTGAGTCATCTGCGTTTTCCTTTTTTATGGATCTGTTCTGACCGCAAAACTGTGACCATGACATATTTTAATTTTTCTTACAACAATTTCCATTAACAGAAATATATGTACAACAAAAACAAAGATACGAAGCAATCTAAATAGCACCAGGTAGTAGGGTAGTTGATCAGTGTAGGGTTTAGTCCCATCTGATCACATCACTGGTTCAATCCCAGGATACCTACCTTTGTTGAATCCTGTGGATGCCTTTGTGACACCTCAACAAGGAACAACCTAAAGATTCAACGATTTCGCCCGTTTCAGAACCCTGATTTCTGTGATTTAAGATTCTGGCAGTTCACTCTGACACTGTACACATCAGGAAGGAAACGTTCGTTAGCATGGTCCCCTCCTCGTGGAAATGGTACTCCGCGGCATTTATACTATTGGAGAGTGAGGGAGATGGATGACGGGACACGAGGCCGCTTCCTCCATATTTTCAAACGCCCCACGGTTGCCGCGTTCCCCCACAGTCATTTTCCCACACCCTGTCCTGATTCCGGAAACGAAACCCAGTTGATATGCATACCCAATCTGGAACAAGAGTTTTCACATTGTGCATATACATCGCCTTCTGTGGTGATTACATGAAGAAAGAATTGGAAATCTCTGCAGAAGTGGTGGGCAGAGCTGAGATCCCATTCTAAAAAATCCTCATTGGCAAAGTCATCGAGGGATGCTATGACTTATTTAACGAAGATTTCTATGAGAAGCTGAAGAAAGCTCCGATCCATGTCTGCCTCCAGTTCAAACACATCTCAGACGATCCATATTGGGGTACCGAGACTTGAGATCGGGACTTCCCTGGAGTCCAACGTGTGTATTTCAAGCAGAGTAATAGATGCAGAGTCAATCTGTATCAGAACTCGCGTTTATCATAGCAATACAGTCCTAGGATCGAATTGGGCCATGTGGAGGAGCGAGCCTTGTACAGGGTTCCGAGACTGTGGGAGGCCAAGCAATTTATATACATTGCAATGCAGAGCTCTGGAGGGATATAGCTTGCCAATTGATAGTTGCTTAGAATCAAATGATCATCGAGGAGCACTTCCCAAGCTTTGGAGGACTGTGGCCGCTACAATTATTTGAAGCAAGTAGAATGTATCCATCTTTCTGCCACCTTCCCAACCAATATGGTAGAATTCCAATAAATCGATTTTGTGCTATAAAGAATGAAAGAAGGGATGGATTTGCAAGTGTATCGGGAAGAAAACCTTGTGAGAGAATTGAAGGTTAACACCACATTTCTTAAATTTCTACATTTACCAAGTTTTATAGGTATTGAACCATTTCGGTTAGCATTCACAAAGCTTAGTATTGTAGGGTTTATGCGGGTTTCCAATAAGACCATCATGCAACTGCAAAAAAAACACAGTAAGTTTGTTTTACACAAAATTGATACTATATATGTTTTGGTACAATAAGGAATGTATTGTGGCCAACTTGGAAACGAAGTCCCTCAATTGACATAACCATGGTGAACATCAAGAGAAGACTGAAAGTAAACTGAACTACATAATTGATGAGGTCAATAGTCTAAAGACCAACTTCTTCCTTGTATTTGATTAATGGACTCCTGAAATACATAATTGATGAGATCAATGGTCTGAAGACCACATTCTTCCTTGCATTTTCTTAATGGACTTGTTTTGTTAGCGCCCAAGAAGGTGAAGAAAAGAAGAATTTGATAGAGTTGGAGGAGATTCGTTAGCAAGGGGAAAAATGATGTTCATATTTAGTTATTTCAGGTTGGCATCCACTAGTTTATGTTTGACTTTGTTTTTATGTTAACCAAGCTATGTCATGACTTATTTCAATTGGTTGTAGTAAAATTTTGTTTATGGAATGTTTGAATATATGATTTTATCAACATAATTCTCTAGTGATAGGCTCTGGATAGTCTCACAGTCTAGCTTTTTAGATTGTTTGCAAAGCACTAATTTAGCCAGGCTCCAAACTCTCTCCCTATTTTGAGACTTTTTGTAATATCGTATTTTTAATAAAATCTTTATGTGTACCGAAAAAAACATTAATAAAATGCTTATTTGTGTGTACATAATTAAAAGCAAGGGACAATAAATTCTAAGTCTTAAAATATAATCAAAGTCTAAATCTTCAACTCATAATAATAATTGTGCTACTCAATTTTACCTAGTAATTTTATAGGAAAATGGGTCGAATATAATTCCTTATAGATTTATGAAAGTTAGGTGTTAGTATAATTCTTAACAAATTTGAGAATAAAGTAGTTGTGCCATGTACATATTGATCTTGTTCCACAATTTTAGCTTCAAAGTGTTGGTGTGATGGAGTAACACATTGAATATGAAGAAAAGTATAGAAAACATAATCTTGATCAACATGTTCTTGCTCTTTATTTGAATTGATAACCTTATGAATGGCTATGGAAACAAAACCATTGATTTTCTCTTTAATCTCTTAAAGTACATACAAAGCTCTTGGTATATTTATATAGCCTGAAATACAAAAGTAAAACCAAATTGTAGTGCATTTTATTGTAGATGTAAGAATATTTATATGCATAAAGTTTTCCGAAGACAAGGATAAGGGATTTTATAGTTCTAGAAACATTTTTTTCTTCATAGCATATGTAACTTTATATTTACACTCACATGAGCCCAACAATAGACATGCATAGAGAAGGAGAGGGGATTAAGGCTAATACACAAATTTCAACACTAAAGAGACGGGAATTAAACTAAAACTACATGGAACTAATGACAATGGACTCAAATTACTATATGGTCTAGTGACACAATCACCGCGCTCTTACAACACTCTAGAATGTAGAAGAACTTTGGCCTTCACTAGGGTTGTTGTGAGATGTACTTGCATCACCCAACAAATATGTGGAATTTAACTGGGATTTTGGAATGGTAACAACACCCAGAAAAGTGTCTCTGATGGATTGGAGTGTGCCCACAATGTCCATCATAGTAGGTCGTTCTTCAGGAGCATCTTTTGTGCAAAGCAAACCCATAGTTATGGATTGACTGAGGCAATTGAGATCCTTATCTACTTGAGAGCTTGCACTAGTTCTTCTCAATAAACTTTTGTCCACCACTTCCCCTAGTTGATTTGGAAAACTGCTATCCACCCATTTCTGCAAGTTCATTCCGTCCACAAACATGTTGTGGGTAGGCTTCTTTCTAGTTAGCATCTCCAATAACACTATTCCATAACTATAAACATCACCTTTTGTTGTGACATGTCCACCCAATCCATATTCTGCATTCAAACATCTTCATCATAAGGATTCTAATCAAAATATTTAAAAAAATATGAAACTCATGACATTGTCTAACATGCCATCTAGATCAAATAATACCTGGAGCAATGTAGCCTGCAGATCCCTTAAGTGCAAGTGTAGAAGTGAAAGTTGAATCCTCATAATTTGCAAAACATATGGTCGCAATCCCAAAGTCTATTAAATATGCTGTCATATCTTCACCAAGAAGCACATTGTTTGGTTTCAAATCACAATGGATCACTTGGATGAAACAATGGTGATGGAGATACATCATACCTTGGGCAATGTCTATTGCTATATTCAACCTCTGAATCAATGTCAAACCACTTTCTACTTCACCATTAGGATATAACCACTTCTCTAAGCTTCCATTTGGCATAAATGGAAATATCAAAGCTTTCATTTGGAGGTCTGAATAAGAGGTTATGACTCTAATCAAATTCCGGTGCCTGACTCTACCCAAAACTTTGCACTCCCTTTTAAAACTTTTGTGAGCCCCTTCATTTTCCAAATTGAGAAGCTTGACAGCAATGACTGTTCCATCATTCAGAACCCCTTTGTACACTTTTCCAAAGCTACCCACTCCTAATAAGTTGGCATCACTAAATCTGTTTGTTGCAGTGATGAGCTCTGCATAGGAAATTCTTCGATGCCCCACATTTAAGGATGCCCCAACCTCTATAGGAATATTTCTCTTGTGATTTAGTCTACACAAAATTCCTACAAATAGACATGATACAATAGTGGCTGCAACTGCAACAATAGATATGACAATTTTTTTCAGATGAGAAACACTTTTATGTTTGGGAGCATAGCACAGTGACAAATTTACCCAAGGTCCACAAAGACCAGGATTTCCCATAAACATTGTGGCACTAAGGTTTTTGAAAACTCCACCTTTCGGGACTTCTCCTGACAAGTTGTTGAAAGATAAATTCAGTTGGTTGAGCATTTTGAGATTTGCCAATGAGATGGGTATTCCACCTGAGAAATTGTTGGAGGAGAAATCCACAACCTGAAGACTTAGAAGTTCACCAAGTGACATTGGAATCGGACCTTCAAGTGTGTTGCAAGAAAGATTTAGGTATTCTAGTTCTTTGCAACTTCCAAGCCCAGTTGGAATATAACTAGTTAATCGATTTGCAGAAATATCTATAGCTTGAAGCATAGTCATCTTACTTAGTCCCAAAGGCAAGGGGCCCTCTAATAAATTGTTTGAAAGGTTGAAATAGAAAGCTAAATTTGCAAGACCTGCAACCTCTGGAGGTATCTCACTACTCAACTTGTTGTATGATAGGTCTAGTAGTAGTAAGTTCACACATTTCCCTAGATCTGCAGGTATTTTACCTGATAATTGGTTCATATAAAGAGATAAATATCTTAGTTGCTGGAGGTTAGTAATAGAATCAGGGATCTTACCAGAAAGATTATTTTTTTCAATAGACAAGAGCCCAAGGCTTTTGAGTTGACCAATTTCTATAGGAATGTTTCCTTGTAAGTTGTTGCCTCCCATATATAACCTTTCCAACTTTTGAAGCGTTTTAAGTGTAGCCGGGATCGCTCCCGTAAATGAATTACCTTCTAAAGCCAGGAATGATAAACCAGATAAGTTTCCAATCTGTGGAGGTATTTCCGCTGATAGTCCGTGTGTATTTCTCTAGAGAGGCAACCTATAGAAAAGGGCAAACGTCCAGTGAGATGATTATAGCTTAAATCTAATATTTGTAGGGTGGAACAGTTAGTAAGCACTGTAAGAATGGACAAGTTTGTGGTGTTGCCGCTCACCAATTGATTCCCATCTAAATAGAGCTGCGTCAACTTACCCAACTTACCCAACTCCATGGGCACTATTCCGCTGAGCTGGTTTGCCCATAATGCGAGAATGTGAAGGTTCGTACAATTGAAGAGGGACGCAGGAATGCTGCCAGTAAACTGATTAAGTCCCAGAAAGAGTTTAGTCAACCGCATGTTCTTGCTACACAACTCCACGGGAATGTGACCAGTCAACTGGTTAACATTGAGAGACAAAACTCCAAGATTTGTGAAGTTAGAAAAGGAAGATGGAATTTGTCCTGTCAGATGGTTAGCAGCCAGAGATATATAGCTCACCTGGCTGCTTGGCATACCCAATTCGGAAGGAATACTCCCGTGAAAGCTGTTGTTAGACAAATCTATCACGTCCAAAGAGGATATGTTTCCCAAGCAGGCCGGAATTCTTCCCGTCAAATTGTTAGCTCCTAAGGCAATGAATCCTAAGTTGGGGAGAACACATAGTTCTGAGGGAATACTTCCTGACAGATTGTTATAGCTCGAACGGAAGATCGATAAACTGCGGCACCAACCTAGAGTGGGCGGAATGGAACCTTGTAGTTCATTCCAAGACATGCCAAGAAACTTTAAGCGAAAAAGGTTTCCCAATTGATAGGGAATGTGACCGTGAAAACTGTTATTGGTAAGGTGAAGTATTCTAAGAAAGGAGAGATTGCCGAGAAGAGGAGAGATTGTACCTTGCAATCCCATGCTTGGAACAATGAGTGAAACCACTCTCTGTCTGCGACGACTGCATATGATACCTGTCCATTCGCAGAACGAAACATTCGGATTCCACGTAGTTAATGATGGAAATGGATCATAGGTGATTGCAGAGAGAAATCCAAGCAGAGCCTCTTGATCAGAAGCATTGCCGAGACGAGGATGCCGACGGTCTGAGAATTGAACGGTGGAAAAGATGAAAGGAGTGAGAAAGAAAATGAAAAAAGAAGAGAGGAAAAGTATTCTCCTCAGAGACCATAAAAGAGAAGGAACATTACAGATCTCCATCTTCTCGTCCTCTTAACAGAATGGGAATGGTTTGAGTTTCTTCGTTTATTTATAGAAATTCATCTTTGAATTCTAATATTGTTATGAGCCGATGGGGATAGAAATTCAAACCTAACAAATATTGTAAAATCCTAAAGTCGTCCTCGACGCTAATTTTCCCAAACAAAACGAACGCACTTCGATAAATCTAATTAGAAAAATACCGCACTTTCATAAAATTAATAAAAAATCATTGTCTCGCCTGTTACTTTTAATCAACGAAGTTCATAGTCACAGCCTACGGGACCTCTTTACTAAAATATTGTAAAACACACGCTAATTTTCCAACGCAAAACAAACGTACTTTGACAAAATTAATAAAAACGTTGTCTCCGATAATTCCGGTAGAAATGGAGAAATTACGGACGGTTAATTTTTAAATAAAACTTTTGAAAATATGGACCAATTAACAAATGGAAAATATTTTGTAAAGAAATTTAGGATGGCTAATTTTCTACGGAACTTTTGACTATAAAATGTTCAATGCCGTTGAGTTTAATCCTTCATTTATATAAATTTAATTTTTGAACTCTAAATTTATTACGGGCCCATAAGGATAGAAATTTAAACTTAACAGACGGAAGAAATATTGTAAAGTCCTCTATGCCGCTAATAGCGCACTTCGGATTAAAAAAATACCGCACTTTGATAAAATTAATAATAAGAAATATACCACACTTCGATAAAATTAATCAAAAAGCATTATAAAAATACCACAGTTTGGTAAAGTTAATCAAAAAAACATTGGAATAGAACAATTTTGATTAGAAAAATACCGCACTTCTAATCACTTTCTAAACTTTACACTTCACAAATGGAGAAATCTTGTAAACAAATTTTGGTACGCTAATTTTTAAATACAAGTTTTGGCTGTTCAATGACGCACTCTACAAATGGAAAATCCTGTAAAGAAATTTCGGATTGCTAATTTTCAAAAAGCATAAAACACCGTACTTCCACCGAATACCGCACTATGATAAAATTAATCGGAAAAATATGGACTCAATTGTCATGGTCTCCTTCCACATAATATCTCACTATCTCGCCTCTCATAGTTCCACTTTACATTTGCCATTTAAGGGTCATTAATTCGATACCCATTTGTGATAGAGAGGCTTCCTCCGACAGAGAATGAAGTTTGAATGGACCTTGTCTTTGCTTTTCTGCTTTGCTGCTAATGTTTTCTTCTACGATCTCAGTTTGAACCCAGTGATCTCCTAGGTGAACCAAAGAAAATCCCAGCTTGAATCTTCAAACAGCCCAACACCGATACTGCCTTTAGCGGCCACCTGCCTAGCGGGACTTACCACGACGCTATTCAGGACCTAAGTGAACTTCCGGAAATCTTTTCAGTGAACTTTCGAGCACCAATCTCCAGTGAACTTCTGACAATCGTTTTAGTAGGCAAACAAAAAAGGCATAATGCAGAGACAAGAGTATAGAAAATTTTCAGAGATAAACATGCGGAAGCTGATTTGTATTATATGAGCCAAAACGGCATGGGTTTACAGACTTGATATCGAGCACATATTGCTCTCTCTCAAAACATTACATACAGATTGATAGACTGAAACTCTAATGTTTATGCCACTTTAGGTTCGTGCTGGCCGAGCCAGAATCACGTAGGCTTATCAAAGCAATCTAAGGACAGAAAGACTCAAAGCTCAAAGAGAGGGAGCTTAGAAGACTCAAACTGACCAACCGAGACCCTTACTAATGAACCTCCCTTCTCCTTATATACAAAAATTTCTAGAGAAAGGAATCATTTTCTTGAAAAGACTTCAAATTGTTCCCTGGAATCAAATCTACTTTTGAGATTTATTGAATACTTGGTAGAGAGAACATCAAGAACCATCCGACCAAGATTCTAATCAACTTTCCACGTATTTGGAAGTACCTTTTAAATGCAGGTCAAGCCTCGCCAAAAGTCAAAGAAGTGCTCTGAGTTTTCGAGATTCTTTTCAACAGATGGACGACAAGAGTTTGTACAAAGTAGAGTTCTCGTGAACCCACAGAAATCGACTGACACCACTGTCGTCCAGTAAGACATGATAGAAAATGCACTGGTTTTAGTCATTTTCGATGTGTTTTTGAAACTTATTTTCATATGTCAATGTATTCCACATCTTGGTATAGCATTTGCGTACAATAACAAGCTGTTCGTTGATCATTTGAATAGAAGTTCTTATCTTAACCACCCATTGAAAGTGGTTTAAGATGAAGTTGCATAGTATTTCACCATCATTAGGTCCATATTGATAGAGATTTTGTACTCTATGGAGTGGGAGGGTGCTCATGGAAAAGATAATTCAGGATCAACTGCGCTTTTATTAACACCAAATGCTTCCCACCATTCTGCCAACCATGTTGGGGGTCTTCCAGCAGTAGCAGTGTTCACATTCCCAAACTTCACTAACTTTAGGTCATCTTCCTTTTGTAGAAAATCCCACCATAATTCTTTGTAGTGAGAGTAATTGTAATCACTATCTGGAAAATAGATATTAGGATTCCTTTCAGGCCAATGGAGCAGTAGCCTTGACCTGTGTAGGAAAAAATATTGTTGATGTAATCCTTTGTCATTGTGGATTTCCCAAATAAGATCAATATCACAGAAGACATGGCTTGAGACATTTTGGGCTTCATATGCCTTTTGTGCAGCCCTAGTGGTGATAGGGAGTATAACATTTGAAGTTGGCCTTACTCTTATTTCAGGAACCAATCTTTGTGGACAGAACCGGCTTGTCGAGTTTATAATCCGTGTGCTTCTTAATTCCCAATGTGGTTTCCATTCTTCGTTGTATTGATCCCAACTGAGAAGGTCTACGATGGTTACTAAAACGTCTGCTCCATTTTTCCATCGAACAGATATAACCATTGCATGAGGTTGCAAATGTTCACGACTTAAAAAGTCTAGAATGCTATTGGAAGTGCCTCGGATATGTTCTATATCAAAATCAAAATTGTTGAATAAAGCTTGCCATCTTGCAAACTTAGCATCACTGGCCTTTTTAACCTCTTTGTTTAAGACCTGTTTCATGGCTGCAACATCGGTTCTTAATAAAAACATTTTGTTGATAAGAAAAATTTCAAACTTTTGTATAGCATTCAAAGCAGCCTTTATTTCTTTATCTAATGCAGAATAATTCTTTTCGCTAGCCTGCCAGAGGCCAGAGGCAAACTGGACTATTTCTTCGATTTGTTTAGCTTTATGACGTCTGGCTTGATTAAGAACATCTCCCCAACCAAGATTGCTAGCATTTGTTTCAACAATATTGTAGAGGTCATCATCAGATATATGTAGAAACGACAATGTTTTTGTTTTTTCCTTGATTTTCTTGATAGCTTGGGCATGTGCCTCTGTCCAGGGACTGGCTTCTTTTTTCAACCTATCATTTAACAACTTTCCATCTTGTGCACAATCTTTGTAGAAATAGTTGATATAATTGAGGCTTCCCAAGAATCTTTGGAGTTGGAGTTTATCCAAGATTTTATCTAGGAATTTGTCAGCAAATTCAACAACATGGTGTTGGAGGACTAACTCACCATTGTTTATTATGTGGCCAAGATACTTTATCTTTGTCTTGAATAACTCAAGTTTCTTTTTTGAGAATACTAATCCAGCGTTTTGGATAATCTGCAGGAATTTTTTGAGATGTTTGAAATGTTGTTCGACAGAGGAAGAGAATACCAGGATGTCATCAATATAAACAATTACGAGTCAAAATATTGTTTTAGGGCATTATCCATGACTCTCTGGAATTTTGAAGGAACATTCTTCAATCCAAAAGGCATAACATTCCATTCATAATGTCCTGCAAGAACAATGAAGACGTTTTGAATTTATCTTCTTATTTTATAGCTACCTGCCAAAATCCTGACTTCAAATCAAATTTAAAGAAGATTTTTGCTCCAGCAATTCTGGTTACCAAACTGGACTTGTTGGGAATAGGATATGTATCATCAGCCAATACCATATTCAAAGGTTTGTAGTTGATGACCTGCCTAGGGGTTCCTCTTGCTTGCTCAAAATGTTTATTTACATAGAATCCATAATAGTTCCATGGACTAATAGATTCTCTAATGAGTCCTTTGTGAAGTAGGCCTTGTATTTCATCTGAGCAAAGATTTTTGTATTCTACATTCATAGGGATAGCTCTGCTTTTCCATGATGTCCCTTAGTATGAGTCTTTGTAAGGGAGTTTTACTTCATGATTTTTATGGTGCCAAGAGGTAATGGGATTTTCTGAGCATACCTTTGCTTCAAATTTCTTTTGGAGCTCGAGAATCTGATGTTGTAAATGGCTCTGGGCAATTTGGTCTTTGATTCTTAGCTTAGTCCTTTTTTCCTTTAATTCTTCTATCTTTAGTACCTTATTCTGGACTGTGTGGATATGAGAAGATATCCTGGGTATAGATACAAAAGGGAGTTGGATGAACAATTTTGAATTTTTCGTTGGGGAGGGAATACTAATGAAATACCCAGGAGATTTGTTGGGTAGTCTGGTGGAACCATGGGACTCAACAACAATGAAGAAGGGGGTACCAAGAATGCAGGAAACTGGGATGTCTATTAGCAGGAATCTTAGGAATAAACAATAATGTTGGAAACATAGAATTGCTTCAGGTACTTCATAGTGTATTTGAGTAGGTTGGTTTCCTAACTCGACATCATGTTGTTGGGTTTTGTGCCAAAATTGAATAGGAATGATTTCTTTGTTTAAAAGATTTAGATCTGAACCTGTATCTAGCAAGGTTTTGAGCCAAAATATTTTTCCTTTGATCATGATGTCTAGAAGGACATGGAATTTTTGGTGTTCAATGGGCAAGATTTGTTGGTTATCTTCTTGTATTGCAGTGCTTTTGATGTTTGTTTTAAGATTGCAAATTTCTTTGCCTAAACTAGATATGGCTATGGCTTGGACAGGGCAGGAAACAAGTGGGGTGAGGATTGGATGTAAGGAGATGGACGAGCTGTACTGTTCACTTTTTTTAACAGAAGGTAGCAAGGAGCGCTTGTTGTGATTTCCATTCATAAAAGGAAATCCAAATATCCTTTTCTCTCATATACTTTTTCCATGCCATTGATAATGCCACCTTTTCATTATCTGGGGTAGTTTTTGAGAATTGTTCAGCATCAGGGTGGGTGAAGAGGTCCCAATTTAGCATGATTTTTATCCAATATACTTTCACATGTTTCTTCTTGCAACCTCTCATTAGAGTAAGAAATTACTGATCCCTGAGTTTTTGTCAAAGAATTCGTCAATCATATCCAACAAAACAATGATATAAGCCAAAGTTCTCAATCCAGTACACTTATCCTTACTGATCCCCTAAACCAAAAAATGGAACATCAACTCATCAAATGGGAAAATCTCTCTTTACCCTCTCATTGGGTTATTGATATTCCTCGTAATCCGATCCAACATTCTATCACCTCTGCACATATACAAGAAACCCCTTCCTCTATTGTTATCTCCTTTCCTCCTTCAAAACATATTTTACATACTAAGCGTGGTGGAATTTCTACACCTTCTCCACCATCTACCTCTTTGTGCTTACATCCCTCCCTCCAACCTCTATCTTCCTCACTGGGAAAAGTACCCTACTCTATCTAATGTTTAGATTGCCACAAATTGGTAACTCTTTCAAGTCTATCTACAACCACAGAAGACAACCAAATCCAATTTGAACACCAATTCCATAATCCAAGGACAAACTTTCCTCCTCCCAGCTCTACGACAAAATATCCTTACCCACATCCTTAATGCTCTGAAATTCCTTTTCCCCATGACAATCACATGCTAATGATAACCTATTCTTATGACCAGAACATTTCCTCTTGCCGACTAACCAATTCTATCCCAAAGGATTTAAAAAGACCAACAATACCAGAAATAAGGAAATTTCTTACATAATCATAGGTTGCAAGAAGAAACATGTGAAAGTAGATTGGATAAAAATCATGCTAAATTGGGACTTCTTCACCCACCCCGATGTTGAACAATTCTCAAAAACTACCCCAGATACTGAAAAGGTGGCATTATAAATGGCATGGAAAAACTATATGAGAGAAAATGATATCTGGATTTCCTTTTATGAATGGAAATCACAACAAGCTCTCCTTGCTACCTTCTGTAAAAAAGTGAACAGTACAACTCACCCATCTCCTTACATCCAATCCTCACCCCACTTGTTTCCTTCCCTGTCCAAGCCATAACCATCTCTGATTTAGGCAAAGAAATTAGCAAGCTTAAAACAAACATCAAAAGGCCTGCAATACAAGAAGATAACTAGCAAATCTTGCCCATTGAACACCAAAAATTCCATGTCCTTCTAGACATCATGATCAAAGGAAAAATATTTCGGCTCAAAACCTTACTAGATACAGGTTCAGATCTAAATATTTTAAACAAAGAAATCATTCCTATTCAATTTTGGCACAAAACCCAACAAAATGTTGTCGGGTTAGGAAACTAACCTACTCAAATACATTATGAAGTACCTGAAGCAAGTCTATGTTTCCAACATTATTGTTTATCCCTAAGATTCTTGTTAACAGACATCTCAGTTGCCTGCATTCTTGGTACTGCCTTCTTCGCCGTTGTTGAGCACCATGGTTTCACTAGACTACCCAACAAATATCCTAGGTATTTCATCAGTAATCCTTCCCCAACAAAAACTTAAAAAATATCCATCCAACTCCCTTTTGTATCTATACCCATGATATCTTCTCATATCCACATAGTCCAGAATAAGGTACTAAAGATATAAAAATTAAAGGGAAAAAGGACCGAGCTAAGAATCAAAGACCAAATTGCCTAGAGCCATATACAACATCAGATTCTCGAGCTCCAAAAGGAATTTGAAGCAAAGGTATGCTCAGAAAATCCCATTGCCTTTTGGCACCATAAAAAGCATGAAGTAGAACTCCCTTACAAAGACTCATACGAAGGGACATCATGCAAAAGCAGAGCTATCCCTATGAATGAAGAATACAAAAATCTTTTCTCAGATGAAATACAAGGCCTACTTCACAAAGGACTCATTAGAGAATCTATTAGTCCATGAAATTGTTATGGATTCTATGTAAATAAACATTATGAGAAAGTAAGAGGAATCCCTAGGCTAGTCATCAACTACAAACCTTTGAATATGGTATTGGCTGATGATACATATCCTATTCCCAACAAGTCCAGTTTGGTAACCATAATTGTTGGAGAAAAAA
Organism: Picea glauca; assembly: GCA_000966675.3. Lineage (NCBI taxonomy): Eukaryota > Viridiplantae > Streptophyta > Pinopsida > Pinales > Pinaceae > Picea > Picea glauca. The sequence goes on along the minus strand of JZKD02S1685176.1, from coordinate 1,472,421 downwards.
TCTTCTCTAAATTTGATTTGAAGTCAGGATTTTGGCAGGTAGCCATAAAAGAAGAAGATAAATTCAAAACCTCCTTCAGTGTTCATGTAGGACATTATGAATGGAATGTTATGCCTTTTGGATTGAAGAATGCTCCTTCAAAATTCCAGAGAGTCATGGATGATGCACGAAAACAATATTTTGACTCGTTAATTGTTTATATTGATGACATCCTGGTATTCTCTTCCTTTGTCGAACAACATTTCAAACATCTCAGAAAATTCCTGCAGATTATCCAAAATGCTGGATTAGTATTCTCAAAAAAGAAACTTGAGTTATTCAAGACAAAGATAAAGTATCTTGGCCACATAATCAACAATGGTGAGTTAGTCCTCCAACACCATATAAAGTATCTTGTAAGTCCTAAAAACCCATACAAGGTCTTAAATGTCTTGGCGTGGGGCTATTGTTGCATAGACACAACTTTATTAACATCTACTTGTACTCCATACTTACTGATGATTTGACCCAATAATTCAACCTTTGAAACCCCAAAATCACATTTGGAATGTTTTAGGAATAGTTTGTGGTCCCACAAGAGTTGCAAGGATATATACACATGCTCTTTGTGGGAATATTAGGTTTTGATGTAGATCAATATATCATCAATTAATACTGGCACAAAATTAGATAGGAAGGGTAAAAAAAATATTTCATGAGGCTCTGGAATGTGGATGGAGCATTCCAAAGGACAAAGGGAATCACTAACACTCATAATGGCCTTCCTATGTGCAAAATGTTGTCTTAAGGATGTTTCACTCTTCCATCCATATTTGGTGGTATTCAAAATGAAGATCAAGTTTAGTGAAAAAATTGGCTCTATGAAATTCATCCAAGAGATCGCCAATAACTAGAATAGGGAATTTGTCTTTGATGGTTAACTTATTGAGAGCTCGAAAATGAGGAAACATGCACAAATTACCTTGTTTCTCTAATACCATGACCACTGGTGATGAGTAAGGGCTGGTAATAGAATGTTTGAGTCTAGCATCCAGTAATTCCCAAATGTTTTGTTCTATTTCATTCTTCTACATATAAGGGTTCTTATAGGGATGCACATTAGATGGTAGACTACAAAAAATCAGAGGAATAACATGGTCATGCTCTTACCATGAGGGTGGTAAACCCTGGGTATTTCAAATACCTATTAATTTTTAGAGGAGACCAATTTCAGATCTGGGTGAATCTCCTATGATAGGGTGTCAACTACATGTATGGTATTGAACTATGAAACAATGTTTGAGTTTTTTTTCTTCAATAACTTCTCCATACAATGAGAGGTGATATTTTCAAGGGAATATTATGGTATCCCCTTGAGGGTATGTTTGTGGCCTTCCTTAGTGAAGATCATGTATAAGTCATTGAAATTGATTGTGAAAGGTCCCAAAGTGCATAACCATTCTACCCTAAGAAATACATAAAAACTATCCATTTCAATAGTGAACATGTGGGTTTTGAGTTGATACTTTGCCATTTGGAGTTTCACTTTTTAACATAAGCCACCACATTTCATCAAACCAACATTGGCTATCATAATTTGAAAACCAAGTATATCATGAACCTAACAATGGGTTTCAGTGGCCACTATCTTATGAATAAAAACATGTGTGTCGTTGTTATAAATCAATATAATCACTTTGTGGTGCTTGATGTAACCAATCAAGTTCAAGGTTTTGGGTGTTGCGAAACATGAAAAGTCATGAAGAGAAATTTGGGGTTCCTCACAAGGAGCTTGCATGGTGGGTTCATCAAATGTGGGAGGGGTGGCATCTTACAAGTCTGGTTCAAGAGTGTCTTCTGTTGAGATGTCTTATAAGTGGTATTATGGGAACAAATCCATTTGAAATAATTTATATTACTTAAATTTGTTCCATTTGAAATATCCCTCACCACAATTATAGAAAATTTTGAGGCATTGACATTCTTCCATGTCTTTGAGAGGAAACTTTTGGACTCTAAATGGATGAGATTTAGAGGGCCTAGGGTAGTTTCCATGGGAGGGTCAGTGTGAGTAGTAAATGAAAATATTTTGGTTTGCGAATCGATCACCATATTATTTATCTCTTTCATAATGTTCCAACCATATTGTTGGGTGTTACATCATGACATGTTCTTTAATAGCCTCCTTAATACCAGTGATGAAACATTCTTAAAAAAGGAATCATATATGCCCTCTATGCGAATTTCCAATTTTTCAAAGGCTATAATATATTCAATTACTATTCTTGTTTGGTGTAATTTTGTTAGGAATCTTGGGTAGTGAATGTGACATTCAAAATCAGGGTGAAGGACCTTTACAAAATAGGACTAATCAATGTAGCCTCCATAAGATTTCTTATACCAATGACACCATTTCCAATGTTCTACATCCAAATATAAAACCCATTATTTTAGTTTATGTAGGTCATGATTAGTTCCATGGAGAGAGAAACAATTTTTCATTTGAGTGACCTTACTCGAGGGATTGAAACAATCGAACTTGTTCATGTATACCTTCAGAAATGAGTGCCATCAATTGTGATCCTGAAAAGGTGGGTGATGGGTATCCAAAAAGAGCATGTAAGTGTCTTGCAATTTGTTTACTTAATATTCCCCCTTAGTTGGAAGGATGTGTGGATATAATATATAGATACCTAAGTGGATACATATACATCCTAACATTTGACCCTCATTGTTCATATATTTGGAGATATATTTTACTAGAGAATCAATGCCATAATGATGCAAGAGCATCACTCCACCTCAACACACGCTAGTCAATTAGCACGTATGGTGCACATCCAAAGAAGGGAGAGACGCCGCCCTCTCATTGTTTCCTTGAGAATCAAAAGTGTGATCCAAGAATTTAATGATGACAAGCTAGAAGAAACAATTTGTGCCTTCACACAAGCTGGAGATAAGTTCTCCATTAAGTGGTTGACAACAGAAGGAATTTGCATATGATTTGGAGCAGATTTCCATCATTGCAATTTTTCCATTAGATAGGCGTTTTGAATGGTGATTTGACACCACTAGTTTATCTTGTGAGGGAAGCTCGTTGAGCCCCTGTTGTATAAGTCTTTGTATTGTTTCCAAGTAATGGTTGTTGGTTGTAGGAATATGCATAGAGGATAGGGAGATAAATACAGAGATTCGAGACTTAGTTGTAGCTCAGACTCCCCTATTATAATTCGACATTCTACCATTGATAGAAAATGACAGTTTTTCCTGTTTTCAAATTCTGTGTAATGGATGTTGTGTTATGAATGTCAGATGTATGCATTTGAATTATAGATGAATGTTAGGAATCGTCCGCAGGGATAGAGGTACAATGTTTTATCTGTGAGTGTGTTGATTTAAGTCTGGTTCTCTAGGCTAAGTGCAAGGAGTGCGCGACAGAGAGAGGAAACTCTATGATCTGATGCAAGGGGTCCATGTCTAAACTTGGTGGAGTTAGAAGAGAAAATGCCAGGAGGGAATACCAGGCTAATTCATAGAATCAGGGGAAAATTTCAAGGTGGTTAAGTAGCTTGGAAAGAAAGACTGTGTAGGAGGAAGCACAAATCAGAGTTACTGAACACTCTTAAACACTCCACCAGGAGGGCATAGAGAAAGTACGAGAGTGTAAAAAGAAACACTGTTAGAAGTGTTGGAACCCTTAAGCGAATCCCAAAATTACTGAACATTCCAAGGAAGAAAGGCTTTGTAAGAGTGCATTGACAAAGGAAAGGATATGGCTTAAAATTTTCCATAAGCTAAGGGAGAAGCCGTCAAAGAACAGAGCTGAGCGCAAGGAGTGAACCAAAGATAATGTAAGTTCATCTTACAAGCTTAGGAGGAAGAGCACAAAACTGCTAGGAGGGCACGAGGAAGTTCACAGAAGAACGGTGAACTTTGAAGGTTTTCAAGATGAGCAAAGTCGTAGGAGTGTCTATGCAGAACTCTGCAAGGAGTGCAATAGAAGTTCGAGAACAACCTAAGTATCGAAAGAGAAATTGTGCTAAGTGTGAAAAAGGGTTCGAGGACTTGCCGAAGTCCCGAAGGCCGTGAAATCGTCCATCGTCGAAGGAGACAAAAGATCGAGAGGTTCAGAAGAAAGAACTTTAGAAGGTTTACCGAGCGAAAACAAGGATCTTCGGGAAGTCACGTAGAGCAATTTCAATCTAGACTGTTGGATCAGGAAGGGCACGTGGCAGAGATCCACGTAGTTCGAAGGAAGAACCCTTCGATAAAAGTTAAGAGGAGGATACTCGAAGAGTTGAGAGCCGAAGTAATATTGGTTGTCCATTGACAAGACACGTGGAGTTGGGATCGACACTTCAATGATTTGGAAATCATGAGAAGCAGAGTCGGGAGAAGGAAGGACTCGCAAGTTGATCACAGTAGTTGATCTCAAGGAGAACGTGGACCGTAGATTTGTTCCCGGAGAATTCGCCGATTCAAGAATTGGGGAAAAGGGAGTAAGCATCTCACAAAAGTTTCGAAACATGGGATCACAAAGGGATCTGGCCCATGGTCATAGTCCGTGGTCACATTAAGGAGGGAACATAGCATAGGGAGCTAGCATATGTTGACATTAAGAAGAAGAGGGTCTGCGGGTTCCACATAACTTTCACCGAGAAGACAAAGGTCCCGTGTCAAGTTAAATTGGTTCCATCAGGAGCTCGACGAACCATTCAGTTTGATGACTTGAACGATCCTAAACTGAGAGGTCGCGCAGCCCCAAAATTTTGAAGGGAAGGGGTAGGTGTCTGCACCACATAATACCTACCTTCAAGTATTGGTGGTTAGTGGGTAGGTCCTAGTTTCCTTTCTCCATTTTTTCTATATTCCAATTATGGACCACCTATGATTTCATCAAAGTGTTATTCACAAATTATCTCACTACGATCAATGGATTGAAGGGAGTGTTTTCAAATATACTACGAACATAGTACTATTGGGTCCATAGAAAAAGGGTTACTAAAGAGGTAGACCAACATGATCAACATGATGAAATAATTATTTGATATAGGCCTCCCACATGGTCAACATGATGTAAGGAATCATTTTTTTTTTATGTTGGTGGGATTACTACTCTCCTTTGAATATTGTTGGATTGATAAAATTTCCAAATTCCTTTTGGATGCAAAGATGTGGGAATTTAGTCAGTCGACTATAGAGGGTAAGGTTTATAGTTTCGTGAGGAAAAAATAATTGTAAGTGCTATATCTCTTTGATATATGAAATTCGTTCCAACAATAGTACTCAATCAAATATTTCACAACACTAACTAGGGAAGATAAAATGTACGCTCAATTGTACTACCTAATACCTTGGTATTCGAGAGTGATATCCTCAAGTTTTGTTCTTGTTGACTGGTCCAAATGGCTTGTCAATCAGGAAAGGGATAACGCCCAATGGGAAGTCCCATTTATACCTACTCTCATTTGGGATGGTGTTTGTAACTAGTATGTGGGCCTTGTTGCCACTGCGAATTAAAAGGAAAAAAAGGGGAAAATTAATGAACTGTACCTCAAAGAAATCTAATTAACTCTAAATCTAATCTAAAAAAGAAACAAACTAATCTAATCTAACTACTTCTAACATGTCCCGGACAAGAGAAAAGATAATAGATAAATACAATTTAAAATTATATCTTTGACAACAGAGATAGTTCAAGGCATCCAAGAATACGTTAAAACAAAACAATTGCATATATTTTCACAAATAGTTGCAACATGTAACATCATCCCTATACTTAGAAGCAATCACAAAACCATAAGGATTCCAAGTACTCGGTATAGAAATAGTTCATATGATCAACACTAAGAAAAACTTAAATAACAAACACACTAGTGGAGTAGTCCCAATTGCATTTGATAGCAATTAATATCACTTCAAAACCCTTTCTACTCTTCATACATCTAGAAATAATAGTTTTCTTAGTGTATATAATGGGAAAAAAGACATTTTTTACATTCAACGAGTTCTCTTTTATAAGACAAGAGCGACTACCCAATTCTTGTGACTTTTCATTTCCTTTCTCTTTGTTTTGTCATCATCCACTTAGAATTTGTTTTACATTTTTTTAAAGGAATAGGTAAGTGTTACAAACATAGGTTGAAGAGATTATTGAGTATTTATTTTCGTTTTATATGATGTTGATGAGTGATGTTTTTAAAAATATCATTAACTCTTCTTCGTTGTTGATTCTTATATTCTTTGAAATGTTTCTAGGTGTTTTTTATGCCAGTATGATGATTAATAGCATCCCATATTATTCCTCTCTGTCTCATCCTACCAATTTTCCCTTGTAGGTTCGATTTCATCTTCTATAGCTCTAAATGATACTATCTAAACATTTCATAGTCCATTTTTCATTTAATTCCGAACTCCTTCTGTTTTTTGAATTTCCTCTAAATTTTCACCCTTAATATATTAATAATAGCTATACCATCCTAGTCTACTCTCTGCTAGCTTTCCAACGAGCTATCATGGGCCTGATTTCATCTTCGAGATCTCAAGATATGTCTTTCTAAAAATTGCATAGTCAATTTTCCATTAAATTCCTGACCTTATGTTCTTTGCAGTTTTTGGGATTTTCTGCCATTGTTTTAGCCTGGAGTCCTATTCCAATGTATTCCTATCATTTATACCTTTCCAACAAGGTAACCTAGGCCTGATTCTGACTTCTATATCTACATATATTTCTGCTTGAAGTTCGGTTCTCAACAACCCTTGATCTATCCATGGGGGAGTCTGAACCATCGATATTCAACCTTAAAATCATTATACAACATGCATGAGGTAATTCAAGATTGAATGGTTTATATATTTTTTGTTCCCTTACATGATTTGTGTAAGGACCTAGAGGAGGCATAGGACCTAGGGATCATGTTTTAATTTTGGCCAATGACCATAGTAAAAGTTGGAAAATAATAAAAAATAAATAAAATAGTGTTGGACCCCCAACAACTCCCGCTAAATTTTGTTCAAAATTTAAAGGCCCCCCATTGGAATATTGGAAAAATCTCTCTTTTTATTTGCTTTTAGGTTTCATCTTCCTTGATTTTAAGAGATTAATTTGATGGTTTCCTTTATTAAATGATTGATTCTTCGTTATTGATTCTTCATTTTTCTTTCATGAGATGAAGATTTGATTTTCTGGCTTATCTACGATGTTTGAGTATTTTGGCTTCCTCATTTTTCCGCAATGCTTGCATATTAATTTTTCAACTTCATCGCATGCCTTAGTTTGTGAAAATTGGATTAACATTGATGTTTCAATAGTCTTGATAAGTTTTTGGTGTTTGGTATTTGAGAACTTTGGCATATCAAAACCATTCAAGTAAAATTCAAATACTAAGATACTTGATTCACGCCTGAAAAGAATGCATGTTAAAGAGTAGAAGTGAGATAATGTAACATCCCTCTCTTGCTCACACTAAGAAAACTTATTCTTTGAGGACACTTGCATGCAAGTGATCCGGGTCATTATACTATTGGTTGTTTTGATTATGATTATGAGATATTGTGGATTTGATGATATGTTATTTTGTTGTATTTACATGGACAAGTGTTATTGACTAGGTTTTCCTGAGTGTGCAGGACTCTGGACGTTGAGGATGATGAGGCATCGATGAAACCCCTTGGACTCCGGATCGGGTCAAAAAGTGGATTGTTAGGGCTTAAATGTTGTTTATGTGACATATGTACATATGATTAAATATTACGATGTTGATTGTTATTGTTGATATGATTCATTGATGGATGCAAGAGCATGATAGTTTGCCGACCAGACTCACATTTGGAGTAAAGGGGTCATGCATGAAAACCAGAGACATTGAGGAAGAGGTGTGGTAGTAGCCCTACCACAGCCTACTAGCACTCTCGCCGTGGCTCAAGCTGTAGGTTAACGATTACCTAGATCGAGAAGACCCACGATGTCGTGAGGCAGACTATGATAGTCCCTCACGATGATTCTAAGGGGCGTGCAATAAGGAATGGTCGTTATTACTTAGAGGCCCTTAGTCTCCCACAAGATCACCTGATAGAGTATTGACTCTAGGGGTTTGACGTCTACCAAATTCAGTTAAGAGGTGAGTGGCACCCTTGGAGCACGTAGTGTGTCTTGAAGGTCACATCGTGCAAAGAAAACAAAAAGAGGCAAGTGTCACCCTTGGAGCACATAGAGAATCTTGAAGGGCACATCGCGCAAATAAAATGGAAAGAGGCAAGTGACACCCTTGGAGCACGTAGAGCGTCCTGAAGGGAATGTTGCAATTTTAACTGGTAAGTTAATAAACCTAGTTCCTAGAAAACTATGCCTCCTTAGGACCCGATCGGCCTTAAAATGAATGATGTGATAAGTAAAGTTTTAATAACTAATTTTTCCCTTAAGAATTGTCACCAAGACTAGTGAATTGAAAACCTAGGTTTGAGTAGAACCTTAGAAAAAAAAAGAAAGTAATAATTAGACATATAATAGGAAGGGGGTAAAGAAAATTCAACCATTAATAATTAAAAAGGAAATTTTAATAAATGTTTAATTAATAAAAGGGGTATTTGGTTGTTTTTGTCTAAACTTTCTAATTCTGAACTTAGTTATAAAAAGGGGAAACTTTAAGAAAAAGGGAAACTTAAAGAAAATGGGGAAACCTAAGGAAAAGGGGAAACTTAAAGAAAAGGGGAAACTTAAAGAAAAAGGGGAATGCCTAATTTAGTAAGGAATCTAGCCTTTCAAACTTTCTATTTATGAAATCAATTAGGAATTAAGTAAGGCATAAGTCATTTAAGAATTCTAAGGGAATAATGGGACACCGAGGAGCATTTTTAGGAACTCTTTTAGGTGGGTGAGGAAAATAGACAAATTTAATTAATTAATAAATTGATTTTCTGGTGCAACTAGGGGATTGGGTGACATGTGTATGGGAGCGGTTTTTCGAAATTAATTAAATGAAAAATGAATCTAATGAGGTTTTTGGGCAACTAATGACTAAGAAAACTCTATAAAAAGGATGGTGGAGGAGGAGTATGGACACATCTGGCTTGTGTAACGTTACGCTGCCAAATTTTATCTTGTCTGAACTTTCTCTTGTGGGAGTTGGGATACCCAACTTGGGTAACGAATGGTAGCTCGACCTTGCAAGGCGAGCTGTGTGCTATCATTCTCTGGTATCGAGTGCGTGGCCCTTTTGCGGCTCAGGAGGCTCAGGGGGAAGAAGAGTACCCCTAACGTTGGTTGGGAGGTACCGATGAGGTCACATTAGTTGGGAAGCAGGAGCTAGACGGAGCACGTGTGGGACAATGACTTCGGAGCATTCACATTTGGCTACGATACGCATGTATATATTTGTATTGAATGGTAGTTAAATTCCCTGTATATGCATCTCTCTAACGTCAAAAGCACACATGCGTCACTCTGTTAAAAATTTAGTTAATTTTCTGTCCTGGCGATTTATGCTTGTGAAATTTGGTTGAAGGGTAGTTAAAATATGTTCCTGCACCTTCAGTTAAGGTACTTCGATTGTGTTAAAGTTAATGTTTTATTCAGCGTAATACTATCCATAGATTTCATTTTTTTTTTTCTTTCAGTGAATTTGTCTGGATGAGCCCAACCTTTTATGATCAGAGAATTCAAAGTCATCCCAGCCTTATGCTCACTGTACTTTTGATTTGATTTCCAATGGAGAACCCAAACTTTGAATGCAAAGACTTCTCTGTGTTTTTTTTTTTTATTGTTTTTAATACAAAAAAAAATTGTGTTTTTATCTTTTGTTCCTTTATCCTTTAAGTTATTATTTCATGCCTGAGCAGTCGACTAGGAGCCAAATCGACTGTCTTTCACTCCGGTGTTACATATTTAGATTCAAATGCCCTGCTTTCCCATGCATGGATAATAAGTGTAGAATCATTTCTCTTCCCAACAAGGAATTCTCTCCTGGGAATTTATTCCCTCCTTAGCCTCTGCGATTATTGTGATTTATTCTCTACAAACTCTTTCTTCCACACAATGATTTTTGGGATGAATCTCTAGTTCACGAAATGTTTTATTTCTCTACGATTACAATTGTTTTTACTCTCTGCAATTCGTATTTTTATTTACTAGCGATTCCAATTTTGTATACTACGAAAATAAGCATTAAAGGCTTTGTGTTTGTTGTATATTCAATCAGCCATTTCATTTTTTTATTTGTGAGTGAATTCATTGTTGTACACCATGAATTTAACCATTAAATTTTATGCGTGTGTTGTATATTCACTCAACCATTTTGTTTTTTATTTGCCAACAAATTCATTGTTGTACACTGCAAATTTAACCATTAAATGTTGTGTGTGTGTTGTATATTCACTCAACCATTTTGTTTTTATTTGCCATCGAATTCATTGTTGTACACTGTGAATTTAACCATTAAATGATCTGTGTGTGTTGCATATTCACTCAGCCATTTTTTTTCTTATTTCCAACAAATTCATTGTTGTATACAACGGAAATAACTAGTAAAATCTCTGCAATTGTTTGTATATTTACTCAACCATTTTTTTTAAAAATTTTCCAGTGATTTCATTGCCTTATACAACAAAATTAACCATTGAAATTGCCCAACACCCTTACTGCCTTTCGCTCTATGATTGGATACCCAATGTGCTACCTCTCTCTCTCTCTCTATCTCGCTTTACTCAGCGTTTGCATGTAACCTCTGTGTGGAATCCAAGAAAAAAAAAACCTTTAATATAGTAACTTGGAGTTAGATCATGGAAAACACATGTTTTTATCAATTCAAGAATATTAATTAACTTAATAAGGATGTTTATGTGTAGCTATAGAATTTATATTATTTAATGTAATCCATAATTTGACTAAACAATAACACAATTGGATTCCAGTCAATGGCATTATGGCATTATGCATAGTCAATCTACATGAAGAGTTGTCTTATTATGAAGCTTGAAGCACTTGATAGTTGATGTGTAATTATATTTCACTTGCATCCTTTAAAAAATGGGGAATTATTCTCTGCGCCCTTAGAAAAAATTGACTGATAGATGATTGATTAACCATTTAGGATCGTTTGCACACTTGAATAAATTTGAAGCATGGTTAGTTAATCTTTTGATTCTCTTGCGCATTGAATATTACCGAAAAGGAATGATTATGTTAATGATTGATTACACACACCGATTAATGTTATGCATGGTTACACAAGTGGTTAGATTTATAGCGCACCATGAAATCCAATGCAAAGAATGATTGTGTAAGTTATTTATTGCTTGTGCAATAAACATTTATTGTAAGGAATGATTATTATCGATATTATACTTCTCGCATGCCGTGGAATAAAAGTGGAATTTGATTTTGACTACATTGTGCCTTGATTATATGATGATTAGGATTGATTGACTTTTCGTCTGCGCCCTAATTTAATTAACAATTATTACTTGTGCTTTTAAATTTGTTAATGTAGGATGGATTACTAACTAGTTTTCTATTGCACCATTGAATATTAATGTTTCCTGATTGGATTAGAATTTGGTTACTATTCCACCTTTAATATTATTGAAGTATGATTGATTTATTAATTGTATTCTCTTGCACCTTGCGAAATAAAATCTATATCTCTTGCTTCTTGAATTGTTGATGTGTAAACGATGGATTATTTTAATAGCATGCTTGCGTGCAGATCCATAATGTGATGTATGAATAGTTGAGGAATTAGACTCCTTGTGTGCACTGAATTATAATGTAATGTATGGTTTTAGATAGTCTTATTGCACGAAATGAAAAATTATTATGACAGATGATTGCATATTGCGAATGCGATTTGCGCCACAAATACAACTGATAAATGATTTTGTGACTTGGATTTAATATGGTCTATGATATGTTATGCGAATGATTACTCGCGTGCCGTGTCTAATTGTGGATTAGGATTGACGTATTGATGAAATTGATTATCGTTGATGTTGTGATTAGGCATTTTCATGATCGTGTGTTGATGTTAATTTCTAATTGCAAAAAAAATAAATTACCTTTTGTGCTTCAACTTTTCTTAGGCGTAATTAGAGGGACGTTACATATGGTATCAAAGCTGGTTCGACCCATGACTTGGGATCACTACCTCTTCCGTTGATTTGATAATTGATTATAATTTTGTTAATTAAGTTGACTTATATTCGTGCAGGTAATCATGGTTAGAGGATTTAGTGGATGCAACCGATGGGGTGGTAGGGGAGGAGGTGCGAAGCCCTCCATAACATCCACACCCAAGGGTTCTAACCCCCAGGGAGACAAACAGTTTGTCGGGCAGGAACATGTAGCTGTGGGTGATGTGGTTGGGCTGATGAGGTCCTTTTAGTGGATGTCTGAGGCATTGATCAGTCGTTTGGATAGAGATGAGGCCAGGGCGTCGACACCCCCTAAGGGTCCACCGCATGCTCTGGTCGGTACTGGTAGCATTCACGGAGAAATTGAGAAGGTCAAGTTTCCCGAGTTCTTTGGTTCCCTGGATAGTGCATTTGCTGAGGAATGTTTGGAGAATATGGCGATGTGATATTCACTTTGTGACTATAAATCCAACATGAAGGTCCGCATGGTAGTATTTCAACTGAAGGGGAGAACTCTTCTATGGCGGAAGATGCTCCTTCCGCAATTGAACATGGTCTTCGAAGATATGTCATGGGAACTGTTCGAGGAACAGTTCTGGTAGAGGTATCTATCTGAGGAATTCATTGAAAATAATATCAATGAGTTCAAAGCCTTGTAATAGGGTGGTTGTACGATGCCCGAGTATGAGGCCCATTTTATGGAGCTTCTTCGGTATGATCTGCACCTGAATACCAAGAAACTTAAGGTCAACAGGGTTCGTGTTTGTCCTTAATGTCAACATTCGTGAAAAGGTTAGAATTATGATGCCTCAAACCTTGCATGATGTTGTCCAGAAGGCCCTCATAGCAGAGGATGAACTTATTAGTGGGGGTCAGAGCAAGAATCCAGCGAGAACATAGGGGCAGGTGTCTCCTGGTACGCAACAACATCAGACACCAGCTAGACATTCACCAGGATATCGTGGCTTCTAGAGAGAATCCACTTTCACTACACCTCGACGACTAGTGCCTCAACAATGGGCTCCTTACTGAGGAATGCAACACCAACAATAGCGTCAACCGCAACAACAACAGTTTAGGCCTGTTCAACAGAGCAGACCAGGGTTCTAGGCCGGTGGGTCGTCAACTTCTACTTGGGGTACCAGGATTATTGGACCAAAGAGAGGGTGTTGGACATGTGGGGAGCCACATTACCTGTGTGACTGCCCAGTGGAGAGGACCAGAGCATCTGGATCAGCTAGACCCACTACCGTTGGAGATTTGGGCAAGGCCCATCGGATTCATGCAAAGGTGAATAAACTACAGGAAGATCACCAGTCGACTATGCTCGAGACATCAAGTACCTTCGTTGAACAAACCCTTAGTATTTTGATAGATCCAAGTGCTACCGAGAGTTTTATTTCTGGTGCAACGCTAAAAAGAATTAAGCTAAAGGCAGTCAAACAACACGAGTTTAGATTTGTATAAATGGCTTCAAGAGCCAAAAAAAAGGTTGGTGGGAAGGTTTTGGGCTATAGACTTAACTTGGGAGAGTTTTTCACTAGGGCCAACCTGTAAGTCACAACCTTAGGGTCTTATGATGTCATGATCGGTATGGACTAGTTGGAATCGCATGATGCGATACTCGACTATAAGATGAAACAGTTGAGCTTGGTTGATGATGAGGGATAGAGACGCGTGATTGTATGTTGAAACCAGGGAGTTTCCCTGAGATTCATCTCTTCTTTGCAACTACGGAAGAGCATGCACAAGGGATGAAAATTTATGAGATCATTGCGTTAAACAATAAGGGAGTAGCAGAAGGTCTGGAAAACCTTTCAGTGGTGAGAGAGTTTGTAGACATCTTCCTTGAGGAGTTACCTAGGATGTCTCTGGAGAGGGAGTTGGAATCTACCATCGATCTAAAACCAGGAACTGAACTGATAGCAAGAACACCTTATCGGATGTTGATCCCAGAGTTACAAGAGTTGAAAATGAAATTGAAGGAGTTGCTGGATGTAGGACTTATACTTCCAAGTGTGTCACCACGGGGTGCTCTTGTTATCTTCATACAAAAGAATGATGGGTTATGGAGACTCTACATTGACTATCATCAATTGAAAAAGGAAATGATTAAGAATCAATATCCATTGCCAAGGATTGATGATTTGTTTGATTAGAAGAAAGGCATGAAGGTGTTTTAAAAAATCGACTTGAGATTAGGGTATCACCAGTTACAGATCGAGGAGGATGACATCCATGACCTCCTTTAACATGAGGTTTGGACATTACGAATTTACTTTTTTACCTTTCGGACTGACAAACTCCCCTGGGGTATTTATGAGCTTGATGAACGGGGTGTTTCGCGAATACTTGGAAAATTTTGTCCAAGTATTCATTGACGATATTTTGATATATTATCGGATGATGGAGGAGAATGATGAGCACTTGCGCTTCATGCTACAATGTCTTTGAGAGAACAAATTGTTTGGGAAATTGTCTAAATGCTCGTTTTATCAATCAAAGATCCACTACTTAGGGCATATCATCTCCGACAAAGGTATTGTTGTGGATCTAGCAAAGGTCGAGGCTATTATGGAATGGCCTGCATCGAAAAATGTCCCAGAAGTATGCAACTTCATGGGTTTAACAGGATACTATCGACGGTTCATCGAGGGTTTTTTGAAGATAGAAAATCCGATCATAGAATTGCAAAAGAAGAGCAAGAAGTTTGTTTGGACCAAGAAATGTGCGCATGCATTTCGGAGGCTCAAGGAGATGTTGACGACAACATCGATACTAAAGGTCCCTGACATGGATGTGAACTTCTTGGTATGCATTGACGCATCCAAGGAAGGCTTAGGCAGAGTCTTGATGCAAGACGATCGAGTGATCTCTTACATCTCGAGAAAGTTGAGAAGGCATGAGGAGAACTATGCAATGCACAATTTGGAGTTGTTAGCCATTGTTTATGCCTTGATATTTTGGAGACACTACCTTATTGGATGGAAATTTGAACTAAAAACGGACCATTGTGGACTACAACACATATTTATGCATAGCGACTTGAACGCACGACAATGATGTTGGTCGAAATTGCTTAGTGAGTACGATTTTGATATTAATTACATAAAAGGAACAGTGAACAGAGTGGTGGATGCATTGAGTCAGAGACCACGCATCTTTTCAGTGATTAATGTTTAGACGAATCTATGTGAAAATATCCTAACTTTATAGCGCGACGATCACTGGTACAAAGAGATCAAGGATTTTATCGCACAAAAACAATGATGGTACCAAAATTTGAGGGATTTACTGTGGACAACGACAGATTATTGATATTTAAAAATTGAATTTACATACCACCCAAAGATGAGTTGAGGAGTTTGATCCTAAACGAGGCTCATAGAGAAGTGTACATGGCTCATCCTGGAGTCATGAAGATGAGGGCAGACATTAAACCCTTATTCTTCTAGAAAGGAATGAAGGCAAACATAGTCAACTATATGGAAATATGTCTAGAGTTTCAGTAGGTGAAGGTTGAACATAGACATCCGACAGGATTACTACAACTGCACGCTATTCCAGAATCAAAATGGGAGGCCATATCGATGGATTTCATTGTTGGATTTCCACTGAAGGCAAGGAGACACGACTCAATTTTTTTGGTAGTCGACACTCTGATGAAGAGTGCTCATTTTACTCCCATGCATATGATGTATCAGGCACCTGACATAGCTAGAGTTTTCATCAGTGATATTGTGAGGCTACATGGCATTCCTAGTAGGATTATATACGATAGAGGATCGATGTTTATAGGACGGTTTTGGACTAGTTTCCAAGAGGCCTTGGGAAACCAACTTAACTTTAGTACCGCGTATCACCTGGAGATAGACAGGCATACCGAAAGAACAAACCCAATCTTGGAGGATATGTTGCGTATGTAGATGGAACAAAAAAAGTGTTGGGAAGAGTTCTTTCCACTGGTAGAGTTTGCATACAACAAAAATTATCAAAGCACCATTAAGATGGAGCCTTTCGAGTTTTTTTGTGGGTGACTGTGTCAAATGCCTTTGAGTTGGGATCGACTTGAGGATAGGGTCTTGGTGGGACCAGAAGCGATCCAAGAAATGGAATATCAAATGAAAAAAATAAGACAAAGGATCAAGGAAGTGTAGGTGTTACACATTATTTTCATCATCCCTATGATCGTTAATGATGTAAACCTGTCTGTTGCCTTCAGAGGGGTTAGTGGCCAGAGTTCCTGAAGAGAGAAGGGAGAAGAACTTTTCCTGAGAAAAGAAGTTGCATTTTCCTTTGTAAAACACTATAAAAAAGGAAGTTCACAGGCTGCATTATAACTAGGGTGCGAGAATGCCTAATTCTCACAGGTTGCACCATAGCTAGGTTGCGAGAGGTTCACAGGTTGCTCTATAGGCAGGGTGTGAGAATGCTTACACGTGGGAAAAACGAGTGTTTTCTCAAATCTTCTAGAAGGAGAAACTTCCATGGTGAGGTGGAATCCAAATGGTTTGGATCTTAATCGCTTTCATGATTTAGTGGGATCATCCTAACCTCCTCACCTTATCCTCTTCAGCTTATAAAAGGAGAGGAGCTCTCATGGAGGAGGTCTAAGTTGGATTTGGATTGGAATTATTAGCTTGGTTGGAGTGTCTTTGAGTTTTGTCTTTGTCAAGATAGATTGTGAATATTATCAGATCTATGCTCTCGGAATTCTTGGAGTGGAAGTGTGTGGGGAACGAAGGATAGTTGGAAGGGACCTTACGACATCAAGGCCATGGTTGTAATCTCTCTTTCACATTTAATATGATATAGTAATATGATTATTTCCTATAAATCTTGTTGTGTTTTATTGTATGATTCCTTGATCACATACATAGGTTTATATTGAGTTTATGCTATTGCTATCACTTTGGTTGGTTGCAGTATTTTGTAGGATCATCATTGTATGAGCATTGGAATGGAGCTAGGATGGAGATGGCGAGAGGAAGCAGCATTTAAACGGTATGTCACCCATCCCTCTTTAGTTAGTAAATTCAATATTTAAAACTTAAGGAAAGCATCATCTTCTGGTGTGTTTTGTTCTAGATCTAGGTGGATCTAGGGAGATCAGTTAGTGTATGCACCTACTGATTAGTCCGATAACAAAATTGGTGACTCCACTAGGCAACAGATTGTTTCCTAGTTAGTCTAATTTCCCTTCCTTTGATTGCTTGTTTTCTGGTTTCTGAGTCTGTGGGAGATCCACCCAGACTCTTTGGATCTAGAGGTTCACTTAGATTCCCTTTTCAAAATTTTCTTTGATTACAGACATTCTTGCACTGTACCTCTCTACAACCTGCGAAAGCCATTGATTTTCACACCCTGCTATTAGATCCAGTGTGAACTTCTCGCACCCTACCAGTGTCTAGCCTACGAGAATACCTAATTCTCGCACCCTACCAGTGTCTAGCCTGTGAGAATACCTAATTCGCGCACCACACTCTACTGCTAGGCTGCAAACTTGTTTGTAAACTTTTTTGGATTGGGTCTTGTCATCTTTTGATGACCCGGTTTTGCTTTGATCAGTTGGATTGAGATTTTAGACCCTATATTGATCTGTTTACAGTCTGCTTGACATTCTTTGAGTTTCTTTTAACCATCTTTGCTTTGTTTGGTTTTTAAGGATTAGTCTCTTGCTCCGAGTGTCTTTCAATTACAAAGCCTGTGTTTTCTTTAGGATTGTTTAGGGAAAGATCATATTTCTTCTAAATAGTTCGCTTTAAAAGAAAAATTTTAGTTTGGGTTTATTTGTTTTAAGAAATTTCATTATTGCTTTTAGTGAAAATTTTGAAACAAAAAGATTTAATTTCTTGCTTTATATTAGATTGGGGGAATCCTTGCATTTGAAGTAGTGAAATTGCATGATTCTTGGCATTGTTTGGTCTTAAATTATGAATCGTGCATTGGTGTACAGTACCTTTGTCTCATTTTTTGAAGATATTGATATTGATGAGTTTTAAAATTGTGGGACATTGTGCATATGGGAATGATAAATGTTTTCTCCTGCTCGTAGCATAGCTTTCATCGAAATGAAAATATTGCATCTTCATCTCTTTGCATAAATTTTGAGTCAATCAAAACACCATATTGTCCATGCCATTTTCCTTTTGAGTAACAACAGTCAAAAAATAAAGCGCTTATAAAAATTGATTAGACATTTTTATTTTTTCTGGTAGCAAACCTAGATTAGATTAGTTGTAGGGCTTTGGAATAGGTGTGAAAGATAACTTTCCAAAGTTGCAAACAAACATAGAATATTGATTTAGGGAGCAGTTAAATCCACTTATAAAAATTTGTCCTGGGAAGCCCTTCTAACACAAGGGTCAATCAAGAGGTCGCATTGAGACTGGCAGAATTACTCACCCTGCTTTGTTGGCCTTGGTGTAGAGGTTATGCGTATTATGGGGGTCACTTGAGAGGTGTACCCACAATGATGAGTGGATTTCAGGATAGATACCCTGCCCTTGTGCGTGGATCAGACTATCGAATGTTTCCCCAGGCATCAATGTAGTAATTGGTAACCTTAGTGGCATATCTCTCTAGGTTCTTTACACGAGGTGACTGTGGAGGGGAAAGTCTTTACGGTACCTGGAATCGACATTGGCCAAACTCACTCAGGCTCCTTGTAGGGTATACCCACGATTATGTGTGGGAGCTTGCAATAGGGTGTAAGTCCGTTAAGCAAGTCGTCAACGTAACTTTTCCACCCACTCTATCTCATCCCCTTCTTACATTGTTCCCACGACGTTGGATTTCATCACCAACTAGTGCGTTCATTGTGCGAAGGTTTTGTTTTCTTGCTTGCTTACTAGATTTTTAGCGTCTGTTGTTTGTTTTCCTTAGAGGACTCTATATTGTATATTTATTTAATGGCGTCAATTCCTGGAATGACCAATGAAGGAACCCCTGCTCTAGGGGAACCTTTTGTTTTTCCTTCTTATGGAAACATTCGTCCTCCTCATATTGCTACTTTGAGCCTTCCAGGTCTCACAATTGGATTACTGCTATGGTTGTTTTCCACTCAGGTAATCCCAAATGCAGTTAGTGCTTCATCCACAAGAACTTTCCCCCACAAGCATCAACCTCATGTTGATCCTTCACCTTCTTCACCAGTAAGGTCTTCTTTGCCTTCTTCACTTGCAAGGTCACCTTCCGTTTCATCTTCTTCATTGAGTGAAAGTTCTAAAGCTAGTAACCCTATGAATACAAAGAAGAAGAAAAGAAAGATTAAGAAGAAGAAATATAAGCGAGGGTCAAAACCTCCAACCACTGTCAAACATGTTGGAAAACAACCAGTTATTGTTAATCGTACTGGGAGTGTTGATGATGTTAAGATCACCCAAACAACCCATAAGCCCAAGTACCCTTGCATGCTTTGTAAGGGTAGCCATATTCTTAGGGATTTTCCTGTCTACCCAAGGTTATAGAAGTATGGTCCACACATCCTCGCCAACCCATGTCGTTAGCCTCTAAACAACATGCTGATGACTTCCCATCGAATAGTCATGATATGGTTGGGAAGAAGAAAAGTAGAGCCAAGTTCCCGTGTATGTTATGCAAAGGGAGTCATCTAACTCATCTTTGCCCTCATATGGAATAATCCTCAAAATTCCTACAATACATGACTGTTTCACAGCTTCAACTTCAAGATGCTTATCGCAAAATTTCTCTCAACCCACCTGTGGTTGATGGAATGATCAATCGAGTTCCCCCATCGGTCAGTCTGGTTGATCAAGTGGTCAATCTGGTCATGTCTTTGGTTGAACCAGTAGACCAAGTGGTCAATCCAATCCCATCCTCGGTTGATATCACTCTCCTGTTAGAGAGTAACACCAAAGCGGTCAATCCGTTTCCACCTGTCGACCACATTCTCCCCTTGGAGAGTGAAACCCAAGTGGTTGATATGGTTCTGTCATCGGTCGATCCCACTCCACCTTTGATGAGTGCTAAAGTGACTGATCCAATCCCTTCCTCAGTCAGTCCCACCCTTCATCCGAAGAGTGCCAAAGTGGTTGATTTGATCCCATCATCGGTCAATCCCACTCTTCCTTTGAAGGGTGCCTGTGTGGTTGATTCGATCCCATCATTGGTCGATCCTACTCTCCTGCTCGAGAGTAAACCCGATACCGCCCACATTTTTCTCGTTGATATAGAATCTCTCATGCCGAGGGGTATTCCTCCTTCTCCCGTAGGATCCCCTCCAAGTAATGAGGCCATCCGTTTTGATTGGGGTGTGCTAACTGGACCTTGTCTTCCCTCTTACATTCCTTTCCAGATTACAGTACAAGTTTGTGGTCGGGACATTCCTCAAATGTTGATAGATGAAGGTTCGTCCGTTAGTATTTTGTCCTCTTTTTCTTGGCAAGATTTGGGTTGTCCTCTGCTTGTACTGGTTACACAAAATTTGTTATCTTTTAATAGAAGAACTAGTCAACCTTTAGGGACCCTTCCTCAGTTTCCTGTAACTTTGGGAGGGAAAACAATCTTCGTTGATGTCATGGTAGTCCAAGAACCCTTGGATTTCACTTTACTTCTTGGGCAATATTATGTCTATGCCATGAAAGCTATTGTGTCCACTCTTTTTCGTGTGATATCTTTCCCTCACGGTGGAAGAATTGTGACTGTTGATCAAATTTCATTCATTGACCCCGACTAGATTGCCTCCCTAAATAGTTCTTATATGCAGATGGTATTGCCCCCGCCATAGGTCAATTATTTGGAATTGTCGCCCATGGATTCAACTTCTGATGACTTAGATCCAGTAGTTGACATGGTGATCTCTTCGGTAGGGCTATTGGAGCCTGAACTTCTTACCCTTATCGCGGCCCTCGACATGTGTTCCTTCCATAGTGTGTTTCTTCCGTTGAGTGAAGACCTCTTGGAATCCATGACCGAGTTTTGTCCCTTGACATGGTCTCCTTCCAGAGCATTGTCCTCTTGGAATCCATGATCAAGAAGACTCAGAGGATAGGTTTTTCATCTCTGAGGCAACCTCGTTAAAAAATGAAACAGAGGTGTCGGAGCATGATTTTCTGATTTCAAGATCGTTAAAAAATGAAACCAGACTTGAGCATGATTTTTTGATTAAAAAATAAAGCCACTTGAGGATAGTTTTTGTGTCTCTGAGACAACCTTGTTAAAAAATGAAATAGAGGTCTTTGAGCATAGTTTTCTAATTTCAAGCTTGTTAAAAAATGAAACCACTTACGAGGATAGTTTTTTTCATCTCTGTGGAAACCTCGTCAAAAAATGAAACAGAGGTTATGAGCATAGTTCTTGTTTTTGTGTCAAGCTCGTTAAAAAATGAAATAGTTTTCCCCCTCTCTATTTGAGTCAAGTCCTTCGTCTAGTATTTGAAGCTTCATTTCATTCTCCTTTGCAGTTGGATGAAACAAAGCTTGGGGGGCATTTGCCTCAGCCTTTGAACTTCATGTTGAAGTTGAACTGCTAGCTTCTTAAGCTGGGGGCTAAGTACCAACCATGAAAATTCATGGATAATGTGTTGGGAAGTTCAAGCATAGTTTTTACTTTGGTTCAAGCTTGTGTAAAAATGAAACCGCTTACCTCAAGCATAGTTCCCTCTGGTTCAATCTTGCGTAAAAATGAAACCAGGTCCAAGCATAGTTTTGTTTTGTTTTAAAGCTTATGTAGAAATGAAAACAATCCCGAGCTTAGTCTTTGTTCTTTCTCGTGCTCGTAAATACGTGAGAATAAGTTACCGAGTTCAGTCTTTGTTCTTTCTCATGCTCATAAATACATGAGAATAAGTTATCGAGCTTACTCTTTGTTCTTTCTCGTGCTCGTAAATCAATGAGAATGTAACCAAGTATACTTTTATCACTTTTTTGGACTCATAAAGGTTATACGAAAAAGGAACCCCCTGGATTTTCCTTTAAGCTCTTTTCAGACTCTCTAAACATGAAAAGATTGCCGAGCGACCTTATTCTTTTCACGCTCGTTAAAGTATTCGAAGAAAACGTTTATTGAGCGATAGTTTATCTCCTTTTCGGTCTCATCAGAGTACTTTACGAAAAAGGAACTGAGAGAGTTCTCTTTAAGTGTTTTTTAGACTCTATAAACATGAAAAACCCCTGAGTTTTCTTTCTTTGGACTCATAAAACAAACATTGAAACGACCATATGGGACCTGAGTTTTATTTAAGTGTTTTTCAGACTCTCTAAACATGAAAAACCCATGAGTTTTCTTTCTTTGGACTCGTTAAATAAACATCGAAAGGCCCATATGGGACCAAACCACTCCTTCCTAGGGTTCGTTAAATATACTTCAAAGGACTCATCCGAAGTATGAGATTATATCAACAAGCATATGTTATCCTCCTCAAGCTTGTGTAAAAATAAAGAGATACTCGCCAGAAATGGTGGGGGAAAATTTGGGGAAAGAAATGTATCTAAACTTGTATTCTGTGGAAGAGTCGCTTTTGAACATGACACCCTTTCACTCGCCTTGTGTCTAGGTTGGAAAATCTGCTCGTTTCTTGGTCATACTCCTTTATAAGATTACAAATTGGTCTGTGATCCCTATTGTTGAATGAGTATTTTCCAAGACAGTTGTCGTGTCATCAATATGTTCAAAAATATTTCCAGCCTGAAAAGACTTCTATTGCGTCGGCCATTTCTGTAGTCTTTAAGATTTCTATTGCATCGGCCATCCCTGAGTCAGTCCTGAATCACTTGTTACTCTGACCTACGTCAAATCTTGTTACTTGTTTCGTGTCATTGATGTGGGATACATTAAGGCCCTCCTATGATGAGTCTTTTCTTGTCGACTTCAACTCATTATCTAGGAATTAGACTTAGAAACCAATTGGTACTTTGAAACTTTCATGCCTCAATGGCAGGTTTCCTCGCTTTCGACAGTGGGTGTTCATTATTGACCCCTGATCGAGAGATTCCGTTGAGTGTTTAACCTTAGCTCATTGATTCACATTCGTTGGATTGTACCAGAGTACCTTGGGAATCATTGACATTAATGGTGATTTCCCTCACACTTGTTAACGGTATACACTAATGACCGGTAATCAAGTGGTTTCTACCATGTTTGATTTCAGCACATGTATTCACATGGTTAGATTCATACTATAGAGTGGTGGAGATAAAGACCCTGGATATTTTATGACAGATCCAGGTTGCGTTGGAGTATATTCAGTGTACTGTTGCATAGATCCACATTTTATGTCTCGTGGCTATGTTCAAATTTGAGTATTTAACACATATATCCACAGTGTATTTTTGGTGGCTATGTTCATATTTGAGTCATATTAGCATGGATCCATAGTGTATGTTTGGTGGCCATGACTTGTCTTACTTGACATGGATCTTTGCATGTCGACATTTATGCTTTGAGTCATTTGTATTCTGAGTATGGGAATGCCTACGTCAGTGATGATATATTATTGTACTATATTTCCTTGTTTGTTGGCAAGTTTCTGACCGACTGTTCCTTGTTCCCTACACACACTCGACAAAGTATTTTAGCTATCATTCTATTCTAACTTCATACTTTGGGGGACTCTCTGTTGAAAATTATTTTCTTCATCCCTATGACTGTTAATGATATAAACCTATCTATTGCCTTCAGAGGGGTCAGTGGCCTGAGTTCCTGAAGAGAGAAGGGAGAAGAACTTTTCCTGAGAAAAGAAGTTGCATTTTCCTTTGTAAAAACCCTATAAAAAAGGAAGTTTGCAGGCTGCATTATAACTAGGGTGTGAGAATGCCCAATTCTCACAGGTTGCACCATAGCTGGGTTGTGAGAGGTTCGCAGGTTTCTCTATAGGCAGGGTGCGAGAGTGATTACATGTGGGAAAAAAAAGCGTTTTCTCGAATCTTCTAGAAGGAGAAACTTCCATGGTGAGGTGGCATCCGAATGGTTTGGATCTTACTTGCTTTCATGATTTAGTGGGATCATCGTTACCTCCTCACCTTATCCTCTTCATCTTATAAAAGGAGAGGAGCTCTCATGGAGGAGGGCTAATTTGTATTTGGCTTGGAATTATTAGATTGGTTGGAGTGTCTTTGAGTTTTGTCTTTGTCAATATAGTTTGTGAATATTATCAGATCTATGCTCTCAGAATTCTTGGAGTGGAAGTGTGTGGGGAATGAAGGATAGTTGGAAGGTACCTTATGACATCAAGGCCGTGGTTGTAATCTCTCTTTCACATTTAATATGATACAGTAATATGATTCTTTCCTATAAAGCTTGTTGTGTTTTATTGTATGATTCCTTGATCACATACATAGGTTTATATTGATTTTATGCTATTGCTATCACTTTGGATGGTTGCGTTCTTTTGCAGGATCATCATTGTATGAGCATTGGAACAAAGCTAGGATGATGATGGAAAGAGGAAGCAACATTTAAACGGTATGTCACCCATCCCTCTTTAGTTAGTAAATTCAATATTTAAAACTTAAGGAAAGCGTCATCTTCTAGTGTGTTTTGTTCTAGATCTAGGTGGATCTAGGGAGATCAGTTAGTGTTTGCAGCTACTGATTAGTTCGATAATAGTAGGATCGACATAAGAGTTATGTTGATGCACATCGTGTCAATTGTAGTTATGAAGTTGGTAATCGAGTATTCTTGCGGGTGAAACCGGATAAGAGTTCGATCATGTTCGGAAAGGTTGATAAAATATCTCCTAGGTTCATGGGACCTTTCGATATTGTGGAAAAGAAGGGGCCAGTGGCCTATCGACTAGCATTTCCTGATTCTTTAAGGTGTATGCATGATGTTTTTCATGTATCTATCATGAGACATTATGTTAGTGATCGTACAAATGTTATTTACATGAGTTCCTTGCAAGTGTTGGATGAGGGTGTGCTCATGGCAGAGACAATCTGCATCCTAGACCATCTCATTCGACAACTACGATGTCAAATAATAGATCAGGTCAAGTTCCAGTGTGACAACTAGTGTCCACACTCAGCGACCTGGGAGGACGTATATGATATGTGTTAGCAGTTCCCATTTTTGTTTGATAGCTAGACATACGATACTGTGATACACTTTATTTCGACACTTACATACTGTAAAACTTCAGGACGAAGTTTGAAACAAGAGGGGGTGTATGTAAAATCCCGCTCTTGGGCACACTAAGAAAACTTATTCTTTGAGGACACTTGCGTGCAAGTGATCTAGGTCATTATACTATTGGTTGTTTTGATTATGATTATGAGATATTTTGGATTTGATGATATGTTATTTTGTTGTATTTACATAGACAGGTGTTATTGACCAGGTTCTCCTGAGTGTGTAGGACTCTGGACGTTGAGGATGTTGAGGCATCGATGAAAACCCTTGGACTCCAGATCGAGTAAGGGAGTGGATTGTTAGGGTTTAAATGTTGTTGATGTGCCATATGTACATATGATTAGATATTATGAGGTTGATTGTTATTACTGATATGATTCGTTGATGGATGCAGGATGACGATAACTTTCCGACCAGACTCACATTTGGAGTAAGGGGTCATGCATGACAAACAAATACATTGAGGGAAAGGTGTGGCAGCAGCCTTGCCACAACCTACTAACACTCCCGCCATGGCTCGAACTATAGGTTAATGATTACCTAGTTCGAGAAGACCCATGATGTTGTGAGGGAAGACTGTGATAGTCACTCACGATGATTCTAAGGGGAGTGAAATAAGGCATGGTCCTTATTCCTTAGAGGCTCTTAGTCTCCCACAAGATCACTTGAAGAAGTATTGACTCTAGGGGTTTGACGTCTACCAAATTCAGTTAAGAGGCAACTGGCACCCTTGGAGCACGTAGTGCATCTTGAAGGGGGTGATGTGAAAATAAAATGGAAAGAGACGAGTGGCACCCTTAGAGCACGTAGTGCATCCTAAAGGGCATGTTGTGATTTTAACTAGTAAGTTAATAAACCTAGTTCCTAGAAAACTATGCCTCCTTAGGACCCGGTCGGCCTTAAAATGAATGATGTGATAAGTAAAGTTTTAATAACTATTTTTTCCCTTAAGAAATGTCACCAAGCCTAGTGAATTGAGAACCTAGGTCTAATTGGAACCTTAGAACAAAAAAAAAAGAAAAAAAACTAATTAGACGTATAACAAGAAGGGGGTAAAGAAAATTCAAGCATTAATAATTAAAATGGAAATTTTAATAAAGGTTTAATTAATAAAAGGGCTATTTGGTTGTTTGTGTCTAAACCTGCTAATTTTGAACTTAGTTATAAAAAGGGGAAGCTTTAAGAAAAATGGAAACTTAAAGAAAAGGGGGAAACCTAAGGAAAAGGTGTGACATCCCCATCCGGTACGACCCCTATGATGTACAACCGGAAAAAGCACCCTTAATTTTTTTTTTTTTTTGTGTGTGTGTGTGCAGGAAGGTAATAATGACATTATACTCAACATCGCAACACGATGATGAACAAAACACATGCAAATCATGCAACAACAACATAACGAACTAACATAAAATCACATCAAGCACCTGGAAGCAATGTATGACATTCAACCGATGAAGAATAAGAATGACTACCCGTCCGTCCTACCCTGCAATGGCTAGGACCTCCATGACACATAAGCAAAGCTCAAGCCCAGGTTCCCATCGATTTTGACCATTTAAGGTCTCAAGGCTGGCGACTGTTCTGAGGAACAAGGAGGTGTCTACATCCCTCCCGACACAACACGACCACACCTACACGCTAAGGGACAAAACTCACCTGAAAAACACCAACTCCGACCAACTATCATTTGCTGCTATCATAATATTGCGCATCATGATCCCCTCATCAGGAATCATGCAGTCCCCTAGCGATAGACGCGTCAATAACCTTGGTGCAACACATCCTACTTGGACCAAGGACTCTAGGAAACTCCGATGCACTAGAAACCGAATACCGAAGGAAAACCACACCCCAACCCCAACAACAGATTGACGAGACGCCGGAGGATGACCCAATTAAGACACTAACCAACGTAAGACTTCGTCCACATCCTAGCCACTAATTCATATAAGAATTTTCAACTGACCATTTAGTTTAACATCAGATACTAATCTAATAGTAAGTCCATTTCAATTAATCCATAAATTGTACTTCTAAATTAACATAAAAATCGACGAGTCTAAATGTCGTTAAGCCAATGTACGCCAATCCAATTTAACATTAAAGATGTGTCAAGCGAGCAAGTCTAAATCATAGTGGGACATCAACCTGCCATCAATTTAACCTTAATTCAATCATAGTTTGGAAGGACATGTAAGACATTAGCGATTATTGCTACATAACATTAATCAGTATATCTAGTGATTCCACTAGCTAATTAGTAAATAAAAGATTTATAAGCTAGGCATTAAAACCTATTAAAATAATACCTTCTTTGGTTGAACATATATATATCATCTATTCACTATAAATGACCATTCCACTAATGATTACTAAATAAAAGGAAAGGTCAGCTGTTGGGCATTACAAATTAAGACAATAACACACTGAATGGTTGAAGAATATATAACCTTTTGCAACTATTACACATTTTGCCTTTAAAATATAGAATTAATCAATTAGAACACAAGAAAAATATTGCCTTAATTTAGCATGATTTAAAGGGGGCCATAATAACATTATGCCACAACACTTTCTAATTTAGCAAGTTTGAAAAAAAAATTCAAATTTCAAACTAATGTCAATCTAGTCTAAATTAATTTAAGGATTGTCTAAATGGAAGAAGGGTTGTCCAGTCAATAATGAATGTTGTACTAACATGGGATGTAAAGGGAGTAGCTGTTCAAAAATGAAACTAATTGTTGTGTAGAAGGTGTCAACCCTTTCCACATGTCGGCTAGGGGTTTCTCTTGAAGGAGTGAGCAGTCAGCTGGAAAAGTGGTACATGCACCAGCCTTAAATTCAAACCATGGGCCTCCCAGCAACGCGCTCATAAAAGGGGCAACTTGTTGTGCCACATATACGCAAACACATGCTACACTAAAGGCCAAATGGGGGTCTTTTAATAGCAACCCAACTACGTTTCAAAGGAAAAATCATGGTAAAATAATGCAACACATAGTCATCAGATTTAACAGCAAATTCGTGGGTGAGTAATAACAAAATAAGTCAGTGAATTAACCTCAATTCGTGGGCAATCACAGGAAGGATGCAACATCAATAAATTGGCAAAAAAAGTGATATTTAACAACATGCGTAGAGAAGAATGTTTACAGTCATCACTCCAAAATAAACGCAGAAGTCATTCGTGATGACACCCCATCGAAGGCTCCCAAATGGGACATCACTGATTCTAGCATACCATTCCCTTCCTTTAACAGGAGTTCAATAATGTCATGACTCAGGCAGAGGTTCCGATTTCACTCAAGGGCAACAGACCCTCCAACTTCCTGAACAAGTTTAAGCATCAAAGGTGTAATTAACACAGTCGTAGCTAAGGCAACGGTGGCCATTCCAGCAACAACTCAGTCACTGAAAAGAAGAAACGTGCACATAATCACACCAGGAGAGAAACCACATTAAGGTCATTAATAAAGGCAACGCTGACGGGGATGGAATAATCGTTGAATTAAATGCACAGGAAAAATCACCGCCCCAAAAGAAACGTAGATAAACAATGACAGGTAAGGTTTGACAACATCATAAAAACAACAATCATAGCCCCGGGTACCCTTAAATCCACAGGTTTTTAATAGAGGAAAGGTTCCTTCACAATTACAGGTCTTCTAAGAAATAATAGTCTAAATATCCAGGTTGATTCCTATATGTATTTCAAGCATTCAGACGGATTGAATAATCTTAAATCCTATTATGCAGAGAAATTCATTATGAAATTTGTACAAGAACAAGAATGGACAAGACAATCACCTTTAACTAACGCATGTATATATATAGCAGACCAATCCAAACAAAACCACGCAGGGTTAAACTTATCCCTCGATACACAATGCAGATTTACAATTATCTAAGAATTAAAAAAGAACCGAGGGTGAGAATTTGGTCCATCAAGATATAAAAACAGGATAAAATGAGATAACGACGAGATAAAAACATGCCAATTTTAGGGAAAAAATTCGCCAACAATCACATTGTAGGGTTAAAAAAAAATGCATCCGGGACCAAGGCGAACCTTCAACCAAGTACAAACATCAAGGGTAGATGGCTAACAATTGCATCCTTCGCTCATCATCCTCGCACATAAAAGTAGGGCGTTGAGATCCATAGGTATTTTAACGTGAAGGCCACGACCGTAGATCATGCTCCTTACTAGATGCTCAAGCGAGGACTGGTGAAATAGGGATGAAGGCTGAACAACCACGAAGGAAAAAATAAACAAAACAAGGTGGTCAAGACATGCGGGAAAATGAAGGCCATGGGAGTCAACAATCATTGAGCTAGGCTAAGAAAAGTTTCAGTCATCATTTTTTAAAAATAAATTAGTTTACTTCTTTATTAAATACGCAGATAAAAGTATAAGTCTTAATACAATCTATCATACACAAATGAAGAGAGCGTATCGTTGCCTGATCGCCCACTCTGAATGACGTCCCGCATGCTCCGCGCAACTTTTGCTTGCCGACCGATGAGACTTCACCGGTACCTCCTAACCAATGCTATGGGTACTCTTCTTCCCCCTTAGCCCCCCGAGCCACAAAGGGGCCACACACTCACTATCCAGAGATTTTGACTAGCTCCCAAATCACCTCGTAAGGTCGAGCTACCACTCCTCACCAAGATGGGTATCCCAACTCCGACAAGTTAAGTCAGTCATGTAGATATTTTTGCAGCGTAGCGTTACGCAAACAGAAGAGATCCAACCTCCATCTCCTCACTTCATTATATAGAGTTTTGTGGTTCCTTACTTTCCAAAAATCTTGTTTAGTTAAGCTTTTAAAATTTAATTCCTAAAAATTCCTCCCTGTACAAGTGTCACCCATCCCCTTCATTCCTCCATAAATTAATTAATTTAATTAATTAATTATCTTTATTTTCCTCACCCACCTAGAGTTACTCCTAGAATCACTCCTAGGTGTCCCCAAATTATCTTACAGGTTTTAATGACTTTCCCCACCATTAAATTGCTAGTTCAGTTTAAATTAGAAAGCTCTTAAATGGTAGATACTTTACTAAGTTTGACTTTCCTCTTTTTCCCTTATGTTCCCTTTTTCCCTTTTTATGTTTACCTCTTTTCCTAGTTTCCTAATATTTTAGATCTTCCCTCTTTCCTCTTTTTAATTAGAACTCAAAAAGGCAGGTTTGGAAATTAACCCTTTTTCCCTTTTCTCATTTAATTAGTATATTTTAAATTATCAAAAAGATAAAAAACAATTAATTCCTTTTTTTTTTTTAATTTTATTCCAACATATATATTTTTTTCTTGAATAAATTAAATTTCTTACTCCCTCCGTGATACAAGATTTAACGAAGATCATACTCTCTATTTATTTTGTTTTTAAATTTTATTATATCTATATATATATTTATATATCAAAATTATTTTAATAAAAAGGATAAAATTTTACCACTAGCATGATTTAGACCTAGACCTTAATTTTCGTGATGGGCGACATTTTATTAGGGAATTTTTTTTTAAAAATTCCTATCACTTTGTTCATCCTAAGGTCATATAGGTTCATTCATTTATCAAAACAATGCAGCGTTCCCTTCAGGACGCACTAGGTGCTCCAAGGGTGCCACTTGCCTCATTTGTTCCCTTGTGCGACGTGCCCTTTAGGACGCACTATGTGCTCCAAGGGTGTCACTTGACTCTTTCCATTTTTCTTGCGCGGCGTGCCCTTCAGGATGCAACACCTCATCTATTCCCTTGCGCAACATGCCCTTCAAGACGCACTATGTGCTCCAAGGGTGCCACTTGCACGACGTGCCCTTCAGGATGCAGTACATGCTCCAAGGGTGTCACTCGCCTCTTGACTAACTTGATAGACATCAAAAACCCCTGGAGTCAATACTCCACCAGGTGAACTTGTGGGAGACTAAGGGCCTCTAAGGAATAAGGCCCCCGCCTTATTGCGTGCCCCTTAGAATCGTCGTGGGCAACTATCACAGTCTGCCCTCATGACATCGTGGGTCCTCTTGAACTAGGTAAACATTAACCTACATTTCGAGCCATGACGAGAGTGATAGTAATATGTGGTAGGGATCCTGTCCACACCTCTCCCTAAACATCTCTGGTAGTCGTGTGTGACCCCTTTACTCCACATGTGAGTCTAGTCGGCAAGCTATCGTCAACCTACATCATCGACAAATCATGTCAGAACATATCCATATCATATCATCTAATCAGATGCACTAATATCATAGTAAAATAATCAAACCCCAATGGTACACTCCCTGAATCGATCTAGAGTCCAAGGGGTTCCATCAATGCCTCTACATCCTCGAGGTCCAAAATCCTGCACACTCAGTAAAATTGAGTCAATAGAACATGTCTATGTCAAGGCGGTAAAACAACATGTCATCATCCCATAACGCCTCATAATAAAAATCAAAAGTTTTAAAAGAATAATAATCCGGATCACTTGCAAGCAAGTGTCCTCAAAGAATAATTTCGCTCAGTGCGCCAGAGCGGGATGTTACAAAAGGGGAAACTTAAAGAAAAAGAGGAATGTCTAACTTAGTAAGGAATCTAGCCTTTGGAACTTTCTATTTATGAACTCAACTAGGAATTAAGTAACGCGTAAGTCATTTAAGAATTGTAAGGGAATACTGGGACATCGATGAGCATTTTTATGAACACTTTTAGGTGGGTGAGGGAAATAGACAAATTTAATTAATTAATAAATTGATTTTCTGGTGCAACTAAGGGATCGGGCGACATTTGTACAGGGGAGGTTTTTCAAAATTAATTAAATGAAAAAGAAATCTAATGAGTGTTTTTGGAAACTAATGACTAAGAAAACTCTATAAAAAGGACGGAGGAGGAGGAGTATGGACACATCTAGCTTGCATAACGTTACACTACCAAATTTTATCTTGACTAAACTTTCTCTTGTGGGAGTTGGGATACCTAGCTTGGGTAATGAGTGGTAGCTTGACCTTATGAGGCAAGCTAGGTGCTAGCATTCTCTGGTATTGTGTGCATGGACCTTTTACGGCTCGGGGGGCTCAAAGGGAAGAAGAGTACCCATAACATTGGCTGAGAGGTATCAGTGAGGTCACATTAGTTGGAAAACAGGAGCTGGATGGAGCACATGTGGGACAACGACTTCAGAGAATTCACATTTCACTATGGTACACATGTGTATATTTGTATTGAATGGTAGTTAAATTCCCTATATATGCATCTCTCTAACGTCAAAATCATGAGTGCATCATTGTGTTAAAAATTTAGTTAATTTTTTGTCTTGGCGAGTTATGCTTGTGAAATTTGGTTGAAGGGTAGTTAAAATATGTTCCCGCGCCTTCAGTTAAGGTACTTCTATTGTGTTAAAGTTTAATTTTTATTCAGTGTAATATTATCGAGAGATTTTATTTTATTTTTTATTTAAGTGAATTTGTCTAGATGAGCCCAACATTTTATGATCATAGAATTCAAATTTATCCCAGCCTTATGCTCACTGTACTTTTGATTCGATTTCCAATGGTGAACCCAAACTATGAATGCAATGACTTCTCTCCATTTTTTTTTATTGTTTTTAATACAAAGAGAAATTATGTTTTTATCTTCTGTTCCTTTATCCTTTAAGTTATTAGTTCGTTCCTGAGAAGTCGGCCATGAGCCGAATTGACTGTCTTTCACTCCGGTTTTAAAGATTCAGATTCAAATGCCTTGCTTTCTTGTGCATGGATAATAAGTGTAGAATCATTTCTCTGCCCAACAAGGAATTCTCTCCTGGGCGTTTATTCTCTCCTTAGCCTCTGCGATTATTGTGATTTATTCTTTGAAAACTCATGCTTCTACACAATGATTTTGGTGATGACTCTCTAGTTCACCAAACCTTTTATTTTTATGTGATTACTGTTGTTTTTACTGTCTGCAATTCATCTTTTTATTTACCAGAGATTCCAATTTTGTATACAACGAAAATAAGCATTAGAGGCTCTGTGTTTGTTGTATATTCACTCAGCCATTTTGTTTTTTATTTGCCACCAAATTCATTGTTGTACACCGCAAATTTAACCATTAAATTCTCTGTGTCTATTGCATATTCACTCAGCCATTTTGTTTTTTATTTTCCAGCGAATTCATTGATGTACACCACAAATTTAACCATTAAATGCTTTGTTTGTGTTCTATATTCACTCAACCATTTCATTTTTTATTTGCTAGCGAATTCATTGCTGTACACCGTGAATTTAAACATTAAATGTTCTGTGTGTGTTGTATATTCACTCAGCCATTTCATTGTTTATTTACCAAAGAATTCATTGCTGTACACTGAGAATTTAATCATTAAATGCTCTGTGTGTGTTGTGTATTCACTCAGCCATTTCATTTTTATTTGCCAGCAAATTCATTGTTGTACACCACAAATTTAACCATTAAATGCTCTTTGTGTTGTATATTCAATCAACCATTTCATTTCTTATTTTCCAATGAATTCATAGTTGTATACAACGGAAATAACCAGTAAAATCTCTGCAATTGTTTGTATATTTACTCATCCATTTCGTTTTTAAATTTTCCAGCGATTTCATTGCCTTATACCGAAAAATTATCCATTAAAATTGCCCAGCACCCTTGCTACTTTTTTCTCTACGATTGAAGACCTAGGGCACTGCCTCTCTCTCTCTCTCTCTCTCTCTCTCTCTCTCTCTCTCTCTCTCTCTCTCTACTTGGAGTTTGCATGTAACCTCTGTGTGGAATCCAAGAAAAACAAAACCTTTAATACAGTAACCTGGAGTTATACCATGGAAAACACATGTTTTTATCAATTCAAGAATATTAATTAACTTAATAAGGATGTTGATATGTAGCTATAGAATTTATATTATTTAATGTAATCCATAATTTAACTAAACAATAACACAATTGGATTCCAGTCAATGGCATTATGCATAGTCAAGCTACATGAAGAGTTGTCTTATTATGAAGCTTGAAACACTTGATAGTTGATGTGTAATTATCTTTCTCTTGCATCATTTAAAAATCGAGGGATTGTTCTCTACACCCTTAGAAAAAATTGACTGATAGATGATTGATTAAGCATTTAGGATCGCTTGCACCCTTGAATAAAGTTGAAGCATGGTTGGTTAATATTTTGATTCTCTTACGCATTGAATATTACCAATAAGGAATGATTATGTTAATGATTGATTGCGTTCATTGATTAATGTTACGCATGGTTACACAAGTGGTTAGATTTATAGTGCACCATGAAATCCAATGTAAAGAATGACTTTGTTAGTTACTTACTGCTTGCGCAATAAACATTTATTGTAAGGAATGATTATTATCAATATTATACTTCTCCTGCGCCGTGGAATAAAAGTGGAATTTGATGTTGACTACTCTGCACCTTGATTATATGATGATTAGGATTGATTGACTTTCTGTCTACGCCCTAATTTAATTAACAATTATTACTTGCGCTTTTAAATTTGTTAATGTAGGATGGGTTAATAACTAGTTTTCTATTGCACCATTGAATATTGATGTTTCCGGATTGGATTAGAATTTGGTTACTATTGCACCTTTAATATTATTGAAGTATGATTGATTTATTAATTGCATTCTCTTGCACCTTGATAAATAAAATCGATATCTCTTGCATCTGGAATTGTTGATGTGTAAACGATGTATTAATTGAATAGAATTCTTGCCTGCAGATCGATAATGTGATGTATGCATAGTTGAGGAATTAGACTCCTTGCATGCACTTAATTATAATGTAATGTATGGTTTTAGTTGTTAGTCCTCTTGCATGAAATGAAAAATTATTATGACAAATGATTGCATATTGCGAATGATATTTACGCCAAAATTCAATTGATAAATGCTTTTGCGCCTTGGATTTAATATGGTCTATGATATGTTATGCAAATGATTACTCACGTGCCATGTCTAATTGTGGATTAGGATTGATGAAATTGATTATCGTTGATGTTGTGATTAGGCACTACCATGATCCTGTGTTGATGTTGTGATTAGGCACTACCATGATCCTGTGTTGATGTTAATTTCTAATTGCAAAAAAAAAAAAAATTACCTTTTGTTCTTCGACTTTTCTTAGGCGTAATCAGAAGGATGTTACAACTAACAATTTTGAAATTGCATTAAGCATTAATTTTTAAAATCCATGAACTTTTTCTTAAAATTATGCATTTTCTTTAAGTTTTTGTTCTTTGGCAAGACAAAAGTAATTCAATCAAGACTTTCTTATATGAACTCATTCCCCTCCTTCAAAGAGTATATGTCAAAATTTGGAGATGAGCATACAAATTTTAATTTAAACAAAAGCATTATTTTTTATCAACTTTTTACTTTTCTTTAAATTATAATGATGTTTTCACTTTTTGCTCGTTAACAAGTTTGACTATTTTAAATAATGGGCTCAATATTTCATCAAATAATATTTTGTCTAGTTTCCCATTTTCACAAAATCATTGGATGAGATTATTTACTTCAAATCTTTCTGTCATTACGATCTCATTTCAAAATTAAAATAAAAGAGTTATGTATAATTTGTTTTATTTTGTGGAAACTCCAAAAGAACATTTTTCTTCCACACATCAACTTGAAGTTTCTAGAATTTTAAGATCATATTTGAAAGGAATATATAACCATGAGAAATTTAGAGACTATAGTTAGTTTTTATTTTAGTTCAATTTAGTTTTAATTTTATTATTGTAGATTTAGTTTTATTTTATTAGTTATTCGCGATTTTCTTTATTTTGAGTAGCCACAAAATCATAGATTTTGTATCCACTCTTAAAAAATTTGAGTTTTTAATTTATTTTTATTTGATGGTTTTCAAGTGTTGATTCTTTGACATGGAGTTGGATTGTGGAGTTATTCCTGCATCTAAATATATGCAGGATGATTCTAGAAACCTATAGGCCATTACCAACACTCTAGATAGCCTGGGCACGGTCAGAACTAAGCAACATTTTCGCACGAGATTTATGGCCAAACGAAGAATAATATGCAAAAACTAAAACATGGGTTTTGTTCACAACATCCAAAATCAAGTTAAATAGGATGCATTTCTACAAAAAGTGCATGGTTTGGGAGACATCTACAGTTCTTCCAAGGGTACATTTTTTGTTGCGGCCATTGCCCAACGATGCCCAAACTAAGAAACCTGTTAGCAAAAGGATCTGATAACTCTATCTTCAAATGGTTCCACGTCAAATAAACCTTGTGTGATCATATATTTATCCAATAATTTATTAAAGACAATCTTTTGTATATTAATAAATATTTGGAAAAACATTTTTGGGGAAATTGGTTCAAATTCAGCCATGATCTTTCTTATATAAATATTAGGGTTGAAGATAGGTATGTGAGAGGAGAAATAATGAAAACGTGGTAGATTTTATTAAGTATAAATAGAGTAAGTAATTTTTTCTTCGAGACTGATCTGTAAGTCTATTTTTGAATGTCTATAATACATGGTTTACGATGATCTTTAATCCATATGTTCACTGTTTTTGCTGAAAATCTCATTCCAAATAAGATTTCAACTTTGTTTCAGGTCTTGCCTCGAATTTTACATTACTTATTAATATTTGGATTTGTATTTGAATATTAGTAGTGAAACTCCCATTCATTATTTCAACTTATATCAATTTTTGATTGAAAATGGAAAAAAACATGTATTAAATGAGTTGATTTTAATTAATTATAGTTTTCATGTGTCTGATTAGTTTCATTACGTGAAATGTATTTCATATATTGAAAATCATATTGATTTCATTAAATCAAGAGTTGATATTGCGATTGTCTCCCTTTTCCATTAATAAAAAAAAATATTGAAATTTATTCGACTTTGTTTCAACAAACTTTTTTAGATTTTGCATTTAATGTTGTCTATCAGTGAGATGTTTCTTATCCGTAGATAACAAAAGTTATATAGGATGTGAAATATGATTCAATCATTAAATCTAATCCATGCTCCAGGCCAAGATAGTTGTCTGTGTTTCTTTAACTATATTTTTGGTGTGATAATATGGTCAATTTTGTTGGAGAAATTTCTGTTTTCGAGTTTAGTGGGAGTTAACTAACTAGTTCTATTTTAGACTTTATGTTTAGACCATCACTATTATTCATGCATGAATTCCTAAGGAAAGATAACTTTTTGATTTATTTTATTAGTTATGGAATTTTCTTTCCTATATATGAGTGTATTCCACTCATTCATTGTATCATATTGATCATCATCAATAAATCATTCGATCATTGATTGGCTCATGGGAGTAGTGTGAATATATTTTCTCATTATTCCATATTGAATCTCTCATCCTTTCCTGATAAGATTTGTTTGTACTTTGTTTAGCTAGATATCATGTGCAAGTTTCAATGAAACATTGACATGGTATCAAAGCTAAGATACTTGGAGCAAGCCAGACAAGCCAAAGAATAAGGAAAATCGATGTTTCAATGAGCATAATCTGTGTAAAATAGATAAGGAGTTATCCAAAAATATTAAATTTATGAGGAAACATCCTTAGTGGGAATTAAATCGACCCATTCTACAAGTGGGTTTTCAATGATTTCGAGAAATTCCTCACTGTTTGTTCAGAAAGGAAGTCGAAAGATTGCCTCCTAAAAATAATACAAATATTTCAATTAAAGTGCCCTTTTTTCATGGATTTCTCCAAAAATATTAACCTTCTGAGGAAATGACTTGCAAGAGAAGTAAATCGGCCCATTCTGCAAGTGTTTTTTCAACTGTTTGGAAACATTACTCATTGTTTTCTCATAAATGAAGCAGGAATATCACCTCTTGAAACTCATATGAATTTTCCATTTGATATTCCCTTTCTGCAGGGATTTCTTAGTTTTTCACTTGCATATTGAGGGTAAATTTTAGGGGTTCTCAGACAAAGTGGGATAAATGGATACACCACCTATTCTGTATTCAAACTTGGTGGTAATACTCACACCATACAATTATTTTTATTGGAATCCCAAGGGTGAATTCCAACTCAGAAGGAGAGGACTACACAATTTGATGACGGGGGTAAAAACAAAACCTACATCAGCAATTGAGAATAACATATGGGCAAACCAAAAGGATGAGGCCATGTGAATTCTTCTTGAATCAATTTCAACTACTTTATGGTTTCATTTTTCCACATGCAAGACTCCAAACACGATCTAGATCACCTTGGAGGGTCTCTTTGGAAATAATATGCTTTATATCTTTGATATTGAGATTGACATATTTTGGTATTGATAAGTCTACACAAGTAGACCAACTTATTCTAACAATATTGGATAAGCTAGGACCAGAATATGCTGCTTACGTCTCCACTTTCCATTCTAGTACATATTTCATGGGAGCAAATTGGAATATTCCTACCATGGATCAATTCATTTATTCACCCACACATGAACACACAAAACTCATTCATATGGGCCTAATCAAGGATCCCAAAGCACATGCACTCACCATGCGTGATGGAAAATGATCATCCAAACTGAATAGAAAGGAGAAACAAAACGAGAAGCAGGGGCATTCCAAACAATTCAACGATTCTTCAGGTTCCAAAGACTCTTCAGATTCAAAGAAAAAGAAGAAGAATAAGGGAAAGATGTGAAATTACTATAGTAAAACAAATCATGAATAATCCACATGCATGAAGAAGAAAATCGATACTATGGCACAAGTACTTTAGTAGAACAACCTTGGAAATGTCATTTGTAACATCCCGCTCTGGCGCACTGAGGACACTTATTCTTTGAGGACACTTGCTCGCAAGTAATCTGGACCTTTTTTGATGTTGGACCTTATATATTTGATTATGATGTGATTGACAGATGATATGATGTGTTACTATCCAGGTAGACGGGTGCTATTGACTCAGTTTATTGAGTGTGCAGGTTTGTGACCTTGACGATGCGGAGGCATCGGTAGACCCCCTTGGACTCCGGACTGAGTCAGGGAGTGTGCTTTTGG